>JALJVW010000140.1:27765-54726 GCA_024865655.1 Emberiza elegans | reverse complement strand
TCACTGCTGTGCACTCACCGGCTGCCCAGGCTCTGCTGGGGCAGCGGCACCTGCAGGCCTATTGTCCCCTTAGGGAAACAGGGTTTTTGAGGAAGAGGAGACGAGAATCTTGATTCCATATTTAGAGGCTTGATTTATTAATATTATATATATATTACATTAAAGACTATACTACAGAGAGATAGAAGGAAGAAGTTCTCAGAAGGCTGGCTAAGAATAGAATAGAAAGAATGATAACAAAGGAGCTGGCTCAACAGAGAGCGAGAGCCAGCTCTGCCATGACTGGTCAAGAAATCCAAACACCCATAGAAGGCCAATCACAGATGCACCTGTTGCATTCCACAGCAGCAGATAATCATTGTTTACATCTTGTCTCTGAGGCCTCTCGGTTTCTCAGGAGGGAAAAATCCTAAAGGAAGGGTTTTTCACAAAAGGTGTCTGCAACAAACAACCAAAAAAGTCAACTGAACTCTTGAAGAGCCTATTCTAGGACCAAGTAATGAACTGAGGGGTACATTCACTGGGAGCTGGCCCAGCCTCATTTCCAAGCTGGAGCACAGAAAACTTGGAAACTCTGCAACAACCCTTCTCTTCTTTCCTGTGTGTCAGCCTAACCCTGACCGGGAGTGTATCTTCTAGCTCAGCTTTGTCCAACATGTGGTTCCAGGCAGGATGTTGCCTATAAAATGCTTTTGCACTAATCCCACAAATTAGAGCATTCAAAATAAAAGCAGAGTTTTCTGAGGGGGACCAAAAGGCAGCGCTGCCTTTCTGACAGACATGTGCTGTCAGCCACAGCCAAGGCTGGGAGCTCATGTGTGACTGAGGTACTGAGCTAACATGTCTCCAAAACCAAGAACTGACCCCATCAGCCAAACTGTGGATCTTGATTTACCCACCTGATAGCCCCTGTTCTGCCCTGCTGGGCTGGGCTTTGCAGAGCATCCCTGCAAGAAGTACCTGCAAAAGGAGGGGAAGGGAGGAACACTTTGGGCTTGGTAAAATAGGTTTATTAGAGTTGGAAGGAGTGCAGGTGGTTACCCTGTGTGAACTGACTAAGGAACAATACCCAAACAAAAGACAGTCTGACACAACTGTCAAAACAAAATCAGTTCTGAAAGACATCTGACAAGGCAAAATCTATTTTAAAAATTTTCAGGATATTAACTGTGTATTTATGTTTTGTATTAAGAAGACTAAACATCATGAAAAGAGCTGAATTTAGTCCAAACAATAGGCCAATAAATACAACATTAGTGATTTAAAATAATTAAAGAACCATTTGTTCTTGCATTTATCTTGCTTTCTAATACTGGCAGAATTCCTTCAAATAAACAAGCTGCCAGATTTTTTGGTTTTGAGTTTTTTTAATTTTTAAAGACTACATGTAGGCAGTAATTTAGGCAAATTTGGACATTTGTTCCATTCATCTGAAGTGAAAAAAAGCGGCACATATATCACATTGCATTTTCACTCTGCAGAAGCCAAACCTAGGGCCCTCCAGGGAACGAGAAGTTTAATTATAAACTATCACTGTACAACAACATAGATTCTTGGACATATCTCTGGGAACACATTCAATACAATAAGCCAATAGAATCTGCTATGTATTTTTTTTCTTTTTTGTTTTTAATGCAAGACCATGGCTCTATTTTTTGGTGTAAAAGAAAGAAGTCAGCAAAATAGTGATCAATTAGAAACCTGCAAAGTTTGTTGCAAAATAATGTCCATAACAGTTAGCGATTCTTCAGAATTACAAGAATAGAAAAACAAAAGCAGTGCCACTAACTAGCAATCTATTTGTTGTTTAAATGATGCCTAAATTTGTGCTGTGTAATACTGAGAAAATATGAGTCTCAATGCAAAACCACATTGTACTTTCCAGTTTCTATAGAGCTTTTTATAATTTTTATATCAATTGTGACAGCAGAAGTGTCTGAATAAAAAACAGAATTTCCCCCACATTACTTTTTCCCTTTTCACACTCCTCATCAAGCAAAAGTAGGAAATTTATTCCATAATGTCCTATTAGAAATATTTCCTAATTGCACATGATGGTAGTTGTTTCATTTCTTTGCACAGAAAATTACCCTTGTAGGAATTTTATTAATAAATGACATTTAAATTAAAAAAAATTGAAAGTAGTAATAACAGTTGTACAACTCAAAAAGGACTATTTAGCCTCATTAAAGACTATTTAGTAAGGCTGCATTTTATATTTCTGTTATGCAACAGAGAAGAAAACGAGTTATGTCAATAACACTGTCACCAAGGTCAAGCCCCATAGGAATCCCTATGAATTCCTTCTAAAATCCTATGTGGATCTGTAAACTATGATCTTACCCACCACATCGGTGAAGTGTGGAGCTTATTTTAAACAACTGCACGCTGACAGCCTCCCTCTGTTTTCACAAAGATGAACTGGATCTCTACAAAGACACAGAGCTGTGGCATCACACCAGAGGGGTCCATCAGGTAAATTGATTCTCATGACCATATGAGCTGCAGAAGTAAACATGAAAGCTTTGTACTGAATCTAATTTAGATAAATACATTCTGAAGACCCACTAAAAATGACACTAAAAATGAGGACTAATTTATCTTCTCCAAGCGAGATGTCTACTTAGATCATATATATAAATGCTATGAATGGTATGAATGCTATTACCCATGGTAATAATATTGACCATGTTCAGTATCTTTGAAGGTTTTCAAGCCTCTTAAGATCATGCAATTTCTAAACATGATAAAAAAGAAATGCAATTTTTTTGCCTTAATAATGATGCTCAGTACTTTACAAAAGCTTACAGTTACAAACTGCAATTATCTAATTACTCATTCTCCATCTTCTTTACCCAGCAATTAACTTTGTGAATACCTTCACATTTTTAATGAAAGCAGAAGTGATTTACAATAAATAATCACAACAAAGTCTCCACTATGGAGCTGTATCAGAGTAATGCAGAGAGGAATCAACAAGGTCTGTGTTGGTGCATGTCCACTGATTTCACTGAAGTTGCGCTAAATTAAGTAGAAAAGTATCATGACCATCATGACCCTTTAATACTGGTGACATTTGTGGTTACTAGTACACAAATACTCCATTTCTTGTCTTAGTTCCAGCTGTAAATTCTTTTGACAGAACAATTAGAGAGCACATTCATTCAGATAATTTGAATCAAAGTCGAGTTTGTCTTTAGTTACTTTAGTGTAAAAATATTTGATAATATCACAAAGGCTCAGACTCGCCTCCATTCAATTCAGGTACCTGAAAATAGAAGGTGGCAGCCTGGTAACTTAAGCTACACACATAACCGACAGAGAGGAACAGTAACTACTGGAAAGTGAAACCATCAACCTGAGCTGTGCAGCACCATCTCATTAATCTATTTAAGGTTCAGATTCTATACAGCACGAAAAATGTGGGTCTGTGCTGACACTTGTTTATATATTTCACTAGCCACACCAAATAAATGCTTCCAAAGTCAATAAAAACATTACTACAACATTTTCTTTTGTTTCTCCAATTCCAAATCTACATGCAATTACTTTGTTACTACATAATGCCCTTTGCTGAACAATCACAAACACCCCTGACATATCTGAGCATGGTCCTCTCCTGTAGGAGGTAAAGAATCCCTCCAATAATTCTGTAATAGGTTCTTATCCTCCTGCTACTATGTCAGAAAAGTATGTCAGTGATGTTAGGTGTACATGTCCTTCCTGTATTCTCACTTGGGAGGAAATGAACAAAATTGTCAGTTTGCTCAACAGGGATTTCATCACAAATGAATTGAGATGATCACATGGCCAAGAACTGACAAGCTGCAAAAATTACAGCTGGAATGAATGTGATGCAAAACAAAGTGATCCTGCCTCTTACAGTGAAACTGTGAAGCAGAGAAAAAAATAAGGCAATGTTTAGCTCAGCTCATCTAAAAATAACAAGGCAGTATTTCTTCTTCCTTGGTGTCCTTCTCCATCAGTGTCCACCCTCTGGAGGAATAACTCAGGAGTCCTGAGGAACACAAGCTTTCTGATTTGCATGATTGCATGATCCGAAAGTGCAGCCTAGTGCATATACATCAGAGAGTGTGAAGGGATGGAAGTGCAGACAGTGATCTTCTGGGATGCTGATAATAACAAAAGCACTTGTAAATTATATCTCATTTTTCCAATGGAGGGGAGAATGGCTGCAAATCACTGAAATATAATAGATCTACATGTCTAGTAATTTATAATTATTACTGTTGAAAATATTGACAGTTTTATTCAATTATCTATATAGATATACCCTCTGTGCTCAAGTAGTGAAAAGAGACTTGATTAGTCCTGCACACTATTGAGGGTTCCACCCCTGCCTGCTCTTGTCTTCCAAAGCATCCAAGTGTTCTAAGCAGTGGTTGTCAAAGAATCAGACTAGACAACAGAGCTGCCATGTTATGTACCAGAAGTTTTCTGAAAAGTGGCAGAATATTACTGTCCTGGATATACAGAAAATGGGATGGGGATCATGCCCCACTCCTAGATTAAAAACTGAAGGTTAAAAAAAAAAAAAAAAGAAAAACCTCACTTTTTCTTTCTCCCAACCTTTTTCATTTACAAAATTTGTCATTCTGTTCTTTTTATATACATGCATTTGCAAATGTAACTGAAATAAACTGATTCAAGGAACTGAAAACATATCACTACTGGTTTTTTTAAAGCTCATATTAGTCAAACCATTCAACTAGCTTGTGATACTGCTTCTGTCACTGTGGTTTGGGTAAAGAGCAGAGCAGCTTTCTCCTGGAAGGTCCCAGGACATTTCACTTAATCTTCTGCCTCCCACCCTGGGTCTCACTCACATACTTCAGTTTATCTCCCTGTGTGGCCATACTGGGAGATTCTCAAGCTAAACCCACAGGAAAGAAGCAGAGAAGAACAGGAACCATGCAAGAGCCTGCCTGGACAGATTGAATAATTCTCCCAATTTGTTAAGATGACTGAACTTCCCCAGTGTTATTGTTTTATCATTCCTTTGAAATCATAACTTAATACTTTTATTCTCTGTGAACTAGTACACTAAACACAGTTACTTAATGGTGAAGTATTAGAAAAACATTATTGTGAACATATAATAATAATGTAAATGTACTGACATATGCTTATGATTATTGTTATAAATACCTTTTGAGAAAGCCATATCAAATTTATAAAACTAGGCTTTAACCATGGCCCAAAATTCAGGGTTCTGTTAAACACATTCAACCTGAATCTTTCTGAGTCTCCATGTGAAGAAAGGATAGGCTTTCAAAGCAGACTGAACCTGGCCATAACACAACAGGATCAGAGACATACTTCTCCTGCAAGGAAAAGCACTTCAAACACCAGGGTGCCAGTCTGTCAGCACTTATCACTCAGTGGGTTATTCTATCTTTCCAGCAGATTCCCCTTCCAAACTTATACTTCATCACACTCCTGACCTTGCTGCATGTGGCCCCTTCAGCAGAGTTCAAGTCTGCCCCGTGTAAGACAGGGAAAGTTTATTCACCACCTCTCATTATCATCTCAGAGACTTGTTCATTGTAAGCCAAAATTATTTACTCCTCTGCTTTGGGGATGTTCATGGAGAAGGAAGAGATGAAGAAAAATCTAACCAACAAAATGTTATTCTGCAAAGAAAATGAGTAAAAAGTTTCCCTTTCAGAAGTGAATGACTGCTTCTGCTCTTGTTTGGTGAGCAACTTTCCATCCAGAAATGGGTTGGAAACTGAGGTAGCCAGAAGATTTTGTGCTCCAGCTAATACAGTATTTCAGATCAAGAAAAACAGGCATGGCCTGCCTCATATGGACTCTTTTTTTTTTTTTCCTTTGAAACATTCCATTTGCTGTTCAAGCCAAGACAAGAAAAGAAACATTTTTAACCTTAAGGGTCTGACATAAGCCTACAAAATTAAATAGCCAGGACTAAAGTGAGGCAGGTTTTAAAGTTTTTAAGAGGCTATCCTTTGTTCCTTCCTTAACAGTACATTATAGCCAGGGAAAACTTTCCAAGCTTAAAGCAAACAGGCAAGAGCAGATTCAAGTGCCTTTATGTGAACTGAAATCTGTGCAGGTCAGGACCACATGGTACTATATACTCTACAAATAAAGAGCAAGTATCAATACCTTCCCTGATGAGCTTACAACTAGGAAGATAAACAGAAGATGAGTAGAGGAAAAGTCTGTCTAATTACAGGAATATGGTACAGTCACCCCTAGAGCTGCTCAGACTTGAGCTTCCAGACCCCAAGTCTAAGTTTGGAGCAATAAATAAAATGGGCCAGACACTATTTGCAGACTCTGAGACAAAGCAGCCTGGCACAGCTTCTGTCTATACAGCTAAGCACTCATCCCTTCAAAACCAAGTGGTCTCATCCATATTGTCTCCTGGGAGCCCTGCATCCCCCCCAGCTTACAGTCAGGCAGCTTGGAAATGTGCTAGCTGACAAGAGCAAAAACCATTCCAGTGAACACACTAACAAACACCACAGGCCAGTGCAGGCCAGCACAGTCTCCTGACCTTGTTTAACTTGCAAATACAGATGTAACTCATCTGCCTCCCCTGTGTTCGCCTTCAGAGTCCCTGCACTCACAAGGGAAATGTGCCACTAAAGCCATCAGCCAGTGACACAGCCAGAAAAACATCCCATCGAGTTTTGGCTCCTAAAAAATACTGCCTTTCATTGTGTAATTCCTGTGGAAAATACAAGACGTGGCAAAACCTTGCAAAATACTCTGACAGTGTGAATACACATCAGAATGAGGCTAACACAGCCATCAGGTAGAAATGAAAAAGGGAAGAAGGTTCTAGGTTTTATTAGCGTGTGGACAGATAAATTACAGGTGTACTCTTTGGAAATGTAACTGGTTTTTGTTTGGTTGGTTTTTTTTGAGGCAGCGCTAGGCTAAAATATCAGCTTGTTATGTTTGCCCAATTATCCCCTCATAAAAAAACCAAACAATATTTGAGATAGCAACAATTTTAAATTAATAGTTTGGAAAATATATAAATAAGGGATAATTTGGTTCTAATAATAACGCATAAGCAAAAAAATAACCCCAGGGTACAGAGTGCAGGGCTTCTGGACCCTTGCCGCCTCGCGTACAAGCTTGCCAAGTGAAGATTCCCCCCTTATATGCCATGTGTTAATACCATATTGTCCTAGTTCCGGTTTGTCATCTACCTATCTCCGCCCTCATTGACACCTTTACCGTGCATGCTCCATCACTCAGTTCGGTGGTCGCACAAGTCTTTGGGGGTCGTCTGATGAAGATTTCGTAGTCTTCCTCTTTGTCCTTTAATTCACCTTTGGGTTACACATGCGTACCAAGCCAATACAATGTAAGCCAAGAGTACATATCACTGCATCTACATATCAAAGCAATAAATCCCTTATAGCTGGCATTTTTCTGGGACCCAACCAGGTTCTTTGTGTTAATTTTAGTAACTATCTTCTTGCTTTTTCCTCCTCTCCTTGTGAACATCTGCCGGGAGTGGGGGGGGGGAAGCCCCTCCTCTCCCTCTCTTCTTTTGGCATTACAACTTTTAACTATTTTTATTATTCCCAAATATTAATTATTATATGATTAGGTTGTCCTTGTTTCAATTTTATCTGGGGGGGGAATCATACCTATTTATCCTCCCCATTTCTCTTTTTGATCATTACAACTTTTAACCATTAAAAGCTATTCTCTGATATCCTTTTATTCCTAATTTTGTAGCAATCTCTTTCATCAATCCCACAAGCAGATTCTTATTTGAGGCTTTAAGGTCCATTTTTCTTTGTCTTTGTTGTTTCCTCTATTGTTTATGTTTCTTTTAATTCTTTTGTTCTCTTTATAATTTTTCTTTTCTGCTCCCCTTTGTATTTGGGGATCTGATCAAGGAATCCATTATATGCATCAACCCAATACATCTTTCCTTCTTTAACACAAACACCTATAAAGCTGCTGCGATTGTAGCAGACAGAACTAACATATGGGTGTGTCACAAACACAGACTCTTATCTTTTTCTTAATCCACACAGGGTGATTGCAATAGTCACAAATGTTGAAATTGCTGGGACTTGGTTTTTGCCTTGTTTGGTTTTTCATTGCCAAAACTCTGTCCAGTGGGGCTTTCTGGCTTTGACCAATTGCCCAGGGTAGCAGAAGGATCACAGTGAAAATAATCCTTAGGAAATCTACCTTTCTACCCTTCTCAAGACCCCTTGGGTTGCAACCAAGGGCCGAGATGCCTGTCTTCTCAGTAGCAAAGGTAATATCCAGGGATCTAATCATTGGTGCTTTTAGTTTCCTTGGCAGCCAAAGCCTCACAGAGTTTGCTTGTCTCCTTTTAAATGCCATTTCCCAGTACTGTCTGGTTAAGAAGAAATAATTAGAATGACAAGAACAGGGAAAAGGTTAGGCCAGAATACCATAAACCTGTATTTTCCAAAATTTCAGGGACGTGCCAACCACAATAAATCACTAATATTTTTTTTTCAAAATTTCAGGGATATGCCAACCAATATGCTGGAATGCACTTTATAATGTGGTATATTTCTAATCAACAACTATCAATTATGATACTGGTCTATAATATTATAAATTGCTCGTTCTCTTATTTGTGCTATAGCCAATATAGCAAGAACCAATTGATCAAAGTTCTCTATTAATCCAATTGCTGCTGGAAGGGTCCCATCTCCCAGTCTCAAAGGTATCCCAAAAAAATCACTAGCAATGCGTTCTACAGTTAGCTGGCTAAATACATAACCATAGCAGAACAAGCAAATCAATTGTCTCTCCTCTTCCCTCTTAGTTACTCTCCACCATGAGTTAAAGCAAAGTATGCAAACATACATATACATATCCATGGATGACACCCTAAACCATGTTTACCGCGCTCCCATTGTTTTACTTGTACTCTTTCAACAACAGGTGTTATCACTCTCAGTTGCTGGAATTGCAGTTCTGTAATCAATTCTGATAATGTTGCTGGTGGGTGACCCCAGAGGAGATCTTCAATCCTTTCAGGCCATTCCCACCGATTAAGAAAGTCTCTTTTATTCTTTTCCATCGGTGTTCTTCTGCCTCTGAGCTCAAGGGAATTGCAGTCGGCCGCCACTCCAGGATGCCTAGTTCCTTCTTAATAAATCAGGGTTAATAAAGATCAACTTAAATCTCACCATATTTTCACATTCCTGGAATTAAATGTTCCAACAATATTTTAGCCACCATTTGAGCTGTAGCCCGAGCTGCTGGAAATGCTTCAACTCACTGAGTTAATTGATCTACTATAACTAACAAATATTTCCACCGACCAACTTTAGGCAATTCTGTAAAATCAACCTGGATCTTTTCAAATGGCCTGTAGGCTGTTTTTCATCCTCCAGAGGGAGGGTTCTTTAACACTTTCTTATTTACCTTTTGACAGGTAAGACACTCCTGGGTAATTTGTTTTCTAATTTCAGATATCTCTGTGTACCCATAAAATTTTAAAAAGTGATCACAAAGGACTCTTGTTCCCCAGTGTGTCCGTCTATGCAAGTTATCTAAAATCTAACGTGCCGCTAGTTATGGCATCATTACTCTGCCATAGGAAAGAACTCACTTTCTCTCCTTAAATGTTACTCCGAATTTCTTTATAGCTGCCAGTTCTGCTAGTGGAAAGGAAAGTGTCTCCTGCTGAATTTCTATTTTTTTGTAAGATCATGATTTCAGTATCTCCCTTTCTTAAGGTTGTTCTTTTTGCTTCTTCATTGGCCAAATTATTCCCTCTGACTCTAATATCCCTCCCTCTCTGGTGTCTCTTTACATGAGCTACTGCTATTTTCTTTGAGCCTTTTAAAGCTTCAAGTATTTGAATTATCAATTCCCCGTGTACTAACCCTTTCCCTTGAGTGCTTATAAGTCCCTGTCATGGTTTGAGCCTGGCAAAATGCCATTGCCCCCCATGAAAATACTTACTCTCTGGTACTTGCTGTGAGATGTGCCTAGGAATAAGCAAAGCAGTCCTCTACTTAAAACTATAGAAAGCAGAACTTTATTAACTACACACTACATAGGTATAGGAAAGAAAAGAAAAGACAATCTCAAGGAAAATGAAAACTCTACAGAATACAGCTCCTCCTCCTCCCCCCACCAAATTCCCAATACAATTACATCTTTTGGTCCAGCAGAAACCACCCTTACAAATACTCAATCATCAATTCCTTAAGAGGAGGTAGTCCTTCTTGTATGCCCTGGGCTTTTGGTCACATATCACCACCGGATTGGAGATCGTGACCCTTCCTCCCATTTCAGTGCTCTCACCACTGAACATGGACCAGAGCTACTTTGAGGGTTGTCTTTTTAAGGATTCCATCGTCCCACTCCAAAACAAAGGCACAGTCTCCATTTTGGGACATCTGTCCCCCCATTATTTCACCTCCTGGGCCGGGAGGCCCACACTGCCCTCTTAACTCTGGAAGACGGTGGCTCCCCTGAAAATAGTCTCTGTATTCAGGAACAGTCCATGGCTCTACAAAAAGCGTCCAGCAAAGAATGCCACTCCACATCTCTTCCACCCCTAGGTTCTTCTCACAGTCTCTCCCCTGCTCGGTCCTTTAAAATACTTGCTTAAATCTTTCTTCATTTCCTCTCCCGGAAGGTCAGTACTCTGCAAAAGCTTTTCATTGTCCAAGAAAAGGGTTTTACAGCTCACAACCCACAAGCAGCGGACTCCTTCTGGTTCAACCCCCTCCTCTCCACAGGCCGGGCAGGCTGGCAGCCGATATCGAGCTTCAAGGCCCAGCTCAGCTCCAGGCAGCAGCACAGACACAGCCTCTCTCTCTGTCTCCCCAGGAGGGCTGCCCAGTAGCTCTCAGTCTCTCTCTCTGTCTCCCCAGGGGGGGCTGCCCAGTAGCTCTCAGTCTCTCTCTCTGTCTCCCCAGGGGGGGCTGCCCAGTAGCTCTCAGTCTCTCTCTCCTCCACCCTTCCACCTGGGTGTCTCTCCTCGGTGTCTCTCTCTCCCTCCACCCTGGGGAAACCAGCCAGGCCTACCCCCATTTGATCCAGGCCGGGCCCACATGGCTGCCTCCCCTGCCCAAAGCCGGGACAGCTGGAGCAGGGGAGAGGTCCTCCTCTCTGAAGTCCCAAGAGGGCTTCCCTAGGGCAGAGCTCTGCTTTTAACCCCTGTGTGTTCTCAGAGGCGTGTCCAAATCTTAGTGGTCATCCAGCTGTCAATCGCAAATCTACATCTTCAATTGGACTGACACACTCCCAGAATTCCACTTCCCCTCAAACTACGACAGTCCCCTTTCCTTCCAAATTTTTCTAAAAGTATGTACTACACTAAAAGCATATTTGGAGTCTGTATAAATAGTCCCTTCTCGCCCCTTTTAGTATTAGTAATGCATGGAGTAATGCATAAAATTCACAGGCCTGTGCTGACCAGGAGGGACTAAGGGGACTAGACTCCTTTACCCTCAGCTTTTTCCCACTTCACCCGAATGCCAACCCGTATCATTAATTTCCAGATTATCTTCTTCAGTTAAAGAATAAATTTTAAGTTTTCCTTCAAAGGGTTTTATCTGTAAATTTAAGGCTATTATTAGATCTCTGCCTAACAAATTATTCTTGGCCTCTGGTATCAACAATAAATAATTTACTCCAAATTTGTCATCTGTTTCAATTTGCACCCCTTTTATTACAGGAACGGGAAAAACCTCTCCCGTAATTCCGATTACTGGAACTCGCTCATGACTTATCTCACATCCCTGGGGTAATTTTGTCACTGCGGACTGAGAAATTCCTGTATTTACTAAAAATGTAACTTCTTCGCTATTAGGACCTATTTTTAGCTTTATCAAAGCCTCTTCTGGTGATGTTTCGGTCCCCTTCATTAAACAGAACTCCTGACCTCTCTGATTCTCCTGAGAAGTTTTCTCATTTTGCTGTTTCTTTCTGCAATTTTTCTGCAGGTGCCCCTTTTTATGACAATAAAAACAGGTAGGTCCTGCACCTTTTAAAGTAGGACAAGAATTTTTTAAGTGTCTTTTCTTGTGGCAGGAAAAATGCACAGATCCTGTGTTCTTAAAAATAGATCCTGACATCGGCTGTTTGTTTTTCCCTGCAGATTTTTCTGTATTCAAAGCTGCCTGCATTTCTTGAACTGCTGCTACTAAAATTCTGGCATCTACTTTCAGCTTTTTCTCATTTCTTTGGCCATACACCCTTTGTGCTTCTCTCAGTAACTCTTGAAGTCCCCTGTCCTGCCAGTTGTCTAATTTTTCCAGCTTCCTCCTGATGTCACCCCAAGATCTGGTCACAAACTGAGTTTTTAACAGAACCTGCCCTACTGCAGTATCAGTATCTATACCTGAATATAATTGCAAGCCTCTTTTTACTCTTTCTAACCATTCTGCCAGGGACTCATCTTTTTTCTGATGCTCACTCAAAGCTTTTCCTATATTATGTCCCCTGTCCTGCCTCTGAACAACAGACTTACTTCTCCCTCAGGACTCCATAAGGCAGCATACTCACTCTCCTCCTGATTAACAGGGTCTTTTGAATTCACATATCTATTTAGAGCCTGGCAAATCCAATCCTCAAATGATCCAAACTTGGGCCAATGTAAATTATCTTTCCGGATCATTTCTTTTGTCCATTCAAACATGCAATACTTAATCATTTTCTGTTTACTTTTTCCCCTTTGGGATTCCCATTCATCCCAAAACCGTATCATCATCCCCGGGGGGCTGTCCTGAGGAATGCTCCCTTCCTGGGAACCCCCCTCACAGTTCCCAGATACTCTAAACTCCTGCAGATTTTTCACACAATCCGCAGCCCCTGGGTCAAAGAACCTACTTTCTCCCTGACCCATTTCTGGCGGCAACAAACTAAGAGATCCTCGGTGCCAGGAGAATCTTAGTTTTCCCCACTCACGTTGTGGTTCAACTTTCTCACTTACTACTCTGTCACACTGCCTTTTCAATCTACTTGTTCCACTCCTATTTCTCCCTCTGCAATCTATTTCCTCCACCCCTATGTCTCCCTCTTTCTCAATCTATTAGCCCCATCCTCTCACCATCTAATCACATACTGAATTGCCTGCTACCAACGCCTCCAAGGAAATTGAACCTATTCCATAACTCAGTCTCCCTACTCTCTCCTGCCCAAGGACCTTCCCACAGGTGCCTGGACCAGGGACCCCCTCCTCTCCCCGGGTTAAACCCTCCCGGGGTCCCCATTCGTTCACTTTTCTTTCACTTCCTTTCTTTCCCAGCCGGTCACCTCGCGGAGAGCACGAAAACGCGGTACTGGGAGGTCCCTCTCGCGTCGGGTGTCCAGGACTGTCCCAGCCCCCATCTCAGATACTCCACACACACTCACACATGCATACAGCCGCCCCACAGACCCAAAACCCCGTGATACTAACAGCCTCCTTTTCTCACGAGGGTCTTTGTGCACAAAGCAGTTTTATATGGATACTCTCTCTTTCCTATAAGCTGGCACTGATGGGAGCTTCTTCTGCGCACTTTTAATAACTGATTTGCGTATGCGTTATTGTAATAAAGACTTTCTTTTCCCAAGGGAGAGTGGTCTAGCCAAAAGTTTGGTGGGGAGCTCCTTCCCAGAAGCTATCCACCTCCCTGGAGTTAAGAGGGTCCCAGGTTTCGGCACCAAAATTGTTATGTTTGCCCGATTATCCCCTCATAAAAAACCCAAACAATATTTGAGATAGCAGCAATTTTAATTGAATAGTTTAGAAAATATATAAATAAGGGATAATTTGGTTCTAATAATAACACATAAGCAGAAAAAATCCACGGGGTACGGAGTGCAGGGCTCTTGGACCTGTGCCACGTCACGTACAAGCTTGCCAAGTGAAAATTACCCCCTTATATATCATGTGTTAATACCACATTCTCCCACTTCCGGTTCGTCATCTACCTATCTCTGCCCTCAATAACATCTTTACTGCGCATGCACCACCACTCAGTTCGGTGGGCGCACAAGTCTTTGAGGGCCTTCATTGATGAAGAATTGTAGTCTTCCTCTTTGTCCTTTAATTCACCTTTGGGTTACACATGCCCACCAAGCCAGTACAATGTAAGCCAACGTAACATATCACTGCATCTACATATCTAAGCAATAAATCCCTTATAATTAGCATTTTCTGGGACCTGATCAGGTTTTTGTTCATTTTTAGCAACGGTATCTTCAGCTTCTTTTTTCCTGTCCTTGTGAAAATCAGCCGGGGGCGGGGGGGGGGGTGGAGCCCCTCCTCTCCATCTCTTCTTTTGGCATTACAACTCCTAACTAATTTTATTATTCCCAAATATTAATTATTATATGATAAATATTGATTACTGTTTCAATTTTATCAGCACAAATCATACCTATTTACCACACCCCCAACACAGCCTCAATTGCCCCTGCAGGCTCCTACTCCCTCCCAATATGATCCCAGTACAGCCCAGTCCATCCCAGTGATGCCAATCCTGGGATCCCCCCAGCCCTCCCTGTGTTCCCCCATCATGGATCTCCCGAGAGGAGTCCCACGGGCTGGCAGTCCCTAGCCAGGGTCCCCAGCAAGCCCCAGTTTGGATCTGCAGCCCCCAGTTTTCCCAGTTTGCCTCTCCTTCTCCCCAGGCCGCGTTCCCCCCGGTCCCAGCGGGTGGGAGCAGCCGAGAGCCCCGCGCTGCCCATCCCGACCTGTCCCGGCTCCATCCCCGCTCCTGCCGTGGGCTGCGAGGGCTGCAGGAACAGGGCAGGAGGAATGGGATGGTGGAGCAGGGAGGGAGAAGCAGCGGGACAAGGGCTGGAGGGAACAAGAGAAGGAAGATGAGGAGGAGGCATGGAGGACGAGTGGGAGGAAGAGCTGAGATAGAGGAATAGGAGCAGGAAGTGGAATCGGGAGGACCACATACTCCAGCCCTTGCTGTGTCCACGGCCCTCCGACCCCTGGGGCATTTCCCCCCACTATCTCAGGTGACCGCAGAGGGGGAGCTCACCCAAATATCCTGGGGGCTCTGTGGGAGGGTATTTTTAGGGGGGCCAGGGGATTTTTGAGGCTCAAAGGACTCCAAAGCAAAGCTGCAAATGCCCATTGGGGAGATTTTGGGGGTGTCCCGGGAGGTTTTTATTCGTGGGGAAGGGCAGGAGAGGGGAGAAACACTGGGACACCGAAGTGTGCAGCCCAGAGAGAGGAGACCCCCAGGATTCAGCCTGGAGAGGGGAACACCCTGGCCAGGGGGAAGCCCTGGAGCGCCTCACAACCTGGAGCAGAGTCAGGGGAAACGGGAGCGCTGGGACCACAAGAGCCCTGGCATTGCTAAGGGGGGGCCCAGAGAGGGGGAGCCAGGGAACCCCTGGGGGCTACGGGGAACCCCCAGCAGCACAGAGAAGGGGGAGCCCCAGAAAACTAAGGTCGGAAGAGCAGAGAGGGGGGACCCTGGGGATTGCCGTGACAGACTGGAGAGGGTCGGGAC
This sequence comes from Emberiza elegans, assembly GCA_024865655.1. Taxonomy (NCBI): domain Eukaryota; kingdom Metazoa; phylum Chordata; class Aves; order Passeriformes; family Fringillidae; genus Emberiza; species Emberiza elegans. The sequence continues at coordinate 39,247 of JALJVW010000140.1, read as the reverse complement.
CCTGGAGAGGAGAACCCTCAATACACGCAGGATCCCCAGAAGTCCAAAGTGGAGAGACCAGAGAGGGGCAATTCGTGGGGAGCTCTTGTTTGGAATAATCATGAGACATTCAAGTCTTGGAAGGCTTAGTGATTGTATTTCTGAGGGTTTTTCCAACTAAATTTTTGTGGGCTGGAGGTTTTTTTGGGCAGAATCTTGGTGGTCTGGAGATTTTTATGGACACAAAATGTCTGGTGACTTCTAGAGATGGGTTGGGGCAGGAGGAATGCCCAACAAAATGCTCTCATACCTGGTTTTTCTCTTGGAAATCAGATTTCTCATTTCCAAACCTCAGCCCATTCTGTGGGCCCTGTCTCTGGGAAGACCCGCTGGTGTCACCTTGATATGGTGTCCCCACTGCCTGTCACCCTCTGATCCATGTCCCTAGTGTCCCTGTGTCACCCCTGTCCCAGTGTCCACCGTGCCTGGTATCAACCCCTGGTCCATGTCCATCTTGTCTTAAGTTGCAATGCAAGATGTAACCAGCAGTATGTATTTTATCACCATCTGTTAAAACCAGGTGGAGCAGTGTTCTTTATCTCTTCCATGATCCATCTCTCCTAACTCCAGGGCAGATATTCTCTATTAATGGGCAAGCTGTTAAAACCAGGTGGGGCAGTTTTTTTTTTATCTCTTGCACAACCCATCATCCCTCCAGGGAGATATCTTCTGTTAATGGGCCATTGAGCCTCACTGCATCACTGATAAAATTAATCGACAGTGGGTGTTCCCAGAGACAGGGCCCACAGAATGGGCTCAGGTTTGGAAATGAGAAATCTGATTTCCAAGAGAAAAACTAGGTATGGAGCATTTTGTTGGGCATTCCTCCTGCCCCAACCCATCTCTAGAAGTCACCAGACATTTTGTGTCCATAAAAATCTCCAGACCACCAAGATTCTGCCCCAAAAAACCTCCAGCCCACAATAATTTAGTTGGAAAAACCCTCAGAAATACCATCACTAAGCCTTCCAAGACTTGAATGTCTCATGATTATTCCAAACAAGAGCTCCCCACGAATTGCCCCTCTCTGGTCTCTCCACTTTGGACTTCCGGGGATCCTGCGTGTATTGAGGGTTCTCCTCTCCAGGTCCGGACCTCTCCAGTCTGTCACGGCAATCCCCAGGGTCCCCCTCTGCTCTTCCGACCTTAGTTTTCTGGCTCCCCCCCCTCTGTGCTGCTGGGGTTCCCCGTGGCCCTCAGGGGTTCCCCCCCCCTCTCTGGGCTCCCCTTAGTGATGCCAGGGCTCTTGTGGTCCCAGCGCTCCTGTTCATTCCTGACTCTGCTCCAGGCTGTGGGGCGCCCAGGGAGAAATGGCCAGGTTTGTCCTCCAGGCTGAATCCTGGGGTCTCCTCTCTCTGGGCTGCACACTCTGTGTCCCAGTGTTTCTGTTCCCTGCCCTTCCCCATCAACAAAAACCTCTTGGGACAGGCCCCAAAATCTCCCCAATGGGCATTTGCAGCTTTGCTTTGGAGTCCTTTGAGCCTCAAAAATCCCTGGCCCCCTAAAAATACCCTCCCACAGAGCCCCCAGGATATTTGGGTGAGCTCCCCCTCTGGTGGTCACCTGAGATAGTGGGGGAAATGCCCCAGGGTTCGGAGGGCCGTGGACACAGCAAGGGCTGGAGTATGTGGTCCTCCTGATTCCACTTCCTGCTCCTATTCCTCTATCTCAGCTCTTCCTCCCCTCGTCCTCCATGCCTCCTCCTCATCTTCCTTCTCTTGTTCCCTCCAGCCCTTATCCCGGCTGCTTCTCCCTCCCTGCTCCGCCATCCCATTCCTCCTGCCCCAGTCCCACAGGCCTCACAGCCTGCTGGCAGGAGCCAGGATGGATGCTGGGACAGGTCGGGATGGGCTGGCTCTTGGCTGTTTCCCACCCGCTGGGGCTGGGGAAACGCGGCCTGGGGAGAAGGCAAACTGGGAAAACTGGGGCTGCAGATTCACACTGGGGCTTGCTGGGGACCTTGGCTGGGGACTGCCAGCCCGTGGGACTCCCTCTCGGGAGATCCATGATGGGGGGAACACAGGGAGGGCTGGGGGATTCCAGGAGTGGACTGGGATCACTGGGACTGGGATCATACTGGGATCATTTTAGAATTGAGCAGGAACCTACTGGGCTGATTAGGACCATGAAGGGGACTAATGTGATATGCTGGGAATGGCTGATCTAATTCTGAGAGTGAGCGGGTGCTGCTGTGAGCAACTGGGAGCAAATGACATCTGGGATTGTGTTGATGTAGCTGAGGCAGTTGGGACCATGCTGGGATGGATTGGAAGCAACTAGGATTATACTAGGACCATACTGGGAATGGAGGTACATGACCTGGATCGTACTGGAGGTTACTGGGATCATAGTGCTGTTAAAGGGAGCAACTGGCATCACACTTTGGGCTAGTTCAGAGCAATGGAGAGTGTCTTAGGTTGGAAATGCAAGATGTGGGTGGGGGTATGTATTCCACTGCCATCTGTTAGAGGTGGGGCAGTTATCTTCTGTTAATTAGGCAGTTTTCTTTATCTCTTCCACCACCCCTCCAGGGAGATATCTTCTGTTAATGGGCCATTGAGCCCCATTGACAATCCTCCCTCCAGGGAGATATCTTTTGTTAACGGGCCATTGAGCTTCACTGCATGACTGATAAAATTTCATAATCCCATTGTGAGATGCCCCACCCATAGGGAGGAGCCAAGCATTCCTACCTGGATATAATCAGAGATTTGGAACACCACAGTCAGGCTTTTCCCACTGGATTCCCAGAGGAGCAGCTTTTCTTCTCCACTTGATTTGCCGAGGAAGACCAGACCTATCTACACCACCACTGGTCCTTTGGAGGAAAACTACACCCTTCTGCAGGATCACTGCTCCAACAGAACCACATCTGTCACACCAGGAGGACTGCAGCCACCATTTAATTGGAGTGCAACAAACATCCTGACTAACAGGGTGTCAGGTTGGATTCTGTCAGTGGTTTTTTTTGTCGTGCTACATTTTAATTTTATTTTTCCTAGCAAAGAACTGTTATTCCTATTTCCATATCTTTCCCTGAGAGCCCCTTAATTTCCAAATTATAGTAATTTCCCTTGGGGTTTCAATTTCAATTTTAAGGGAGGCTCTGGCTTCCTTAGCAGACACCTGTCTTTTCAAACCAAGACAGGCAGTGGGACCATCAAACCCATCACTCAGCCCTTCTTTTCCCCAAACCAGGATTTCCCATTCCCAAACCTTGGCTGATGTCAGGAGGAAGAGGCTGATGAGGAAGAGGAAGATGGCCCGGGAGGCCCAGGCAGGTGAGGAGGAAGTCAGGGCCCTTCCCCCTCTCCTGCTCCATCTCCCAGCCCAGCAACGCCCCTGCTGTGCAGGACAACCCTGCTGCCAAAGCTGTCTTGCTGGGGGTCCCAAATCCCTTGCTCCTGCCCTGTGGCACGGAGGTTCAAATCCCATCCTCTCCTTGTCCTTCCTCCCCAGACAAGGAGCTGTCCCCAGAGACCAGGAGGACAAATCCCACAAAAAAACCAACCAACCAAAGTGGGAAAGCAGGGGAAAGGTGTCTCAAAACAAAAAGCACACACCTGGATGTGTTTCAGGTTGCAAAATAGATGAGCCCAAGGCCTGAGCATCCAGTTATCTGTTTGCTCACATGGATCTCATTCTTCTAACAAACCATTAAATAATGGATGGGCCCATCCAGGCAATGAAAAAAAAAGAAGACAGTGGCCTGAAAGAGTAAGATGGAGAAAGGGACAAGTTACAAGAAAGAAAAAATTCTATTGTCACAAGAGAAGAAGCTTCATGCAGAAAAGAAAGAGAGAAAGTGCTGAAAAGAGACAAAGCTCTGGCAGGGCCTTGCAGCTGAGAGAAAGAGAGCCTGAGAGAACCAAGGCTAAAAGAAAAAAGAAAGAAAGAAAGCGCCTCTGTCCAAAAGGCTGTCAGTATCAAAAAAAAAGAAAGAATGAAAGAAGCCCTTCATTGAAAGAAAAGCTCTGGTTCCTGCCTGAAAGAAAAGAAAGAAATCGGCCTTGGAAAGAAAGAAAGAAAGTTAATCAGTTTCCCCTGTGCCTGTGAGCTTGTTTAAGCTGAATTGCATCAGAGGAATAAGGCCGGTTGGAAGAGAAGACTTTAAAGGGCTCCCTGGCCAATTAGCAAGAAAAAGCCAGGACTGAATCTGAGAACTTGGGGCCAGTTTTCATCCTGTAAATTCACCCCACATAGTGACTTTATAAGCGATCACCTCTCTTCAGAATCATGTCCACACAGGGAGTTATCACCTGCTGAACCCAGGCCTAGGAATAAATGATGCTCTCTTAAACACCAAACCCCCTGGAGCAGACAGTGTTTTTTGAACATTTGTTGACAGCCCAGGGCTGTTGGCCAAGGCCAAGGGATCAGCTGTGACACCTGGAACCTCCGGGGAACAAAGGGTCCATTATGATGAATGGAACCCCATGGAACCCTAGGTCCATTGTATTAGAACAAGGCCTTGTGACCAAGGGACCATTGTGCCTGTGGGCTTCATGGAATCATGCGCGCCTCCACTGTGGGCAAACCTCATGGAACCAGGGGACTGTCACGCTGTGCCACTCCATGGAATGTAGGGATCATTTTGACCCTGAGACCCTCTGCCTGCCGCTCGCTGAGACTCTGCCGCCGCTTTTTGGACCCCTTGGCAACCTCAATAATCTCACCCTGGCATCCCCAAGGATTCTTTTTCTCTAATAAGCATTTGGATGAACCACCAACATATATCTTTTTCCCCTTCTAGGAGGAACTTTGTTCTTGAGATCCTTCTGAACTCATGGAACCAAGGGGTATTGCGCAATTTGTGAACAATCATGTGTGATCATTGGGGTTTTGTGTCGCTGTAGAGCGTGACACAGTACGTGTACACAACTCCATCAGAAGGGTGAAAAGGGGCGTTTATTAGGAACATAACTTTTATAGTTTTTCCAGATATTGACACCCATCTAACACATATACAGTGCCCATTGGTCATAAAAAAAGAGAAACAAGGTTCTCAGTAGACACCCCAAAGAGCCACGTCACACTTGAGCTGGCCAGAGTCCATATCTCTCTTCTTCCTCTGGTGTCCATGGTAACGACCTTGGCATTCCAAGGAGGAGAGATACAGGGCTTCTCCTTATCTTCAGGAGGCCTTGTTAACTTGGCTCACAGGGACAGCACAGAATGTCTTTCCAATTCCCCCTTTTTTGTATTTGACCAGTAAATACAACTGCTAAGGGACTTCTGCAGGGCCCTTGCAAAAATCCAAGCCAAGATGGAGGATCCATTCTTCATTCACTTACGAATAACCAACTTCTACCAACCCCAACACACACACACCCTCACAACCTCAAGTTCATATACATGCAAAACACATAAAGACAGATCTTCAAATACCATTGCAGACCCGAATTCCCAGATGACACATTTGCAGCAGAATGACACCTTGCCTCTAATCACTTTCTCCCACACAGAGTCAGAGACCAAGTCATCTGCCTAGTCACCCACTCAGAACTAAGTAGCATCCACTTAACCCTTGCAACTGGTTGCTGCTATCATAATGGACAACCAACCTGGTTGCTCAAAGTGTGGACTTCAGCTACTAGTTCAACTCCCATGCAAAAGGCCTTCTTCTCCCTTAGGTACATCAAATTCCCTATTTTGGGACCGTCGGTGCCCTGCAAAAAGGAGATGGTACAAGGCACACTTCTCAGTACTACCAACCTCTCTATAAGAGAATTCAAGAAAATGAAGCAAAAGTAACATCCGCTAACGTAACTTTTGGAATTTCAGTGTAAGCCTATAACTCCCTTTACTCTGTCTTGAATTACCATCTTTACCACACATTCCTTGAGGGTCCATGCTTCCATCCACCTAATAACCAATACAATTACCTATTCATTTTGCTCTCACTGTAGAACCACTCATCCTGTCCTTTTCTGTGTGCTCCAAATAAGGTTTAACACAACGGGCAGAGACCCAACGAGGGCCATTTTCTGTTAAAACACATCGTATCCTCTTCCCCATGTTACTAATTCTACTGGGCCGGTCCATTTTCCCGTAATTAAATCTTTTACCCAAACCTTAATACCTTTCTTGAAGTTTGGCTGTTTTGAATTCAAAGATGAAAAATGATAGAATATAGGAGAGACTTGTAAGTCAGGTAAAGGACACAAAAGTTTAAGACATAAATAGCTTTGTCTAGTCTCACTTGAGGCGATTCCTTCTGCATTCCCCTTTTTTTTTTTGTACCTGGCGCTTCAACACACCATGAGCACGTTCAATTATTGCTTGGCCTGTCGGAGCATGAGGAATACCAGTAGAATGACCAACACCCCAGGCACGAAAAAAAAAAATACTTGCAATTTCTTTGAAACATACGCTGGGCCATTATCCGTCTTTACATGTGATGGAACGCCTAAGATGGAAAAGGCGTGGCAAAAAATGCGAATAACATCGAGCTGTTTCACCTGCCAATGCTGAAGCGACCATGGCATGGGAAAAAGGTGTCAATTGTGACATGAACATACTTTAAACGGCCAAATTCGGGCATCTTTGTAACATCTGTTTGCCATTCTTGCAGAGGGAGTAAGCCTCTAGGATTAGTACCGTAATATTGTGAGACATGAGACATATGACAATCAGGACACGAAGAAATAATTGACTTGCTTCACTATGTGATAAGTTAAATTGCTGCCGTGGTGCCTGAGCACCCTGATGAAAAATTGGTGAGATAGAACAGCTTGCTGTAACATTGGGCACCGCTTTTTACTGCTGAGGCAGCCACAAGGGAATCCGCAGGCATTACCTTCAACAAAGAATCCAGGTAGCGATGTATGGCTACGAATATGCATAATAAAATAAGAATGCTTTCGATTACGAATAGCAGTCCACAATTTCAACAACATGACAAATAGTGGTTTCTCCTTTACATTGTACAACACAGCTTGATCCAACTGCTTTACTAAATTAGCAACATAAACAGAGTCAGTAACTATATTTATGGACCTAGGAAATAAGGTAAATGCCAAAAGTACGGCACAAAGTTCAATTAACTGAGGAGACCCTTGTTGAACCATTACTTCATATTCCCAGTGGTCATCTTTCTTCCAGGCTACAGCAGCCTTTCCAGTTCTACCAGATCCATCTGTAAAAACTGTTGTACCTTCCACTGGTACTGAAGAACAAAGTTGTTTCCCCTGAAAAGGAATCTCCTTAGTAAAACTCAAAATAGGATGAGATGGTAAATGATATGCTATTTGACCTGTAAGGAAGATAAAGCAGATTGCAGCTCGTGATTATTTTGAAAACACCACTCAAAATACCATTGTTGTACTGGTATGACAATAGTTACAGGATCACAACCTAAGATTTCATGGCAGCGTCTGCGACCTTTGATAATGATGTCTGCAAAAAGTTCATACAGACCTGGAGCGGTTTTTCGTGACCTAAAAGACAAAAATATCCACTCCAAAATATGCAATTTATCTTCCCATTTGTCATTACATTGACACAACAATCCACATGGTATTTCATTATCTCTTAAAATCAACAATTGCACACCAACGGAAACATCCAACCTGGTAACAAATTTAGATGTTTAAAGCCAATTCAACTTCTTCTACAGCCTTTTTGCTGCAGCAGTCAAATGTCTCATCGGTAGAGGAAGTTATCCCCTGACAGTAAGTATTACAAAAGGTTGCAGTTGATGATTGGTTATCCCTAAGTATGGCCTAAGCCAACCTATTGCACCAACCAATTTCTGCACATCAACAGCAGTTTTAATATCAATGTTCAGCTTTATAGGTTGAGGCACAATTTGTGTATTAGTGATTATCAACCCCAAATATTTCCAAGGCATCTGTTTTGGACTTTCTTTGGGCAATAACCAAACCAAAGGCCTCTAAATTTTCCCTAGCACATTGTTCGAGAGCCAGCAATTGTTGTTTATTTTCCAAAGCCAACAAGATATCGTCCATATAATGATAGCAATAACAATTGCTGAATTGCTCTCGGACCTTAGATAAAGCCTGTGCCACAAACCACTGACAAATACTCGGAAAATTTCTCATTCCTTGAGGTAAAACAGTCCACTGATATCTTTGGTCCGGTTCCTCATGATTTAAAGAAGGCACCGTGAAGGCAAATTTTTCCTTATCTTGATCAGCCAATGGAATTGTAAAAACAATCTTTCAAATCAATGATAATTATTTCCCATCCTTGTGGAATCATTGTAGGTGTTGGGAGACCTGATTGTAAAGCACCCATTGCAGCCATCACAGCATTTATCCGCCGCAAATCGTGTAAAAGTCTCCATTTACCAGATTTCTTCTTTATTACAAACACAGGTGTATTCCAAGGGCTAAATGAGTTTTCAATGTGTCCAGCTAGTAATTGTTCTTTCACTAAACTTCTTGGGGGCAAGCTTTTTCAGTAGGCAGGGGCCACTGCTCAATCCAAACCGGCTTATCTGTCAGCCATGTCAGGGACACAACCGGACGGTTAAAGCCCCTGCATCCCAGTGGCCCCTACTAAAAATCCGTTGTAATTTTAACACCCCCATTGGGTTAAGCAATCACGTCCCCATAAATTAGGCTGAGCATTAGTAACATATGGTCTGATGTTAGCTTGTTGGCCTTCGGATGTGTTACAGTGATCGTAATCGCAGATAAAAGCACCAGCAGTTGACCCACCTAACCCAACAACTCCAAAGGTTGATTGAGTGAGGGGCCATGTTGGAGCCAAACAAGCTGTGAAACTATAGTTACATCTGCTCCTGTATCAAGTAGACCTGATATTGTTGTAGTTTCTGGATGATATCCCTTAGCAGTGACCAAACATTGTATTACTGGACGCTCATCTGTCACCTTTGTGAGTCCAGAGAACCTGAGGTGGTCCTGTAGATCCAAAACCTCCAGTGCCACGACTCCGGTCCACTACAGTTGGAACACAACTCATAAAAAAGGAACAAGTTGAGCAATAGAAGTACCTTTTTGAATAACAACAGGAGGTTCACTAACAGACACCATAGCTTGAATTTGTCCATAGTCAGAATCAATAAGACCCAAATGGACATTAATACCTTGAATAGTGCTACTAGATCTTCCCATCAAAAAAGCACTCAGACCTTGGCCTATAGGACCATGAGCATCAAGAGGCACTTTGCATATACCTCTTGTCAAGATAGTCACTGTTTCAGCTACGGTATATCAATCCCTGCGAGGCCTCTTGTGGCCCTGTGTATCGGTCACAAATGGAGAGTTTTGCAGTGCTGGCAGGGCTCGTGATTTGTCGGGGTATTTTGTATCTCCACCGCCCCTTAGCATTCGCTTCCAGTTTCCCTAGGCTTGTCGACCACCTGAAAAGATCTTAACTTACAAAATTTGCAATATGGCCAAAGTTACCACAACGATGACAAGGCACCTTACTGGCCCAAACTACCCTAGGTGTGTGCATCGTCCAGCAGTTTGATGGCATTGGGTCTTCATGTCCTGAGTGTTCACAAGCAGAACATTTGGGTGAGGACTTCATGACTCTTGCTAAAGCAGCCATTTTATGTTCAACTGAACCGACCTTTGAGCAAGCAACTACAAGATCAGACAATGAGGGTTCTCCTGGTAAAGAATCAATAATTCTCCTACAATCGTCATTCGCATTTTCTCGTGCTAGCTGTCTGCATAAAATTTGCCTCAACTTATCATCTTCAACTTGCTTCTCAAGGGCTGCAGCAACCCTCTCCACAAACCGCAGAAAAGGTTCCTTCACCCCTTGCTGGATGGTAATATATCTTGGTTTGGAGCTGCCATCTCCATTGTCTTAAACAAAGCACTCATACCCAACTGCTGGGCCTGTGCAAGAACCAGGGGTCCCATCTTGCTTGCAAATCCGGATTAGAAAATGGTCCATTACCCAGCAAGGCATCAGCTCCACAGCATGACGTGGATCCTGCTGAGGTAACTGCATATTGTCCAAAGCTACTCTTTCAACCATTTGCTTCCAGGTAGCTTGAAACACACCATACTGCACTGGCTGAAACAGAATTGTAGCAAGGTGAACAATATCGTAAGGTGCAAGTACATCAGCATTCAAAACACGAATCAGTTGCATCACCTGTGAAGAGTTAACACCATACTGGTCTACTTTAGACTGAAGGTCCTGTACAACCCTCCATGAGAAAACCTGATGGCTGTCTTGTTGTCCTGAAGTAGGAGCAGCTTTGAAAACAGGAAAAGCCACAGGCTCACCAGAAGCAGCAGCAGCAGCAGTCATCCCCATCCTTCTAGGTGGACCTATTTTCTCTAACAAATTCCAATCTCTTACTTCAGCTGCTTTCATTCTTACATGCTCCCAGAAGTGCAAAGGATGTCGAGGAGTCACAGCCACCTGGCAAGGAGGGAGAGTCAAGGAACAGCAGACCTGGATCTGCTACGAGGTTTAACAGAAACAGATTCCTGTGTCTTTTCAGATGTACTTATAACCGGCAGTTCATCGTGGAGCTGTCACTAGACAGGGCAGGACACAATGTTAAAGACTGCATTTGTTCAACAAGTTCGGGAAGGAGCGGGGTGCAGACGGCTCAACGTGGGGTGGAGGGGGAGGCAGACTGCTCAAAGGGGGGGCAGAGAGAGGGGTGGCTGGCTCAAGGGAACACGAGGAGGAGGCAGACAACTCGAAAAAAGGCAGAGGCGGGGCGGACGGCTCAAGGGAAACGGCGGGGAGCACCCGGACCCGCGGGAGTGGGGGAGGAACAGCCGACCTGGGAACGGGCACGGGAGGGGCAGCTGAGCCCGGGAGGTACAGGGGAGCAGCTGGCCCAGGGAGGTGCGGGGGCAACCGACCGAGGGAGAGACAGAAGGGCCGTTGCCCCAGCCTGTTTTTCACTCCCCTTCTTCTGTAACTTCATTTTTGCTAGTTGCTGTGCAGGCGAAGATATTTTGGTCTAGCACTCAATTCTGCTAACTGTTGAGCAGGTTTTTAAATATACATGGGCTTAACATAGTCTTTGGGAGATAAATACCTGAGGAACGGTCCCAGCCTGCCGTTTAACTCTCACGATAGCAAACCCTGGGGAAGCTCCACAGGCAGCTGCAGCTGCAGCAGCCTCCTCAGGGAAGATACATCGACAGGCTCAGCCTCATCTTCCTCCTGTTCCTCTACTCCAGTTTCTTGCCCAATTCCTATCTCCAATTGCTCCTCTATCTTCACTACTTTCCATTCCTTCAATGCCTCATACAACAGCCTCCAAGTAGCAGCCAAATCAACAATGGTCTTATCCCCTTAGATATCACTTCCCATAGTCTCTTTCCAACTTTTTTCCATGCCTGGACACTGAAAGCAGCGTCGGCATCAGCTTCAAAAATCCTGCCGATTTAACACCATATCAGTAAACTTCAAAGCACATAATCAGAAGTTTGAACATTTTGTCTTTCAATAGAGTTTTCCACGTGGACAA
>JALJVW010000140.1:0-20560 GCA_024865655.1 Emberiza elegans | reverse complement strand
CCTGCAGGTTCCAGCGAGGGGCGATGCTGGAGGAACCGGGTGAGCTCGGGTGGGGGAACCACGTGGTGTTGGCGCTGCTCCTTTTCTCACTCGTCCTCTTCCATATTTCCTCTTCCTGCTCCTCCTGTTCCTCCCGCTCCTCACTTTCCCTTTACTTTTCCTCCTCCTCTCCCTCCTCTTCCTCCTGCTCCTCCTCCGTCCCAGCCCAGCCCAAGTAGTGCCGACCCCCAAATGGAGCGGCGCTCTGCCCTAGGGGTTTCCCAAAGCGGCCCCGGCCCACGCGGCACTGGGAGCTATCCTGAGAGCAGTGGGAAGGAATGGGGAGTGCTTTCCCTGCCAGTCCCGCTCTTACTGGGAGCACCGGGAGGGAACTGGGAGCAAACAGTGCCCGGAGGCGGCTGCAGCGGCAGTGTTTGGGGAGGGTGTGATTATGCAAATATGGCGTGAATCCCGTCATGCGATTGGTCGGTGTTAAGGCGAGACCTGGACAGTTTGGGCACTGGTTTGGGCATGGTTTTGTGTTGGGAAGGGTGAAAGTCTGACAAGAAAGTCTCACAGATATGTATGTATGCTTGGCAGAAAGATTTTTTAATGTAGAATCTAAAGAAGGAATAGAAATGAAAGCAAGTTTTTATATATGTGAAAAATGCCAATCAACTCTTTTTAAAATTTTAAAAGTTTAATAGTACTAAAACGGTTATAAAAATAGTAATATAATTAGAGTAATAAAAATTTTGACAATTTGGATTAGGACAATATGAGACAATAAATACAAAGAGTTTCGCACGTCCGGGTACCTTCTTCTGGGCAAAATAAGCCTGAAAAGGATCCATATTAACAGAGGTATAACCCTTAAAAGCAACAGCCTGTTGCAGATTCATACATCTCATACATGATGCATAAATTCCATTCAAACACAGGATTCTGTCTGATCAGTGTCAACTTCTTCCTCTGGATCCTGACAGCATCTTCAGGGCTGATTGAGGCAGGAAGAAGTTAATTTCTTCTGATAAGGGAGCAATAAATTCTTTTTCTCTGAAAGATTTAGGTGTCCTGTGGCTGCTATCTTGGTGCGAGTCCTCTCTTTAAAAAGTATCTTACATAGCCTAGTTTCCATTTTAACATTATATTATAACCTAAAACTATATTTAATACACTACTTAAGAAAATTGATACAGCATAACTTTCTAACATAACACATATTATATTCATTTTATTATTTGCAAAAAGCCAGTCTTAAAATATGCATTTTTCACAATACAGAAGAAAAGAATTGCTGAGCCAGTCTTACTGGATAACTAAGATGGCGAAGGTTATGTTAGAAGGGGGTTTTATGGCTTAGAGCAAAGGATAAACCCACCTCAAACAAGATGTTTTTACCAAGCAGAAAGATTCCACCGGCAAACAAGACTGCTGATGTTGCAAGTAGAAAAAAGATCTCTGAATTTTCCACTGCAAGAAAACTGAAAAAACATCTTCTAGCTTAAACTCTAACATACTGACTTTTTGTGACCGGAGAAAAGTAGCATGAATGTGGTAATTATAGTAGTTATGATAGGCTATAGGTAAAAGTAAAGGTATAGATTGGTTCTTCTGTATTAAGATGCTCAGCAAAGTATATAATGCATTGTAACCAAAATTAAAGGGTCTTCAGGCTTGTTTGCAGCTGGAGCTGACAGCTGTAGGCACAGGCTCTTTTGCCCAGGACCCTGGACTGCTGTAACATCTTGGATGGAATAAACTGCATTGTGAAGAGCCGCCTGGAGTCCTGCATCCCTCATTCAGGCTTTTACAAACAGTTTTAGACAAAGACATAAGAAAAGGAAATTCTAGGATAGATATAAACACAAATAAAATGTTGACTAATGTGATATTTCTTATTGTGATGTTATTTAATGTGATTTATTTATTTAATGTGATGTTTTTTAAATATCTTAAAGTTTGGGCAACTCCCTGAACCTCAAAGCACGAAACCAGTCAATTGAGAGGCCCTTGAATGACCAGCGAACATCTGGAGGAGGAAATCTGGGAGAAATGGGAAGTACATAGATACAGGTGGTCTAGTGGAGAGATGTCCTAGACATGTCCATTTAAACAGGAGAGCTGGAAACACCTGAAGGAAAAAGGAAATGAAATAATAGACAGAATATTGGTGACTCAAATAGAGGGGAAGATCAGTATTTCTTCTCCAGCCATCAGTAGAAGAATTTAGTAGATCCAGGAAATTTCTGTTCCTGGTGGGAAAACTTTGCCATTTCTTAAAAATACTCCAGTGACCTGGTTGATGAAGATGAGGTTGTGTATTATGAAACGTACAAGTATTAAAAGCTGTGCCCCTTTCCAGACATCAGCTGTGTGCCCATGAACAGGCAGTGCCACTTGTAGGGCCACAGTGCCCTGAAGCGCCGAGCTGGGATTGGCATCTCTCAGAGAGGAGCTGAGGCAGAGCAGAGAACCTTGCGAGCTGATGTGTCTGCTGAAATGAAATTTCCCTCCCCATCCCACAGCAGCCCTGCATTTCTCCCCTGCAGCCTTGGTCTCCAGCACAGCCGTGGAGGCTCTTTGGGCTCTGGACTGTTCCTACAGCCCTCAAGGGCAGCTGAGCTCTGCCTTTGGCACAGTCAGGCCTGGCCAGTGCAGGCCATGCTCAGCAATTCCCCGTCTGTGCCTGGCCTTGCTGTCAGGCCTGGCAGCGGCTGCGTGGCCCCTTTGTGCCCCTGTGCTGGCCCAGCCATGGTGGCCCAGACTATGTGCAGGTCCAGCCCAGGCCAGGAGCATTGCGGCTGGGAATGGCCCCTGTGCCGTGGTGCCCACAGCAGCCTTGGGGTTCTGTGCCCCATGGCCTCCCTGCTGGGCAGCCTCTGCCAGCTCCTGCAGAGCCCATGGCACCTGTGGGGCTGCACAGACAGCCCTGCCCTGGGCTCTGCCGGCCTCTGGGCCAGCAGAGAGGCAGCCAGGGCTGGCCATGGCCGGGAACAGGCCCTGAGGCCTGCAGGAGGATGGAGCTGGGCCACAGCCAAACCCAGCCCAGGCCAAAGCTGGGCCCAGCAGCCACAACTGCCAAGGGCTGGAGACAGAGGCTGGTGCTGACAAATGTCCTGGGCCCCCTCCCTGCTCTGTCCATGCCACCAAGGGCACAGAGCAGCGTCCTCTCTGGGCCACTTGCCTGTTTTCAATGCCTTGCACAGGTGCTGGCCCTGCCTCACAAGGCCTGGCCTGAGTCCTGCCCCTGCATGTTCAGCCAGGCTGAGATGGACACTGATGGTTTCTGGGCCAGGCTCTCTGAGCCCAGCCCAGCTCCCTGCAAGCTCTGCCAGCTGCCCTGAGCTCTGGGCAGCACCAAGGGCTTCTCCCCAGCCCAGCCCGGCCCAGCCGGCTCTGGCCCCACAGCTCTGCTCAGGCCAGGATGCTCTGGGCTCCTCCAAAGGGCACAGCAGCAGCTGGAGCTCAGAGAGGACTCAGCCCCAACCATGGGGGAGCTCCTGCTGGGTCAGGAGCCCTGTGGGGAGGGAAAAGGGGGTGACACTGCAATGCAGGGGGTCACACATGCTTGGGACGATGCACATGGCCCCTTGGGACCTCCACCCCCACCTTCTCCACAGCTCCAGGAGGATGAACCCCAGCATGGAGCCCCTGGCAGCATCTTGGGGAGGCAGGGTCTGATGGTGACCCTGGGTCTGACCCCCCAGCTTTGGGGGTCTGGAGGGGTCACATCTGCCCTAAACCCCCCTCCCTAGCCCCACAGCCACTCCCTGACCCCTCAAATCACCCTATAGCTCCTGGCCACCCCCCAGCCACTCCCTGCAACATAAATGGCTCTAAGACACACCAAAACCCCTTCCAATCTCCCCTAAGACCCACTCAAATTCTCTCCAAGCCATCCCAGAAACCCAAAACTACCCCATACACTGCTCCAAAGTTCCCCAAACCTGCTCCCAGCACCACAAATGGCCCCAAGTGCTACAAAAGCCCCTCCCAGTCCCCCCAGGATGCCCCAGATGCCCTTTAATCCCCCATGACACTGATGCCTTAGGATTTTAGCTTTTGTATTTTTCATATATGTGTAATCTTGCAATTCTTTAGTGTATAACTCTAAACTCCATATAGAGTGTTCACTACTGCTTTCCCATTTTGGTTAGGCAAAACAATTCCTCTCCAGGCCTTGCAATCAAGGACACCTCACTGTCTCAGGCTCAAAACAAAAGTGAGTTGTGGGGGGAGCAAACTTGGGGTAAATTACTTCATTACCTGAAGCTGTAATTAGAAGATTAAGCCCCAATATACAAATGGAACAAACTTATAAAAGTATGAAAACCCCTGACCTGTTGTCCATTTTTGGGTGTAGCCCCTGAGGGGACTTTGTCTGCCCGAGATGTACCTGAAGGCCCTTCAATAAGTATAACCATTTTTTATCCCATAGTTTTGTCTGGCCTCTGGTTTTAGGTAGTCCTGAAGAGGCATCAGCACAGAGCAGGAGAGGTTGGTGGACAGGAACATCCACAGCCGGGAGCAGGTCGGACACTTGTCTGGGACAGACAACCAGAATTCTTCAAGAGTAGACAGGCTCAGGTGGACACGCTCTGCTGGCACAACTACAAGATCGTGGACTCAATATGCCTGGCCTGGGTGGCCTCACAACATCCAAATCCTCCTACATATTTCTCTGAACCAAACCCAAATTCACACCCAAATCCTGGGAAAATGGTGAGGCTTTAGATATTTTTGTTTCATTTATTTATTTTTACGCCTATTATGGGTGTTTTCACGGGATAAAGATGGAGATTATTTAGGTTGGAAAAGACCTCCAAGGATCATCCAGGGGTGCTTAGCACCACCAGAAGGAACAATTGGACAGACCAGGTGAGATTTTTTTAGGGTATTGTCTAGTTTGAAAGAAAAACAGTGGGAGGTCAGAAGATGAATTTAATAAGAAAATTAGGATCAAGGCAATGATACAGAAACACCGGCTTAAACTGAGAGAGTCAGGATACAATGTGTCACCCTATTGGTCAGGATGGTGGTAGCAGTCTGTCTAAATGGTGGTTGCAGCCCTGTTGAAGGGATAGATGTGGTTCTGTTGGAGCAGTGATCCTGTAGAAGGGTCCGGTCTTCCTATGAAAGTCTAATGGTGGTTCTGGAGCTCTTTTCCTCTGGGAATCCAGTAGGCAAGGTTCTCATGGTGCTGCAAGCCTCAGATAATATCCAGGTAGGAATGCTTGGTTCCTCTCCCTGGGCACAGCATCTCACAATGGGATGATGTAATTTATGAGTCATACAGTGAGACCTGATGGCCCATTTGCAGAAGATATCTCCCCTGGAGGCCATTATCAGGGCTGAGTCGTGGAAGAGATAAGAACAGTGCCCTGCCTGTTCATAGCAGTTTAAGAAGATGGTGATCGAAAACATACTTTTGGTTACATCCTACACTGTAACCTGAAACAGTGGGGTAATCCCATCTTGGGAAGAGGGTGGGGGGGGTGTGAACACTGCCCCCCTTACCCAAACTGGCTCAGGTGTAAAATCCCCACCCTGGGAAGGCCACACACACAGGGGATAGTGCCACATTTGCCTCCTCTGCAGGAGAGGTCTCTCTCCCTGTCACTCTCTTGCTCTTCCCCACTTTTTCTCTCTCTTTCCATCTCTCCCTCTAATAAAATCCAGATTGGATTTGGTCTCGTTAGCACCTTAATTGGGGCAGAGGCATCTCTCTTACAATTTTATTAACCAGATTGTGACGTTATTTTGGCACAGTGAGTTTAAGCACTGTTCTCTGACCCCAAGTTCCTTTGACAACAGCATGGTTGCCTCCTCTGAGGAGGTTGTGGCTCTTTCTGGAGGAACTCTCGGAAACTTGGACCCAGCTTCCTCTGAGGGACTTGTGGGAGAACTGATGAGGAAAATGGCTGTTGTGGGGGGCCAGTGTAAAGAAAATATTTTGCTGTCCTTCCTTGAAAAGTTTGTTAAAATCACTGGAGGAAAGGGAGCAAATGTTACTAGCTAGACCGACAAGGTTCATTCGCCCCAAGGTGAGGAGCAGAAGGCTGCTAAATGTCCTAGAAGAAGCCCACCACAAGGAGCTGAAGCACTCCTGAATTCACATGCTCAGGGGCTTTGCCAAACATGAGAATCATTTTTTGCTTTGTCCCTGTCACCTTTGTGACCTTTTCCTTCCTTTTAATAACCTGTATTGTGCCAAATTTTCACTTTTCTTTTATGGGAACCCACCAGCAGCTGAACTGATGAAACTTTGAATTACCACCACAATTGCTTCTATTGTCGGTTTATTTATGTTTGGGATCTGTTTGTGTTTTCATCACATGTGAATTGTGGGAAAATCAAATATTCTTCAGCGCATTTTATGCAGAGTACAGTTTGATTTCTGCCAGGTTTATTTTGTCCACGGCCCAAGGGATGCTCAAGGGGTCTCCATGCCTCTCACTCTGGGGGATGATTGAGAAGGGCTTGGGGGAGTTGTCCCTGTCCCTCTCACCCCAGGGCATTCCCCAGGGGTCTCCATCTTTCTCACTCCTGGGGATTCTGCGGTGTCTCTGTCCCCCTTGCTCTGGGGGATGGTCGGGGGTCTCCATCCCTCTCACCTTAGGGAATCTTGTGCTAGGGTTGGGGATCAGGGCCTCTGTTATGAACAGAAAAACTGATAATTTTTAGTGTGGAGAAACAAGTTACAAATAGCTAATTTAACCACTTTTGCTACTAAAGTGTTATCTGTGTTATGTAAATTACCAGTCGTTCTCGCTAATGAAGCCTTTTGTATTATTGCTAAAGGTGTGGAAGAACTGCCCGGGGCAGGGACAGTAAGGGAAAGACGAAACTTGTGAGGCGGGGGATATGCAAATTAAACTGCAAATTGACCAGAGTGCTTTGAGAAGGGGCGACCCGACCTCAGACATACAGAAAGGAACCCCAAAACAACAAGCCAAAATGAAATTGAGAAATTAGAGTGATGTCCACGTGTGAGGAACAAGCTACTGAACTTACAGAGACGCTGAAAACCTTAGGAGCCCCTCGCCCTGAGTGCAAGAGTCATACAAAGCCGGGACCCCCGACCCCCGGAGAGCAGCCGAGTAAGATCGGGCACGCCCACAGCTCCTACGAGGAGACGACTTGCAACTCTGCCCCCAGGGGACAAAGCTGTGACTCATCCTCCTCTTGCGAGCCACCTGGGAGAGTCGACGGAAGCTGCAGACCCGTCGAACCACCCCTATCCTGAGCTGATCATTTTTAATAAAGGCATTAAAAGGAGAAAAAGTCTCCTGCCCTGTTTATTTCAGCTGGGGGCGCTCGTCTGGGATTGCCATGCCGAAGAGGACCAGGACTGGCCATCTTGGACCTTCAGGACAGCTGGCGATCAGGACCAGAGAGATCTGCTCAGGACCAGTGACGCGCAGGAGCACCGGACTGGTGAGAAATTCCGGTGGCGGGAGCGGGAGACGAGCGAGTGTGTGTGTGAGTGAGACGGGGCCGCACCGGACTTTGGCAAGTGAGGACCCCTCAGTACCGCGTTTCCATACCCCCCTGTGAAGGGATTGGCCGGGACCAGGGGACGGAGTGGAATCTGTGTGAGTCGTCTCCAAGGGGGAACAAGGGCACCCCTCCGGGCGCATGGAGGGAATATTTGTGTGAGTGGCACGCACCCCCCCGGGCGTGTGGAGGGTACCTTTGTATGAGTCACACGCAACCCTCTGGGCGTGTGTAGAGGAAACTCTGTGAGTGACACGCACATTGAAAGTCCCAAGAAGGCCTTGACACGGGTGTGGGCAATATTCGGGCAAGTACACAAGCCCTGCAGGCAACTAAGTCCTGACAGAGGGAGTCAGGCACAAACCCAGCGAAGGAAGCTGAGGTTTGTTTTAAGTCCTGATAGATGTAAGTCCTTGACACTGGTGTGGGCAATCAAGAGATCAGGCAGTTGTTCTAAATTAAAGTCCTGAGCTTCAGGCAAATAATTTTTTTGAGATTACCTGTCAGTAGAGGCACCCCTGGGAGACGTGGAAAATGGGGTGTTGCGGTAGTAAGAAGACAGGCAAGAGATTGAGGAATATACTTCCCGGTAGCCCCTTAGGGGAACTGTTAGAGAAATGGGATTCGATAGAAGTCACGGAGGGATTAGATAAAGTAAAGATGATCCACTATTGTGTAGAAGTCTGGCCAGAGTTAGAAGTGCAAGGAGGATGGCCCTGGTGCGGGACAAAGGACAAGTGGATGTGCCAGCAACTGAGTCATTATCTGACAACTCGAGGAGATACCGATCCTGAGCAATTATTGTATGTAGCTTGCTGGTTAAAGAATGCCATTGGGGATGAAGGGGTGCGAATTTGTAAAATACAGAGGAAGAAAGAGGGAATGAAGGAGGGATGCTGAAATCAGTAAGAGATGGGACCCCCTGGACTATTTGCCCCCTTCTGCCCCTCCACCTTATAACCCTTCGGCTCCTTCTCAGGCACCTCAAATAGCAGGTCCGGTTCTTCCCCCGGCTGCTATCATTCCTCCTACTACCCCTCTGGCTTCCCCTATGGACCCAGTATCTCCCCTAGTAACCATTCCTTCACCACCCCCTTCGGCACCTCCAGTTCCTTCTGCACCACCACAAGTGCCTACTACACCTGCTGCATTCTCCACCCCTCCTCCAGCTCCACTTAATGTGCACCCAGTCTCTTCTCCCCCTCCTATTGCTGTCCCTTTACCTCCTCCTAGCTGGGGGACAGATGCTTCTTTGCCCGATAAACAGTTATCACCTAATACACCTGCTGACCTGCAGAAGGTTCAGGGTAGCTCAGATATCCCTCAAACTAGTAGCTTGGCATCTGAAGATGGGCCGCATTGTGGTACCAGATCCAAGACCTCCAAGGCAGAGAGACTCTTTCCCTCAGGGAAGTCCCTATGGGAGGAGTGGTGGGAGGTGTTGGCTTTGTGAATGCTCCTTTAACTGCTTCCGAGGTTAGAGGATTCAAGAAAGAGCTAGGGCATTTAGTTGAAGACCCAGTGGGCATAGCAAAACCAAGTGGACCAATTTTTAGGTCCAAATATCTACACGTGGGGGAGATGAATTCCATCCTGAATATATTGTTTTCTCCAGAAGAGGTCCAGATGATTAGAGCTGCTAGCATAAGAATTTGGGAAAAGGATAACCGTCCCAGGACCTCAGGTGCCAACAGGGGAACAAAATTGCCACTAACGGATCTCAGCTGGAACCCTAATCAGGAAGAAGGGAGGAAGGCCATGATGGAATACATTAATGAGTTATTAAGAGAGGCATTAAAGGTGTATTTAAGGAGAGATGAAGAAAAAGCAAACGCCAAAGCTAAGATCATGGTTGCAGTAGCAAGAGAAAGTGTGAGGTGGGAAGGTCCACCACCAGGAGGAGGCACAGATAGGCCTCTTGTATTGTCAGGTACGAGAAGGATGAAGAGACCTCAAGTCCCTTGGAGCAAACGACACGACTATTACTGTGGGAGGCAGGACATGTCAGGAGGTTTTGTAGAAAACTCAGTCTCGATGCGGCAATAGCCAGGGAATAGGATAATTGAGGAAAGATCCTTAAAGGTGACAATTAAGAGTATCAGGGGCTTTGCACATTAGGGGACCTGATGCAACATCTAGAAAAAGCCCTTGGTAAATTTTGAGGTGGGACCCCTAAATGAAGAATTTGAATTTTTGTGTAGATGCAAGAGCAGATAAATTCTGTCTCCACAAAATACCAGAGTAAGATCTGTATCGTAAGATACCCAAAAATATTTGAAGTTAGACAAAACAGCTAGGTGGAAGGATATCCAACAGCACAAAGACTGGCCAGTAACAATTGTAATAAGTGAAGTGAAAGTAAAAGGTACCTTATTGTTGTCTTGTTGTGTGTGTGACAGTGAGTTACAAATTCAGCCTAAACTTCCCGGGCAGGTGGGAAGGAGGCAGTGGAAAGAAGTGTGTGTGACCTGCAAACCAGACTGATGTCCCCCGGACAGGTGGGGGGCTGTAACTGGAGTGTGTGACGTGCAAACCAGACTAGTGTTCCCCAGATGTGTGAGGGGGCCATAGCTATATACTGAGACCTGTGGGCCAACCCCAGTGTGAGGGGGGGACACAGGGACCTGTGATTTTTTAACAATAAAGATCCTCTTTTGAGAGTGTGAATGACTGTAGACAAATTAAAGTATAAAGTAATGTAGATTGTGCATTATAAGTTGTGCCACATCTCCTTAGAGAGAGGTACAGTGTGTTGAAAAACTGTGAGAAAAAGTTTTGTTTTAAGTGTAAGGAGCTGAAAGAGAATTAGTATTTAAGCTGTTAATGAAAGTAAGAAATAGAAGCAAGCTATAAAAAGTAAAGAAATTGACCAATTATACATTAACCGGAGAAACTGAGTTTTGATAGAATCATAAAGTAGCAGACCATTAATGCCTGTATTTGAAAGCCCGTTTCAGGTACTCCTCATTGTTAATTTGACTGTGCAGACCAAAGGGAAAGAGTTGGACCCACATCACCGGACTCCACCCCATTCTACCTCTGGCATTGAGCCAGATTTGACATCAGCTTCTCCATCTGGCATTGGCCGTCTGGCATTGGGTCAGACACCACCCCATTCTCCCTCTGGTATTGAGCCAGAGTCCAAATCACCCTCACCCTCTGGTATTGGACCGGATCAAGCATCAATTTTGTCTTCTGGCATTGAGCCAGAGACCACACCACTTTCACCTGCGGGCACAGGACGAGATCCAACCGGATCACAGGTTAAATCACGCGAGTATACTGTAATAAAAGGGCCAAAGGATTTAAAGTTGACTCTCAGAAGGAAGAGTCAAGAAGACTGAACTGTATGGGAGAAATAATTGGTATCGGAAGTCTAACATAGTTTAAAATGTTTCAAGACAGTTCTGTGTGTAGAATATGTTTTCGTTTGTAAAAAGTTTAAGACTGTAAATAAGTGATTCTGGTTAAGTTCCCCAAATAGATTCTAAAGACTCTAGGTTAATCCTCTACAGAGCACTCCCCCAAGAGAAACTAAAATTGGTAGGGAACAGACCAAGAGAGGTTTAACCAGAGAAGTGGGTAGAAGAGACTCTAAAGAGCTTGGAAGCTTCTTCTCAGTAAAATTCCCCAAGAGGCAAGGCCGGGTGGGCAGGCTGTGCAAAGATGACCCATACCGGACTCTTGGGAAGGGTAGTAATGATGGCTCTAATTGCTGGAGGTGCTCTGGGGATCCCAGGAGAGCCGTGCAGTGAATGCTACCAACCCCTCTGTGAGGAGGAAGAAGTGAGCTTCCTTGTCGAGAGTCTACATCAGTTCTAACCCTGATGGTGTTAACCTCTCCCAATTGGTCCTTTATCAGAAAAATGTGAGAATGCATTGGATAGCCCAGAATACTGCCATTTTTGGGCAGCCCCTCCTGGGAGAGTGCCCTGTGAGGGAAGCCTGGGTGTGCTTTGAATGGGATGCTGTTGAAAAATATAAAGAATGTCCAATAGAAAATGATAACACATGTCAAGAGAGCCTGAAACACCTGGTTTTGAGCTCTGGTGCTATAGCACACACGAAATTGTCAGACTGGTCTGGCACCTGCATTGCTAAAACAATAAAACCTGCTTTCTTATTACCAAAAGAAACTGGATCAAGTTTAGGAGTGACTGTATACAGGGATTTAAGAGAAACTAAACAAGATAAGCAAAATGTGATTGAAATTGAAAGAATCCAAAGTTGTCAGACCCCAGTGTCTATACTAAACAAAATAATCAGGCTCCAGGCAGTATTAAAAATGAGGAGAAACATTACTAATGCAGTGGAAAAATTGGCATGTACAAATAACCAAAAACAAACTCCTACACTTGATTGCAGTTGGGAAAATTACCTATGGTTTTTCAAAAAGGGTGGATGGGAAAAAGTGGTTTTTGTCATTGTGTGTGTACTTGTAGGATTGCTCTTTTTGCTATGCTTGTTTCCCTGTTTCAGTGGGATAGTAACCTTGGCTGGGCAAACCAACCTAAAAAAACCAAGAAATGTAACAAAGTTAAGTAACTATGATTACCAGAGTGCTCAAGAAATTTATAATGAATACAAAAAATTAAATGTGAAGCGCATAAGCCAAAAATTGTAAGTTGATGCGAGCTTAAATTTAAGCCCGATCAAAGCAAAAGAGGGGGGAACTGTTATGAACAGAAAAACTGATAATTTTTAGTGTGGAGAAACAAGTTACAAATAGCTAATTTAACCACTTTTGCTACTAAAGTGTTATCTGTGTTATGTAAATTACCAGTCGTTCTCGCTAATGAAGCCTTTTGTATTAATGCTAAAGGTGTGAAAGAACTGCCCGGGGCAGGGACAGTAAGGGAAAGACGAAACTTGTGAGGCGGGGGATATGCAAATTAAACTGCAAATTGACCAGAGTGCTTTGAGAAGGGGCGACCCGACCTCAGACATACAGAAAGGAACCCCAAAACAACAAGCCAAAATGAAATTGAGAAATTAGAGTGATGTCCACGTGTGAGGAACAAGCTACTGAACTTACAGAGACGCTGAAAACCTTAGGAGCCCCTCGCCCTGAGTGCAAGAGTCATACACCAGTATCTCCCCTCAGAACCATTCCTTCACCACCCCTTTGCTCCAGGGAAGGTTGCAAAGGTCACAGTGCCCACTAGACCTACTGCAGACTCAATCTCCTCCAGCTCCACTTAATGTGCACCCAGTCTGCTTCTCCCCCTCCCCCGCTGTCCCTACCTCCTCCCAGGGGGACAGATGCTTCTTGCCCGATAAACAGTTATCACCTAATACACCTGCTGACCTGCAGAAGGTTCAGGGAAGTTAGATATCCCTGGGGAACTAGTAGCTTTTATCTGAAGATGGTGGATCCAGGTACCAGATCCAAGACCTCAAAGGATGAGACTCTTTTCCCTCAGGGAAAATCCCTGGGAGGAGTGGTGAGGTGTTGGCTTTCTTATGCTCCTTTTAACTGCTTCCAGGCTCCTTAGGATTCAAGAAAGAGCTAGGGCATTTAATTTGGGAGACCCAGGGGCATAGGCCAAACCAAGCGGACCAATTTTTTAGGTCCAAATATCTACTGGAGGGAGATGAATTCCATCCTAGATATATTGTTTTCTCCAAGAGGTCCAGATGATTAGAGCTAGCATAAGAATTTGGGAAAAAGGATAACCGTCCAGGACCCAAGGTCCATGAGACAAACCCTCAAAATTGCCACCAACGGATCTCAGCTGGAACCCTAATCAGGAAGAAGGGAGGAAGGCCAACCTCAAATACATTAATGAGTTATTAAGAGGCATTAAAGGTATTTAAGGAGAGATGAAGAAAAGGGAACAAAAAGCTCAGATCATGGTTGCAGTAGCAAGAAAAGTGAGAGGGAAGGGACCACCAGGATTTACAGATTTCCCTCCTGATTGTCAGGTACGAGAAGGATGATAGACCTCAAGTCCCTTGGAGGCAACGACACGAAATGGGAGGCAGGGAACAGTCCATTTGGTCCTCCTCCATATAGCCTGGAATAGGATAATTGAGGAAAGATCCTTAAAGGTGACAATTAAAGGTATCAGGGGCTTTGCCATTAGGGACCTGATGCAACATCTAGAAAAAGCAAAAATTTTAGTCGTGGGACCCCTAAATGAAGAATTTGAATTTTTGTGTAGATGCAATCAGATAAATTCTGTCTACAAAATACCAGGCTTCTGTATCGGGATACCCAAAATATTTGGACAAAACAGCTGGGAAGGATATCCCAGCACAAAAGACTGGTAACAATTGTATAAGTGAAGTAAAGCTGACCCACAGAACTGTCTTGTTGTGGTGAGATGAGTTATCAAACTTCCCTTCCCCAGTGGGAAGGAGGTGGAAAGAAGTGTCTCATCACCTGCAAATCCCCCAGAGTGGGGGGCTGTAACTGAAGTGAAAACCAGAGACTAGTGTTCCCCAGATGTGAAGGGGGCCATAGCTATAGGAGACCTGTGGGCCCAACCCACAGTGTGAGGGGGACACGGGGACCTGTGAATTTTAACAATAAAGAACCTCTTTGACAGGTGAATGATGTAGACAAATTAAAGTATAAAGTAATGTAGATTGTGCATTATAAGTATCTCCATAGAGAGATAATTCCAAAACTCCAAAAGTTTTGTTTTAAGTGTAAGGGGAAGATTAATTTAAGCTGTTAATGAAAGTTGGGAAATACCAAGCAAAATAAAGAAATTGACCATTAGTCCCGGAGGGACTGAGTTTTGATAGAATCATAAAATGTAGCAGACCATTAATGCCTGTATTTGAAAGCCCCTTTCAGGTACTCCTCATTGTTAATTTGACCAGCAGACCAAAGGGAAAGAGTTGGACCCACATCACAAGACTCCAGGGCCATTCTACCCCTGGCATTGGGCCAGATTTGACCTCAGGAACTCCATCTGGCATTGGATGTCTGGCAGGTGGACAAGACACACCCCATTCTCCCTCTGGTATTGAGCCAGAGTCCAAATCACCCTCACCCTCTGGTATTGGACCGATCACATCAATTTTGTCTTCTGGCATTGAGCCAGAGACCACCCACTTTCACTGGCGGGCACAGGACGAGATCCAACCGGATCACAGGTTAAATCACGCTGGGTATACTGTAAATAAAAGGGCCAAAGGATTTAAAGTTGACTCTCAGAAGGAAGAGTCAAGAAGACTGAACTGTATGGGAGAAATAATTGGTATCGGAAGTCTAACATAGTTTAAAATGTTTCAAGACAGTTCTGTGTGTAGAATATGTTTTTGTTTGTAAAAAGTTTAAGACTGTAAATAAGTGATTCTGGGTTAAGTTCCCAAATAGATTCTAAAGACTCTAGGTTAATCCTCACAGAGCACTCCCCAAGAGAAACTAAAATTGGTAGGGAAACAGACCAAGAGAGGTTTAACCAGAGAAGTGGGTAGAAGAGACTCTAAAGAGCTTGGAAGCTTCTTCTCAGTAAAATTCCCAAGAGGCAAGGCCGGGAGCCCAGGCTGTGCAAAGATGACCCACCCGGACTCTTGGGAAGGGGTAGTAATGATGGCTCTAATTGCTGGAGGTGCTCTGGGGATCCCAGGAGAGCCCCACAGTGAATGCTACCAACCCTCTGTGAGGAGGAAGAAGTGAGCCCTTTGTCGAGAGTCTACATCAGTTCTAACCCTGATGGTGTTAACCTCTCCCAATTGGTCCTTTATCAGAAAAATGTGAGAATGCATTGACAGCCCAGAATACTGCCATTTTTGGGCAGCCCCTCCTGGGAGAGTGCCCTGTGAGGGAAGCCTGGGTGTGCTTTGAATGGGATGCTGTTGAAAAATATAAAGAATGTCCAATAGAAAATGATAACACATGTCAAGAGAGCCTGAAACACCTGGTTTTGAGCTCTGGTGCTATAGCACACACGAAATTGTCAGACTGGTCTGGCACCTGCATTGCTAAAACAATAAAACCTGCTTTTGTATTACCAAAAAGAAACTGGATCAAGTTTAGGAGTGACTGTATACAGGATTTAAGAGAAACTAAACAAGATAAGCAAAATGTGATTGAAATTGAAAGAATCCAAAGTTGTAATGCCAAATTCAGACCCCAGTGTCTATACTAAACAAAAATAATCAGGCTCCAGGCAGTATTAAAATGAGGAGAAACATTACTAATGCAGTGGAAAATTGGCATGTACAAATAACCAAAACAAACTCCTACACTTGATTGCAGTTGGGAAAATTACCTGGTTTTTCAAAAGGGTGGATGGGAAAAGTGGAAAAGGATTGCTCTTTTGCTTGTGCCTTTTCAGTTTTGTGGGAAAAGCAAAGTTGTAACTACTGCCCAACATCATCAGGATGAGAAGGACAGAGACACCCCCCAAATCGCCGCAAGCATGTCCCAGGAATCCTGAGGGGAGAAGGACAGAGACCCTCACTGGGCACTGAATGGGTGAGAGGGACAGACACCATCCCCACCCCCCGATTGTTCCCAGACAAGAGAGGGTTGGAGACCCCTCCCAGGACTCTCCAAGTAGGAGAGGGACAGAGACAACCCAGGGCCATCTGTCCTCCTCTCTGATGGGATGGATTGGGACATTGCTGTCCTCCTGTTGTACAGTGGGGCCAGGGTTGTCTCTGTCTTCTTCCCCTTTAGGAAGGCCTCAGGCATCCTCATCCTCCTGACCTCTGGGGAGGGCCATGCTCATCCCCTTTGAGTGAGGCTGGAGTGCCTCCATCCTCCTCCCATTTAGGGATCCTGGGGGGTCACTGTCCTTATCTTTGGGGGATGAGGTCTCCATCTTCCTTTGCTATGGAGAGACCTGGAGTGGTCCCCGTCCTCCTTACTTTTGGGGAACCATAGTGGTGTCTGTCCTTCTCCGCTACGGGGAGGCTGGGTGGGTCTCAGTCCTCCTCACCCCAGGGCAGGGCTGAAGTGGTCACTGACATCATCCCCTATGGGAAGACATGGGGATCCCTGTCATCCTCCTTTATAGGGGGGGCAGAGTTGTCTCCATTGTCCTCCCATTTTGGGGGACCAAGGCATGCCTGCCCTCCTTACTTTTGAGGGACACTGGGAAGTCTCCATTCTCCTTACCTTTGGGGGGACTGTGGGACGTCTCTGTACTCCTTGCCCCAGGGAGGACAGAGACCATCTTCCGTTGCCATCTTCCCCTTTAGGGGACCCAGGGGGTCTCCATCCTCCTTACCTTTGGAAGAACCATAATTGTCCCTGTCCTCCTCTGCTATGGGCGGTCCAGGGGAGCCTTCATCCTCTTCCCCTAATAGGGATGAGCAGGCTGGCTCCCATCCTCCTCCCCTTTTGGGGGGGCTGGTGTGGTCTCTGACCTCATCCCCTAGGGGGAGGCCACAGGGTCTCCATTGAAGGGCTGGGGTTATCTCCATCCTCCTCCCGTCTGGAGGTTTTGCATTGGAGCCACCCACAGAAGTGATTTTTTCTGAGAGGAGCTGCTGAGAGCTTCCTCTCTGCCTAGCAAAACCAATTGTTGGCTAGCTTTGAGAATAGGCATGTTAATAAGCCAATTAAAAGCTATATCTACCTCTGTGACATTCAAATTTTAAAATGAATGAACTCCGTGAATTCTCTCCTTTTCTTCCGGCCTTGAACAGATAAGGAGACGTGGCCCTGCCTTGGGCCTGCTCCGCCATGGCCACCATGGCCTGGCAGCAGGGCCAAGCCGGGCCTCAGTGGCTGCTGGGCACAGGGAGGGGAGGCCATTGGCAGCTGAATCCCAGCCTGGTGCTGAGATCCTGCTCCTCCCCACATTGCAGCTGCCCCAAAAACCCAAAGGCGGCTCTGCAGCTTGAGCAGAAAACAGCCCTGGTGCTGGAATTGAATACAGCAAGGGCCAGAGACAGCCCTGCAGTTGGAATTGAACACAGCAAGTGCCAGAGACAGCCCTGCAGTCAGAGGGGCTGCCATCATTCTGGCTGGGCCCCCTGAGATCCTGACACAGCCTCCCCAGTACGGCCTGGAAATCCATCACTGGGATGGATTTGGGTGCCAACTGGCAGGGACCACGTGACCATCTGCAGGCTCCAAATGAGATATGAACTCTCTCAGTGCACAGATAAGACTTGCAGACCTTCAATCCTCCCTTGTGTGAGAGAAAGAAACAGAATGAAGGCACGTAGAGGAACAATAGGAAGTCACCAATGTCAGTAAAGAAAGG
The DNA here is from genome assembly GCA_024865655.1 of Emberiza elegans. Lineage (NCBI taxonomy): Eukaryota > Metazoa > Chordata > Aves > Passeriformes > Fringillidae > Emberiza > Emberiza elegans. The sequence goes on along the minus strand of JALJVW010000140.1, from coordinate 2,906 downwards.
AGAATGAGGCGATGCCTTAGGTTTTGGGCTGGAATCCTCTTGTAAGGCTATGGAGAAGATATAATTGATACAGCAGACTCTTTCCCTGTAACTCTTTGAAAAGTATGGGGGATGAAATGTTCAAATTCTAGATATGAACAGAGGCATCTATGCTGAAGCAAGCAGATGTTGAAATAGCTGTGATAGCATGAGAAGTTTGAACAAAGAGAGCAAAGAGTGATGAAGACTCTTTGCCCCCAGGCAAAGAGGACCTCTGTTCCCAGAGATGAAGATCATCTCAGAGATAAATAAAGAGAACCTTTGCTCTTGAACAGCTCATCCGTAAAATAGCACCCAATAAGTTGACATGGCCCATAAACACAGCTGTGGGAAAGCTGTAAAAGATGGGAGAGACTTCAGGATTACTGATTCCCAGGCGGTGGCTATTCATGGAAATTAAAAGCCATGAGAGACCTGTTTTCTTGTGGAGAAGTCTCCTTAAAACAACAAGAGGGACACCTCTCCCAGTGTGAACTGAAGAAAGACTTTGTTTGCAGTTGTAGGCATGGGTTTGCAAATGCTTCATTTCACAGGAGTTTTGGAATTATGTGAGCATGGTTATTAAAAAATAATCCATTCTCTGCTGTGATTTACTGGAGGGGGTAGGCAGGGCTATGCAAATAACACAGTGGTTCTTGCATGGTGCTTTGTGTGAAGCTCCATGACCCCCCTGCCATGGATGGGTGTGGGGACGCCCCCTAATTTAAGGTCCCGCCATCCCCCAAATCTCCAGGGAATCACTCCGGGGCTCAATTACCCACTTGGGTCTTTGGGACCCTCCATAAGTTTTGGGGACCCCTCCCTAAAGTTTTGGGAACCCACCCCCAAAAACTCTTAGGACCTTCAAAATCCACCCAGGATCCCCAATTCACCCTTGCCAGGGGTCTCTGGGGACCCTGAACCTTCCCCTCCCCACCCTGAAGGGGTCTCTGGGGACCCCAAAATCCCCTCCCCAGGGATTACTTTGGGGTGGGGGTGGGCATGGAGACCCCCCTTCAGTGCTCAATACCTGTGGGAACAAGGGCATGGGACCCGGGGGGGACATTCCGGGGCTGTGGGGGGAGTCCTGGGGGGATCACGGGGGTCTTTGGTGCTCAGTACCGGAGCACAAAGCCCAAGCCAGTGGTGTCTGGTGAGTCTGGGGTCCAGTGTTGATGCTTGGAGTGAGCCCAAGAGGTCTCCAGTAGGTCTGGGGGGTCCCCAGGTGCTCAGTACCAGAGCTTGGAGCCTCTTCTGGGGGTCCCTGGTGGGTTCCTGGTGCTTGGTCCTGGAGCTTGGAGTTTGGTTCAGTGGGTTCTGGTGTCCAGTCCTGGAGCTTGGAGCTTGTGCTGGCCACTTGGTGAGGGGAAGATTTGGGGTCCCCAGAGTGCTCTGGAATGGGAAAGGGCCAGATTTGGGATCCTCACGTGAGAAGAAGGGGAAATTTAGAGTCCTCAAAATCCCCTGGAAAAGCGGAGGGTGGAGCAAGGGGGATTAGGATCCTCAGGTGAGGGAGGGTCAAATTTTGGGGTCCCCAAAGTCCCCTGAGATAGGAAGGGGGGGCAGATTTAGGCTTCCCAGGTGAAAGGGGGAGCCCACAATTTGTGCTGTCCCCAGGAATGTCCCCAAATCTCCAACACCTCATGAGGCAGCCGATGGGGAGTTGCCCCTTTCTCCCCCCTCACACTGGGGACATTCCGGGGTGTCACCCCCTTTTGTCCTCCCCTATCCTGACCCCTGTGCTGGTGCCACGTGAGTGCTAAGCCCATTAATAGCCTTTGCCCAGGCAGGGGAGGTGACACCATGGCCACCTGCCTGCTGTACACTGTCCTTGTCACCAGCTGCTCCTGGGACATCAGCCAGCCATGGCTGTGTGGCTTGCCAGGGACCCCCAGAAGCGATACCTGGGTGGGGGGTGCTCCCAAATGTCCCCAAGGCAGGGAGGGTGAGGGGGACACACAGGGTGGCGGAGGCGGGGGGGGGGGAGGGGGGAACACCCCGAGATTGTCCCCAACTCATTAAGGGACACCCCAAGATGTCCCCAAGGAGGAAGGAAAGGGGAGACACCCCAGGAAGGTGAGGAGGGGTATCCCCAAATGTCTCCAAGGCAGGAGTGGAGACAAGAAATACCAGGAGAGCAGTGGGGGGGGTCGAGGGGTGGGGGGGGGCATCCCAGGATTGTGCTCAACATGGATGATTTTTTTGGATCCCTGATGAATTTTTAAGGGTTTTGGGATCTTCACTCCTGGACACCAAGTGAGACCTGTTGCAGGGGATTCCCATTTTGGGAAATTCTGGGGTGTTTTGGGGGGCTTGATGTGGGACACAAAAGAGGGTGAATGCACCCAAAATGGAGGGGGGAGGACCCAAATTCAGAGGACAAAGGGTGTGCATCAAGGGATGTCAGAGGGTGTCACAGGTGTTGTGGCATGTCCCTACCTGTGCCAGGATGGGAACTGAGGCTCAGTGCCAGGAGCAGCCATGGGAACACCCAGAGAGACACAGTGACACCCTGAGGGCCACGGGGCCTGCAGGACACAGGGACACCCTGAAAGACACAGCCACGGGAACATCCAGAGGGACACTGTGACACCTTGAGGGTCACAGGGCCTGTGGGGCACAGGGACACCCTGAAAGACAGACCCATGGGACTTCAGAGAATTTGGACCTGCTGGGGGCAGGGGACAGAGACAGAGAAGGAGGGAGGGGGACACATGGAAGGGGACAGGGACACATAGGGGAGATGGGGACAGGGACTCACATGGGAGACAGGGACACACGGGGCAGGACAGGGACACACAGAGGGGTCACACTGAGCCACAGCGGGGATAGGGACATATGAAGGGAGGGGACATGATGCCACCAGGACACTCATCAGGGCACAGTGT
>JALJVW010000139.1:51699641-52064425 GCA_024865655.1 Emberiza elegans | reverse complement strand
GTAACATTATCTACTGCTGAAAAAGACGCTATCAATCATGGCAGTAGTTTGCAACGAAACATCACAAGCAGGTATTGATTTAATTCACAGAGAGACTGGATTTATGCTATGTTACTTCAAAAAGAGTACATTAACTTATCAATATCTCCATGTATACACTTAAAATGCACACATACATCTCTGGATACATTTAAATAAAACCACAACAAAACATCACAAAAAATAACAAAAAACACTATCCCATATTTTGTTGGCCAGTTATTAAGTGAAAGCACTGAATTAGAGGGAGACTCCTACCAACTTCAGGAAAGCTCAGGTTCATCTAAGAAGTTTAAGGCTCACTGGTTTTAGTTCCCAAAACAACAGGGTTTTTAAGCAAATACATATGAAGTTTTACATACAGGGAAAAGCACTCTCTTCTCACGAGTACACATCTGAGAAAATGAAATAATCTGAAAGACAACATCCCTATAGATACTGTAAATCTACAATTTCTGATGTCAACAGATGTTGCATAAAAGACATAACAGTACCGATTATTGGGCCATTAAAATCACAGTTCTTTGGTCAAGTATCACTTTTGGGAAGTTCTGAGAAAAGCAAGCAGCACTCGGAAACACATTAACTTCTCCAAGAAAGTTTTGCATCACAGCTCTGCTTTTTAACTTTTATTTTTTAAACAACAACAACAAAAAAATTGTCCACTTAGGAAAGTTAAGTTGTTACCCTCTTACAGTTCAGAATACAAAACTGAAAAAAATCCCTATTAAAAAAAAGACAGGACTTCAGCCAAGTATTCAGCTACTTATTGCTGTAGTTGTAACTCAAGTCCCTTGAAAATCCCTACGTTTTGGTCGTTTATAGCGAAAACATGTTTGGAACACTAGCAGCAATAGAAAACCCCTTGAAAACCTAGACATAGTTACACTGTTGAGTGAAAACTAGCAGAAACCATAGCCACTGGAACATAATAAAGCATCCTGTAAAAGTGAATTGGTAGCTAGAAAACTGGTTGGTTTAAAGTGCTATCCCAAAGCCATATGTGGGCCAATGCCAGTAAAGAAAAGTCCATTTCCCCCCACCCAGAGAGAGTCCAGAACCACTACTAAAAAACATAATGAATGCAGTCTTCACTCTGCTTCAATGCCTCATCTCCCCCTCCCTCCTCCCACAGGTAGAATACAGAAACTTGAAATAATTGCTAATTCCAAATTTAGGTGATATGCACAAATATACTGTTGAACAAAGTTTGGACAGCGAACAGTACACCTGAGTTCAGTCATACAAACTATTGTAAATAGGATTAGACTAATATATCCATGTCTCTAATATGAATCTAGATGTATTTTCTTACAAAACGCATTAATAGAAATATCCAGGCAAATACATACCATACAATAGCAAAAGCTTTAAGCCCCATTTAATAAGATGACTTTCTGATTAAAAATAGAAGGCAATTAAGATTTACTCAAAAGTACAATTAAGAAAAGCTTTCACAGTGCAATATTGAAACTGTCACAAAGTTAAGAAAATACTGATATCAAAGTACAATCACAATGTTAAAGTAGACAAAACTACTATACAAGGGCATATCTTGTAAAATTAAAGGGAATGAACACAACACAGGGGACATCTCACGTCCCTGCTCTACACATCTCATTTCCTAGTCTTCAGAGTCATAATTGTGTCTTTCAGACATCAGTAGAAATCTTGGTAAAACTGAGAGGTTCATTCTTCCTTGTAGACCAGATTTCAAAGCCCGGTTGCTTCTTGAAAACATGCTCTTCATCACTGCACAATTTCAAAGTAGTGCAATATTGCCATGATGTGCTGAGGCATGAACACATAGCCTGTGTACAGTGCCATTCCAACAATGGAAACTAGCATGGAATCTGAACTACAGTTGAGGAAAAAAGCATTTGAAACAGAAACCACAGGAGACATCACAAACTACAGCATTAAAACTTTAGTGGTTACTATCTTATAACATTATGTTTCTGAAACAGACACAATCAACTGTATTCAGCAATTATAAGCCACAGAAGGACCTACTGAACACTGAAAACCCGAATGCCAGCAGAAGCAATCAGCTGAACTGCAAAGGATTCCTTGCAAGTTACCCACTGCTTTGTCTGTGACACAGGAGGACAGGCAAGAGCATGAGAAGTGTGATGGAGAGCAGAAAATGGGCACTGAGAAAACACACATTTTCATGTTCATCTTCTCAGATGTTGAGCAAGTCTTGCAGAAGCCAGCCCCATTCAGCAAAGCAGAAAAAAGTCAACCACCACAAAAATACAAAAGAAAACAAAACTACAATAATATTAGCAGCTTTACTGAATAAGAGCAACACCATTGTTATTTGTAGATGACTGCCTTTTTAAGCAGACAGCATTAGATGCTTTCTAACTACTTCACTCACAATGCCTCAGAGCATCAGCATAGTTTTGAGTCAAGGTGTGTGCTTAAATAAACACACTCATTAGTACTTTACTATAGGAGATTGCTCTGCAAAATAAACTTTATATAAACTTTCAGCTATCTGCTGAAAAATCTGCAGATGACCACTTTATTAGCTGAACTCCTAACAGGGAGCTTTTGTAAAACTTATCTAGAGAACTGAGACAACTATAAAGTACATGTACAGTTAGACTTTTCTCAACCTCTAGAGCTTTCGAAGCTTTATCTAAACAATTCTGGCATCACAGGAGACAGGAAAGCCCCCCCCCCCCCAAAAAAAAAAAGGGGGGGAAACTATGCTTTAGGTTTTATATTTTTTAGATTCTGCAGTGCTTTAGTCTGTAGTTCTGAGCTTCATATTAAGGGATGGTAAGCTCTCTTCCCAGAGTTGCTAGACAAAACAATTCCTTTGCTAGCTTGGGGACAAGGAGAAGTAATCCAAATTTCAGACCCAAGAGCATAAACAACGTGGACTGAAGAGAGAAAAACAAGAAGGATGTGACTTCATAAACTAAAGCTATAACTGGACAATTAACTCCAATATGCTAATGGAGCAGAACTTACAAAAGCGAGAGTCCTCGCTTTTGAATGGCTGTCCATTTTTGTGGCCATTTTGGGTTCATCTTGAGTGTAGCCCTGGCTGGGCTCTTGTGCTGCCCAAGGTGTATCCACTGAAGCCTTTTAATATCTACTTTATTCTTTAACTCCATCTAGCCTCTATTCTAGGTCAGCTTTGACAAGGCACCAAGATTACTACAAGATTATGGCTTCAGAAAGCTTAAGGTCTCAGAAATTCAGAAGTACACAAAATGAATAAAAAAAGCCATTGATTTCATCCAACTACCTGCAGAGATTCAGTAAACTTACCCCCAAACACTGTAAAACACACTGGAGATTAACAAGCATGATAAGGCCACACAGCAGCACTCAGTTTCCACAGGTGAAACCCGAGGAGCTGTGCGTGCTCTGCGCTCTGTGAGATCAAGTCTGCACAGCACAGGCGTAACAAGCACTCCACGCCCGACTCGCCCACAGCACAGCAGAGCTATGGGTGCACCTATTAGAGCTGCCTGGTGCATTTATAGTCCCAGAGGATTATACAGTGAGAGATACTAAAATGAAGGTCAGCTCATAAATCCATTTCCCTATCAGTGCTCGCTTCTGATACTGGAGTGCAGCCATGCACCATTAGTTCCCAAGGCTACTGTGCCCACACTGCATCCATACAGCACCAGCAGACATGACCCACTACAGCCAAAGCATCCAGCTTGGGGACAAAAAACATTTTTGCTGATCTGAGATCAGAAGTGATGCTTGTGCCACTCTTTACATTTGTACGTTATGTGGAAATTACAATATGAACATTTTATGAAAGGAAACATGCACATGCCTCATTTACTTAAATATTTCGCACAAGGTAAAAAGGAAAACAAAGTACTGAAGAATAATATAATTGCAAGGAAAACAAAAATTAGATTTCCTCAGTGACACAGGCATGGCAAAAAAGGAAGAAGGTAGGTTTACACGGGAAACAACATAAGAACCCCTACCTGAACAATTATGCACAGTAAGTCTGTAAAACTTACTACTTCTCTTTTCCAGTAATCGCCATTTCCACTGACCAGACACAGGAAAAAAAAAAGACTGATCACACCGCTGTAACTTGGGCAATCACTTTTACACAAGAAATGTGAGTTTCTTTACAAAACTAAGCAGAATCTCAGTAAAAGCAGCTTCTTGCTACTGCTTATACCATTCTCTATGTTAATGTTTTAATTAATTTCTCTCTTTACCGCTCAGCATTAACTGGAGATGGCTCACGGTCACTCATATTGAGACATCATTTTAAGTCAAGATCAAAAAATCAGAGAAAAATACTTGTGATGCCCCTGCAATACTTAAGAAAATGCACTGCCTGAACAAAAGGGCCAGGTAAAGAGCAAACCTATAAACAGTCTTTATAGAGATGCCTTTACATGAGCATCTGTCAAGTTCTTCCACTCTAAAACAGCCAAGCAAACTTACCAGCTCGAGGGTTAAATAGCCATGTAATAAAAACCATGTGACAAAGCAGCATGAAAGCCTAGGTTTGCAAGGTTTTGCAGCGTGCACATTTACTTTCCTCTAGGCAAAATACAAAAGAAATCATTAAAGACACTTATCCTTAACAGAAAGGTCGGGATTTCAGTGCAAAAGACACAACTACCGTAAATCCAAAGATATAAATTTATGCCGGAGAAGGAACTGACCAGGCTGCCCAACGCCCGGACACAGCATGCGAAACACGCTGGTTTATTCCCAGCGAGGTTTATTCCCAGCCCGGGCAGGATGTTAGTTTGTTAGGGTGAGGAGCTGAGTCCCCGCTAGCAAGGAGAGGTCACGCCTCGCTGCCAGGCGGAGACCGCCGCTCCTCCGGCCGCCACGGGCTCTGGCCGCGCTCGGCGCCTCAGGCCGGCTGCCCCCGGCCCGGCCTGGCCGGCTCGGCCCCGCTCCCCTCCCGGCCCGACTCTCCGCCGCCCCAGCAAACCCCGCCGGCGGCAGCGCCCTCAGCACGACCCCAGCCCGGGCGCTCCCCGAGCACCGCGCAGGGCCGGCGGAGCCGCCACACCCGCCCGGCGGCCTCGGGGCAGCCCCGGAGCCGCCGCCGGACACAGCGCGACAGGGAGCGGGCAGCCCCGGCCCCGCACTCACATCCCCCGCCAGGCCCGGCTGGCAGAAGGATACTGAAGACGGTGCGCTCCCAGGGCTCCAGCATGTAGAGCGCGGTGACCAGCAGGTACTGGTAGTACAGCCACGACATCTGCTTCCACGCCGAGCCCAGCGCCATGGCGCTCCCCCGCCCGCCAGCGGCCCCGCGCCGGGCCCAGGCCGAGCGGAGACGGGGGCGGTGCAGCCGGGACCGCCCTCCCCCGGCCCCGCCCCGGCTCGGGCGGCCGCGGCCAGCGGCAAGGAGGCGCCGCGGCCTGTGCGGCTGGCACGGGGCGCTCCTGGAGCCGGACAGAACGGCGGGGATGCACAGCGCTTCCCCGTTCTCCCCGCTGAACGCCGACATCGGGCCCCATCTGATTAAATTATACGGCTGACCCTGAAGCTGGTAACCTCCCGGCCGAGTCACACCGAGGAGATGGTGCTGCAACCTACTTTCTCTCATCCTGTTTAATCTGAATTGACGTTCTGGGAATCACTGAAGAGCCAAAGCCTGTGCTTGGCAGGGCCTAAGGGAGACATGTTAAAAATGATCTGCACGATTCTTCAACTTCGTTCAGTTGTCAGAGGGTAAAGCGCACCCAAAAACGTGGCTCAGATAAATGCGACCTTAAGATAGGCCAGCTTTGGCGAGATTAATCCATATGAATAGGAAAAACTAAGAGGTGATGAATCAGCTGTTTACTGTGACTGTTCCTAACGTTGCGCTACCCTAAGGCACCCTAAGCCAGAAACCAGAGATTCCCAGAGACTGGTTTGGGACCTTGTGATTAGGAAGGCCCTTGGCAGTTTATGCTGGCACTGTGGAAGGCACGGTTTGTAAACCCGCTGGAAGGGGATGTGCACAATCATCAGGCACATTAAATGAACAGAGCGTGTGTTGCAACTTCCAGGCCCCGAGTCCAGGCCAGTAGTCCAGACCACACATTCCAAGTGTGCACATCATGGAGTAGAAACTGGAATTGACTCACTATACTTACTCTGCTTAGTAAATCAATTTACAATTATGTCACTGAGCAATGTGATTCTGTCCTTGTAGCCGTCCCACCCCTACCTTCACCTGTGCTATTTATACAATGAAAAATAAGGAAGTACAACCATAGGAGAATGCATATTTGAGTTACTTATAAAGCTGCAAAATACAACCACAGGACCAGGAGATAACCATGGAAAAGAAAAGCAGCTGTTAAAGAAAACTGAAGAGTGTACTATTTTGTGTGGCATAATTTGAAATAGGATTTGATTCACCTTGAAGACATTTAGACACACCTTATCTATGCAGATTTATTTGAACACAAGGCGATTAATACCCTGGCATAACTGCCTGTGGGAGCTGTTGCCACTATCCAAGTCTGCTGTTGCTTCTTGCAGTCTCTGCTGGAGGAGTCCTGTGTTGGTGTTGCTGCTTGAGTAAACAGCAGTAATCATGAAAGGTGCCTTTCTGTATAAACATGCCCAAAGTTCAAGGACAAGTTCAATAACTAAAGCATTATTCCCATTCAAAGCTGCAAGAAGGGTATCAACATGGAGCACAGGGGTCCAGTCCTCTCTATTCCTGTGATTCCTAACAAGATGCTCTGCAATTCAAGTGGTAAGGCCAGCAAAATTTAAGGACCTGGGATGAGAGGAAAGGTAATGCCTAGAGGCATGCCAGCTTTACAGTCTTGTACACCTGCCCTAACCCGCCAGGTAGGTGGCCCCTTACACTTTTTTGGTATGGTGCATACTCATGAGAGGTTTTTTTGCTAGCTAGCCCCTTATAGAAGTAGACATTATTCCTCTGTACAGTTTCCCCTCCTTCACCAGCTCCATTCTACCTCCTAATCTCATGTAACATAGCATAGAATGAGTGTGTGCAGATCAGTAAAATACCACACCAGGGACTACAAAAGGTAACCAAAGAGTTACAATATTTTATTATAATCTAAGGCACAAAAGATGTTCTTCAGATTTCTACCTCCTAAGTTCAAATATTTCTGACAATTCCTTAAAGCACATATAACAAGTTATTTCTAATACTATTACGAGAAAAAAAACAAAGATGAGATTTTTTTTCAGACAGACCCTTGTTCAAGGTTTTGTAAACCCGCTGGAAGGGATGTGCACAATCATCAGGCACATTAAATGAACAGAGCGTGTGTTGCAACTTCCAGGCCCCGAGTCCAGGCCAGTAGTCCAGACCACACATTCCAAGTGTGCACATCATGGAGTAGAAACTGGAATTGACTCACTATACTTACTCTGCTTAGTAAATCAATTTACAATTATGTCACTGAGCAATGTGATTCTGTCCTTGTAGCCGTCCCACCCCTACCTTCACCTGTGCTATTTATACAATGAAAAAATAAGGAAGTACAACCATAGGAGAATGCATATTTGAGTTACTTATAAAGCTGCAAAATACAACCACAGGACCAGGAGATAACCATGGAAAAGAAAAGCAGCTGTTAAAGAAAACTGAAGAGTGTACTATTTTGTGTGGCATAATTTGAAATAGGATTTGATTCACCTTGAAGACATTTAGACACACCTTATCTATGCAGATTTATTTGAACACAAGGCGATTAATACCCTGGCATAACTGCCTGTGGGAGCTGTTGCCACTATCCAAGTCTGCTGTTGCTTCTTGCAGTCTCTGCTGGAGGAGTCCTGTGTTGGTGTTGCTGCTTGAGTAAACAGCGGTAATCATGAAAGGTGCCTTTCTGTATAAACATGCCCAAAGTTCAAGGACAAGTTCAATAACTAAAGCATTATTCCCATTCAAAGCTGCAAGAAGGGTATCAACATGGAGCACAGGGGTCCAGTCCTCTCTATTCCTGTGATTCCTAACAAGATGCTCTGCAATTCAAGTGGTAAGGCCAGCAAAATTTAAGGACCTGGGATGAGAGGAAAGGTAATGCCTAGAGGCATGCCAGCTTTACAGTCTTGTACACCTGCCCTAACCCGCCAGGTAGGTGGCCCCTTAGACTTTTTTGGTATGGTGCATACTCATGAGAGGTTTTTTTGCTAGCTAGCCCCTTATAGAAGTAGACATTATTCCTCTGTACAGTTTCCCCTCCTTCACCAGCTCCATTCTACCTCCTAATCTCATGTAACATAGCATAGAATGAGTGTGTGCAAATCAGTAAAATACCACACCAGGGACTACAAAAGGTAACCAAAGAGTTACAATATTTTATTATAATCTAAGGCACAAAAGATGTTCTTCAGATTTCTACCTCCTAAATTCAAATATTTCTGACAATTCCTTAAAGCACATATAACAAGTTATTCCTAATACTATTACGAGAAAAAAAAGATTAGATTTTTTTTCAGACAGACCCTTGTTCAAGGTACAGTTAAAAAATATCAGGCTATAAGAGATGTTACAAACAAAAAGTAAGAGTTTGCCTCTAGGGCACACACCTGAATGAAGACAGAGAAGGATCCAGAATTAACAATACAGTGGCTTCATAGACATAAATACCAAGTACAGAACTTCTTTGTGCTTCCATAAAGAAGCTGTAAATTACTCAATAAACATAAAAAGCAGACTAGTTCTATGGTAATAGGTCTGACTATAAATTTCTTCTTAAAATGTATCATCAAAAGGAAAAAAAACAATAAATCCAGTATTTTCTTCTACTATGTATATGTAAATATACATATTTATATGTACAATATTTAGCTGTATTACTAGGTATGTTGATTTACATGATCAGTGGCAGAACAGTCCATGCCAGCAAAAATCAAATCATAAGCTCATCTTCCAATCTGCATAAAGAAAAGTTTCTTTTTTTTGAGATCATAATGAACCAAAAATCCAAATATCATGACAATTCCTTCTTTATCAGGATCCTGGTTTTGGCTGGGATGGAGTTCATATTCTTGTCAGTAACTTGGATTTAGTCTGAGGATAATGTTCTCATGAACACCAGGATGTTTTGGTTGTTAACTACTATGTTAACTACTAAGGCCCAAACAACAGCCCCTGAGCCAAAGTTAACCTCTAGATGAACATTCCAGCCAAAAGTTATGTGTACATTCACTCATTAATAAAGTATTGTTATATGTATTCACTTATTTGCAATAAATAAATGAATACATATCTAGAAACCTGGGAATGCCTTACTAGGGGTGTATAGGATCAAAGACAACTCCCTTGGTTCCTCCTGGAGTCCTGGTAAGGCTTAGGGAAAAGCCAATAGAAGAATGAAATTAGAAGTTATGTCAGCTTGATTGCTTAGCAGTATACAATCTGGGCTACTTTCACAGCAAAGTCGGGGAGCCTGGAGGCCTGCAAGGTGGACACACCACTGGAGTTCTGTTATCAGGGATGGTTCTCCAGTCCTTGGCTGAGACAGCTTCTCCCCACAGCTGATGTTTTGAGGACTTGGATGATGGTCAAGTAATAGGGTAACTATTGATGTATCTTAATCACTGTAGGCATTCTTCCATAGTAACAATTAGGTGCATTGCTTATCTTATCCTTTTGTAATTCTTTGCTAAGGATTACGTGCATTGCATAGCCTGTCCTTTTGTGATTCTTTGCAGTTTCGCATTATAGTAAATTACACTGTTCCTTAAATTGGTGTTTGTGTCTGTGTCTCTGACCCTGCTCACTGGCAAAACACTAAGTGGCACTTAGGGTAAGTCAAGGACTTTGATTCCGTGTCTCATGCTCTGCCAGTGAGGAGCGCCACAAAAAACTGGGAGGGAGCCTGGCAAGGACAAGTGACCAAAGTGGCCAAAGGCATATTCCATACCCCAGAATATCATGCCCAGTATATAAACTGGGGGAGTTACCTGGAAGGCAGATGATCACTGTTCAAGGACAAGCTGGCTCTGGGTCAGCAGGTGGTGAGCAGTTGTGTTGTTGTAGTGGATTGACCCTGGCTGGATACCAGGTACCCAGCAAAGCTGCTCTCTCTCTCCCCTCTGCAAATGGACAGAGGAAACACACACAAAGGTCCATGACTTAAGTATCAGGAGAGCTCACTCACCAAATACCATCATGGGCAAATCACACTGAACCTGGGGGTATTAACTGAATTTATTACTAACAAAATCAGAGCAGGATAATGAGGATTCCAATGAATCTACTTTCCCCTAACTCACCCTGCTTCTTGGGCTCTACTTCCTCCCCCACCAGAAGTGCAGGGAGACAGGGAATGCAGGTTATGGTCAGTTCATCACCCATTGTTCCTGGTCCAGAAGTCCTTCCCCTGCTCTAGTGTGGGGTACCTCCCACAGGAGACAGTACTCCACTAACTTCTCCAACGTCAGCCCATCCCACAGGCAACAGTTCTTCCAAAACTGTTCCTTTGTAGGTCATTTTTCCAGAGTGCAGTCCTTCAGGCACAGCCTGCTCCAACATGGGCCTGCCACGGGGTCACAAGTTTTAATAGAACACCTGCTTTAGTGTGGGCTCCTCTTGCTGTGGGTTTGCAGGTCCAAATTTTCCTCCCCACTGGAGGAGGGGGTGGAGGGGAGTGAGCAAGCAGTTGTGTGGCCTAGTAGCCAGCCAGGGTGAAACCATAACACAGACCACGTGTGCAAATCTACCAAGAACAATAGCCTATTGACATCAAACATTCTGACTGAATGTTGTTTATCCCTTGCTAGAAAATAACCAACGCAGCTATGGAAAATCAGTTACTATAAAGTGTTTATTCCAAGAAGCCATTCTAATACACACTGAGATGATGAATGGATAGTATATATACAGGGAATGATCATAATATACAGATCTTACATGGTATTTACAAAATATTTAATCCCCAATGATACAACCCCCTGATGGTGGGAATGAATATTGCTCTCATATACACACAGTTAACTGTATGCCTTTTATAAACTTTGCAAAAAGTCCAACCATTATAAAGTTCTCAGATGAAAATGCACATTTTTAAGACCACATTTTCAAAAACACGAGTGTGCCTGCATTTCTAACACTTCCCACGCTCTTAAAAACAGCACAGGATTTTTCCCCCTGCATTTCTACATTAGGAGTGGCTGGCCAGAACATTGAAAAAGTGAAAAACTTCATCTTTATCCATTACTGCTACTTCAGTTGAGCATTCAGTACATAATACTGGATGATATATTTCTTCTTCTTCTTGATTTGATTGTATAGAGCCAACTTCTTTGCTGTGCTTCCTTTTCTTACTTCTCTTTACCTTGTTCCTGTATTTCAGTATTTCCTCTTTGTTAACAACGCAGTTCATCACAAACATTGCTCTGTACTGTGTTTTGTAAGATTCATGTCTATGGAGAAGGGGAGAAAATGCAAGTCATACCATTCATACAACACTGCTTCCAAGAAATCTGTTACCATCACTGGATATGGGATTAAAGATAGGAAGTAACATGCCAAAGGGCTGAAAGCCAAATAAGCAAGAATTTTATAAACAGAAGTCACAGCTACAAAAATAATAAAAACACAGAATTGCAGCCATCTGTTGTTTTTTAAGGCACTTTTTAAAAATACTGTGTGTTGCTGAAAGAAACGTCCTGAAGTACAATGGTATTGGTATTGCAGAATTATGCATTGCTACATATACCTCATAATAGTAAAGATCAGGAAGCTGTGAGTGTAAATGACTCATCTGCTGGCACTGACATCCTACAATGTCATGCAAGTCTGAAATTCCTTATTTATATCATTGATATATCATGCTAGAAGCAGCATGTCTATTATAAAACATACAATTTCAGCTGTCATCAGTCTTAACAACTGTGTATCTGGAGTATGTAGCAAAATTCAGTACTGCAGTTCAATTTAACACAATGTCCCTCAGGCTGCAATTTTACAGCAGCCTGAACGAATACAACAGTGGCTGCAAAAGTCCAATCTCGAATTCTGCTGGCTTATTGCTTGTATGACACTGTGCTGAGCTATTGCCGTGGATTAAACCCAGGAAAGAGCAGTCTGACAATAAAAATACAGTTTTCTGGTAGCTTAGCAAATTGAAATACTTAACTACAGAAAAAGGTCAAGGAGTACCAGAGCCAGCAAAGCCAAAACAGAGAAAAACAGCAGCCAGTACTTAGATGATTTCAGGCTGCTGTGGAATTTCACCCTCTATCACCAAAAATACTCAGTAAATGACAGGTAATTTATTCCTCATTTCAGAAGACTTCTTTCTACTTTACTCCTTCTAGAGTCCTTTCCTTAGTACAGGTTAGCAGCACTAACTAGGCCTGCAATGCAGTCAGATACTGAATAGTAGCAAAACATACTGTGGACTCTCACCTAAATACCTTCCTGGCACTTTTAAATGTAACTGCACTCAAAACCCAACTGCTGAGACTCAAACCAAGCAAGAATACACTATCTTTATTTTGCTTAATCCTCCTTTAACAAGACATTTTTAGACAAAAATAACCTAGAATAGTTTTATGCCTCCAAACATCAAGCCAAAATATATATTAGATAGGTATCTGTAAAATCCCCAATCTGCCTGAAATGCCTGTTGAGTCTCCACAATTATTATTTTTTTTTAAAATTTACCTACTCCACTATACTAACATTCTACCCCATTCTTCCCTGTCTCCACACTGCAGGTTAAACTGATTATCACTCTTACAAACCAGCATCTAACCCTAAATCTGACTCACATCTACCTGCCTTCTCCTTATTAGGGCCACCTTGTGAGACAGAGTTGATAAAAATCCATAGATCAAACTGAATATGCTAACAATACTACTGACTGAGAAGAAGAAATTACAGAAAGACCCCTTATTGTTCACTGTTGTTACCTCTGGCAGTCCAGGCATAGTGTTGTCATGCAGGCAGGGCAGTTCAGAACAGCATCACTGTTTGGAACAGCTGCAGGTTTTGCCTGCCGCTGCTGTGCTGCTCTTCTCTGGTTCCGGTACCTACCAATGCGAGAGAGGAGGCAGCAGAAACAAAAAGTGAAATTACTGAAATTACATGCCCTTGCTGTTGGTCATATCAATTCAATGTCAAACCTCTCTTTGCATTAAAATACACCAATTAATACTTGGCTCATTCTGGACACCTTTTGCATTAACTCAACATAAATGAGAAGGTGAGGGGAAAACACACACAAGTATTTTTTGATTTACAGAATATTTTCATTTGGTGAGACAAATACATCTGGCATGAAAATTTGTGCCTAACAGCCCTCTCCTCTGACAAAGCAGGTACCTCAAGTACAATCTCTGCAGGCAACATTCACTATCTTATTCAATAAATTTTGGTGGAAATTTTTACTTCTGCTGTAACAACCATTTTTCTACTTCAACCGTCAAAACACCCTCATTAAAGTACCTTTGTATTGTTCCTGTTTTCTCTGCACATTTTGCGGCTTGCTAAGTTCAAAATTTTCCAAAACCAGAAAGTCACTATTTATCAGGAACAAATACCAATCAGCAATCAAATTATCTTGCAACAGTTTAATTCATAGCATGGTTGTTTAGATGAGATCTACAGACAAAACTGGCTTAGAGAATTTTGAAATCTTGATTTTAAAAATTTTAAAGTTTTGTGTCATTTTGAAGACGCAAGTTCTCTTACATGCACCCAAAACATTTTACAGGCTTTTAAGTTTCTTATGCTTTAAGTTTATATATAAAAAATAGTTTCATATCATAGATTTAACAGCATTGGCTTTTTCTCTACATTTAGCATTTTAATTTAAAATTTTCAGTTATGTTAAGCATCTTACAATTCAAATATTTATGGTTGCTTACCCTCTCCTCTGTGAGTCTACCCACTCTTGGTCTCTACTGTCTTCTTCTGGGTCATACAACAGCTCATCATTGGAGAGAATCCGACGTTGCTGATGTTTTCTGTTTTTCCGGACATCCTGTGTATCTGGAAAAAAATGTGCAAGAACATATTACATCCATCAGACACAAATTACCAAAATATACAATTTCCAATTTTCGTTTTCCATCCTTGCAATAAATTTAAATTGAAACTTACATGCCTGGCTCATCTCTCCTCCAAGGGCATAACCCCAAAGCATTACACTGGGATACATCATAGAATTGCAGGAGCTATGCTGAGATGATACAGGCTGATAATTCCCCTCAAAAATGCTGCCTTCAAAAACAGCCTCTTGACCCCCCCAACAGGATTTTACAGGATCTGAGAGAGTAAGTGGTAGTATAAAGATGCCCTCCCCTTGCCTCTGTCATTTACCTATTTTATCTTCATCCTCTGAATCAGAATCAAAGTAAATGTCATCATAGTATTTTGAAGTGCTGGCAGATCCAGTACTTGAGGAAGTACCTACAGGTGAAATTAGAAGTGGTAAGAACACCCCGCTAAAAGGACAGCAAGTATACAGCCCACAAGAAACCTTTTCTTTCAAGCTATTCTGTTCAGAGTGCTCTGTTCTACCTGGGTGAGTTAAGTACCAGCTCTCCCAGGTTATTCCCACACCTATATCATTCATATCACTTGTGTTACTTCATTTACAGGCATTCTCAGAGCAAAGCTGCTCCCTTCTCCCTCAAAGATGAACCTCGGGTACCATTTGAAGGACAGTTTCTCCCAACACTCCCTTTAGACACAGAGGTCACCCCCATCATTCTGTAGGACCTGTCTGTGCCCTATAGAATACACAAGACATTTTTAGTCATGTGAAAGAAATACAGGTGTGGCACATTGTTTCACAAACTTTGATTACAATAAAATTCACTAAAAAAGTCCCCCAAAATTTCAGGGCCACACAAGTTCAAAAATGCCAACATGAACTGCCAAGCAGTCACAGCCACTCTGCATCACAATTCCTATTCTGTGTTGTATGGATGTGGTGATGTAAATACTGCTACATATTCTTAGCTATACAACCAAAACCTAAAGATTATTTGGCTACTAACACATAATTCAATATTTCATATGCAAGCAGATGTTAAGCTTGATTTACCCATTTCGGGTGATTTCCATTTTCCTTCCATAGTCTTCATGGTGGTGTTTAGTTCTGCTTCCATCTCCTTTTGGAACTCATCGTCGCTGGAAGACTCGCTCTCGCCAGTCAGGCACTCCCGTATCAGCTTCCGCTTCTGGTCAGGAGTGCCGTGCAGGAGCACGTCCACCTCATCCTCTGAGCTACAAACATCCAAGTGGTACACACCTAATTATTACAAATAGGCTAAAACGTGGACATAGTCACCCGGGGAATGAACATCTGAATTGTGTGGGTGCACGGGAGAGCCCTTATTCCTATGTTTATGGGCGATGTACATATTAAAACATTTTATTAGCTTAGGAGTATTAACACTCTGGTTTAAACGCAAAGGAGCTTCAGCCGACTGCGTGCGGCCTGCCACAACGGCCCGGCAGGGCGCAGTGCGGTCAGAAATATAAATACACCGCTTTCATGGAAATCGCCGCGGCTGATGGAGCGAGGCCGATCCTCCTGCACCCCGCGGGCAGCCCGGGGTCGCTGCGCGCCCGGGCCAGCACAAGCCAGGCGGGGAGCGGGGCCCGCCGCCGCCGGCCCGAGCCCACCCCCCGGCCGGCAGCTCCAGCACCTGCTGAGCGCTCGCTCCTCGTCGCTGGGCTCCTCCACCACGTACGGATCATCCTCCTCCCGCAGGCGGCTCATGGCGCCACCGTTGAGCTCTCCCCGGCTGCAGCCAAGCCCAGCCCGGCCCCTTCCGGGCGCCCGGCGGCTTCCGGCGGCCGAGCCCCGCCCCGCCGGGGAATGGCGCCCCCGCCGCCAAGGCCCGGCCCGCAGCGGGGCCCGGCGGCTCCCGGGCCGCCCCGCAGCGAAGAGCGGGCAGGCGGGTCTTTTCCCTTTTCTCCACGGAGTTGCAGGTCCTCGGGTCACGCTTTAAGCACTTTTTTCCAGAGTTACCGAGCCAGAGTTAGAGCTTTAAGAGACACACCCAATACCAAGAGGCTTGGAAAAAATTTAATGAGCTAGTAACACTCAACAGCGAGGACTAATCTAAAAACTGTTCCCACATCCTACTTAAAATATTTACAATATTGTTAACTATATATACATTGTCATCGTTGTCCCTTGTAGTCTATTTATAGATGAGTTCCTTAGGAATTATACCTGTAATATCTAGAAGATGAACAGCACAGTATTGGTGTAGTAGGCATTGCTGGGAATACTCTCTGTACCAGCTAAGCTGCCAAGACCCACTGGGCACTGGGCATCAAAGCCTGAGGTGATGGGTACATGAATTAAAGCACAATGCAAACTTCTCTGCCTTCGCAATGTTTTGATGTGCAAGGCAGCAGGGTAAGTATACAACACTGTGCAATTTACCCTATCTGAGAAAAACAAAACCACACACCTCTGTGTGGCAGTACGGGGCACCTGTAATCAGACATTGACTTACACTGATCTGCATTTCCAACCATACCATTCACCCAAACTTTGCTGCTCCACTGAAGGCCTGCAAACAGCACATATTGCTTATAAAGCAGAAATCCCGCTGTGAAGAGCAGTAAATGTATCAAGTAAAGCCTCATTTTATGACATCGTGAAATTACACAACATAGCAGCACCTCTTGGAAAAGGGTCATAGTTCAAAGAAGGGAGACCAATCAATACAAATAACAATACTGGATTCATAGCTCTAAGTCTTAAGTCCAGTTAGCAGAATGAGATCCTCTTAACACACTCCTTTATAGCGGATACCTTCACTTTTTTCCTGAAGCAAAACATTTTATCTGTATGACAGTGGGGCAGTATTACTTTTCACTGATCTTTTATGCACCTTCTGAACTCCCTTCTGCTAGTTTACTTTCTCTTTCTCAGAAGAAACCCAGGAAGTTCTCTCAGATGTATTTCTGCCAAAGAAATTGCAGAGTCAGCGACCAAGCTCAAAACAATTTAAGTACAACACTGGGTAGGAAAGTCACAGACAAACAGATAAAACCTGAGAATGCAAGTGAAAAGTACTGGGCGAGTAGTGTCAGACCAATCCAATACTTAGTCAATGGTTTTTACACAATGAATAGAGAAAAAAAAAAGAAATTAATCTAATTTACTAGAAAATACTAAGCTTATATATGATACAGTGTCTGCATCATTTTAGAAAAATCACTGATTTCATGGTTTATTTTACAATAATTGGATTAGTCTACAAGTTAAGGCAAACATACTAATGCATCTGCTTTTCTTTTTAAATCATAGTTATAAAGGTTACACAAAGTTCTCCAAAATTTCTAGGAAATGTTCACAATTGAAAAAAAGATAAGTTTTTTGATATAAGTACATGGAAAAAAAACTAAGACAGTGTATACAATGCCATTATAGTAACAATATTCAAATATCTAATGGTAATATTTAGGCCATTTGAACAATGTGCTTCAAATGGTGATCTTCAGAAATTACTTACAAAGGTAAATAAGATTGCAGCCGTATCATAGTATTCATAACATGAACATTATTATATTGGCTATTTTCACAAAACCCGAGCATTTGGTTTCTGAACAATGAAAGCGTATAATGATTAAATAAACATGAATATGTATGTATAACAAGTATGCTGTTCATATAGTCTGGAGCTACTTTCACATGTTTAATTCTTTTGAAAGAAGAAGCTTGCTTATGTGCACTTTGTCAAATGTTTTCTCCAGGGAATTGTAAATGCCTATTTAAAGTCATGAAAACAAAATCCAGAGGAGGGCAGCCCTTGTTAGTGGGAGGACGGACCGTAGCTTATGTGTCACCATTTAGCACTGCCAGGCAGCTCTGCAGAAGCTGTAAGTTACCCTGTAAAAATAAAGAAAAGTATCACCACATTTGTCTTCTTTCTTTCAAGCTTGTGACAGAACAATGTTTTTTAAATAGCAATGACACAACTAAAGAGGTTGAACTTATGGAAAAATATGCGTAACTTTTGTATTGAAAGTTTTTTTGAATGTAGGAATATAGTGTCATGGAAATAAAGAGAGCCAATCTGAGATTCAAAAATAAGCACTCAATACCATTTCATGTTTCTTCCTAGAGGTCTAGTCTGGCTACAAAAACTATTCACTGCAGAGCAATCTCTCAGCAATGAAATTCACAGCTGCAAAGTTTAAAATATTTTATATAGCAGGGCCATTGCTCTGTCTCTAGAATGAGATCCCCTAAGTCTAAGTATTCATGTGTTACTGAATACTGTGGATACTGTGTTCATCAGCAAATATTAAACAATTCATAGCACTTGGGATCTCCTCACTTATAGCAGCCATTTGAGCTGACAGCTTTGTTCAAGGAGGAGGCCCTGTTAGAAAGAGAGCAGACTGATCTACATGCTTAGCCGGGTGATTTATCCATCGAGTTTAGTTAGCCATTACCGCTGGAGCTACAGTAGTGATTATCAGAACATTAACTCATCTGAACTCCAAATCAAGCTCTGGCCGCCTTTCCAAACACAGTTTTTAATCTTATTTAAAGCATTCTGGCTTTCAGGTATCTGAATTAATTTAGAGAACTGATACTGTTGTGAATTAAGCAAAAGTGATTGATCAGCCAGAATTTACTTTGGAGGAAAAAAAAGCCACAAAACAACTCAGTATTCATATATTCATTCATGTAGGCTTACATAACTTTAAACTACTAGCTATTCACTACGAAATACCTGTACTACATTTGTTCCCAAATCTGAAATCTCTATGTAAGAAAAAAATGTCAGGCTGTTGACAGTGTTAAGAGTAATTCCTATCAGGTTCAGATAAAATGCAGGAACAAAGCAGTCTGAATGTCCAAGTATGAACAAGGAAGAAACTGCTGAATTCTAAAACAATTTTTGGATCAAAAAAGAAACATATAAAAGTATCTGTGATTTCCATGCCTTTCATAAACAGTCCACAGAAGTCCTTAAGAATTTGTAAATACTCCTTCAGTTAAAAGTGCTCCAATGACTTGTGATAGATAAGCAGGACATTCGTCCCTCAGCCCCAAAAGCTAAAATCATAATTCTATGCCCCTTCAAGTTCTTATAATCCAGATTAAGCAATTAACTGATTTAAAGGCTTAAAAACAGATTCCCAGTTATGCCTACTAAATCCTTCTCAGTCTTATCTAGAAGGCAGCAATATCAGTTACAGCTCCAACAGCTTTTTTGTCTCTTTATGTCTGTACTAGAAGAGGACAGTCACAAGCTATTTTTCAGAAGGCTTGTAATTCAGTGACATGAATAAATTCTATATAAGCAAGATATATGAAGACTTGGTGGCCCATTTTTGTGGTGTACAGGATTCATAAATTTAAGGTCTCTGCTACTGAAAAGCTGATTCTTGACTGTAATGATCTAATGAATTTAAAGGAATACTTCAGCCTGAATTCTTCAGTCTTCAAATGGAATTCAATCTGAAGTACACTTATGGACTGCACACATTACCTGTAACTAAAGTGTGACAATAATCTTTTGGCCATCTTATTACAGATGCATGAAGTATATTTATAATTTACAGACCATTATGTAGCACTCTAAAAAAACAAAAAAAAAGAAAGTTACCAGAACATCTGTGCTGGTTTCGACTGGGGTAGAATCAATTTTCTTTTCAGTGGCTAATATGGGGATATATTTTGGATTTATGCTGAAAATTATGTTGATAACATAGAGATGACACAATCATTGCCAAGCAGCTCTGACTCTGCCTTTCCTGCTTCTTGTACTGGCATGCTGGAGAAGTGGCTGGGGGTGCACAGGAGATGGGAGGGGACACAGCTAGGACAGCTGACCCCAAGTGACCAAAGGGATATTCCAGACCATATGACATCATGCTCAGTGCATCAGGTGGGGGATATAAGAAGGAAGAGGGGGGCATTCAGACTGTTGTCTTCTCAAGTCACTGTCACACATAATGGCGCCCTGCTCTCCTGGAGATGGATGAACATCTGCCTGCCCATGGGAAGCAGTGAATGAAGTCCTTGCTTAGCTTTGTTTGTGTGCATGGCTTTTGCTTTCTCTGTTAAACTGTCTTTAACTCAACCCACCAGTTTTCTCACTTTTCTGAGTTTTAGTTGCCAGCTGAGGTTAAACCATCACAACATCCTTTACACCTCAGTCATTTCCAGACTAAGCCAGCCAGTCTACTCAAATTTTCCAAATAGGCACATAATTCATTGTCATTAGATCAAATTTACAAAGTTCACAAGAACCACCTTATTTAAATTATAATAAATCAAGGACAATAGAAACTGTGAACCATTACTCCTTGTGGCTGCAGTATCTGACATACTTGACTTACATCACCACAGCTTGAGAAAGTCCAATATATTCAGATGCAGAAAAGTGTTTCTTGCCAGCTCACACTTCTAAGCTGTAGATATTAAAATTATTGGCAGAACCACAGTGACAGAAACATCCTTTTCAGGAAAGAAAGAATTACTGACAAAACATTTCAGTAAATCCCTTAGCACTGCATTTTGCTTACTTCCTTCTTCTATCAGTTCCAAACAGACATCTGTTGCTAGTACACAAGAAATTCTTTTTCCAAAAAACACAGAGAGGCAAGTGTATATGTTAATATTTGTGGAAAATAAATGTTTCTGTTTATTTACGTGAAGGAAGTGGCTGTCTTACTCAGTTACAATTCTATGTCAAAAGACTCCAAATGTACAGCCAAGGCTATGAATGCTATATGATTATAACTGTAGCAGTTTCACTAGCTATCAAATCTCCCTTCCTGAACATGAAGTCCAGCACAGGAATACCTCAAAACCCAACCATTTAAAATACAAAACAGTACACCAAATGCAGCTTTTGCACCAAAATGGCCAAACACTCAGGTCTTACATTAGCCAGCTGCATTAAGTCATGAAGAAACACAGAACTAGCAAAACAAAAGCTAAGCACTACCTAGGTAATCAGCCAGAATGGCCACAGAAAAAGAAATACCCGTATGTTTAGAGTAGGTCACTGACCAATGATAATCTAAAGCTTCAGTTTGGCAGCTATTCTAAATAGATCTAGGGTACATGCCGCTGCTAAGAAAGCAGCTCTTTTATTACCAGACCCTCCCAGACAAAACTGTGTGTTTTGATACAAGGGATGTTGTGAAAACAAGACAAAATAAAGCTCAGGAAAACCCAGAGTAACTTTCAGCGCCTTCTTACTATGCAGCTGCACACATAACTGTGCCAACATAAGGGAAAGGAAGAATCATGCATCATCATCCTTCCTGGCAGCAGTCTGCCCTTTCATCAACTTAAAGCAAACCCAACCCACAGTCTGATTTTTAGCTTTTTCAAAAGTCTTGAGTTGTAATTCAAAAGGATAAAAGGATATTAACAAAACTTCCAAGAAGTATGTTATAGGGAAGCAGTATGAACATAACTGGGCAGAGATGGTTTACTTAGAATTTGTGTACAGTGTCCCTGATTTACTGAGTTTATTTCCATATGGCCCTCAAGTCTTCTCTAGAGCTACAGGCAGGTATAGCTCGCAAAATGCCAGCTGTGCCTCAGAACCTTCTCTCAATTCTTTGGTCACTCTTGACTTCTGTGCAGCAACCTCTGTATTTTAGGATTTGTGTTTTTCTTTCCACACAGAGCAAGTAACTTTAAACTGAAAGTCAAGCAGCAGCCTTCAATGTGTCTGAATTCCTCCAAAAGAGCATCTCACGTGAGTTCAGCACCCACTACTACATCATATTTCAGCTCTATGGTTTTTTGTGTGAGGCAGTTCCGAGTCCAGAAGATACATGGCTAGACTGATTCAGAAACAGATGCATCTGCATGGCATCTAGTCTGGAGGCACTCACTACTGAAAAAGACAACCCATAATAGAAGACTTCTAGCAAAAGACTGCAGCAGTATATCCTTTGTCCCCAGACCTCTTCCCTACTTAGCATTTTTGCTGGAAGCAAACACGCGCACTTGGGTAACAGGTCATGCTGCAAAGTTTCTCAGCACTGTGCTCCACACTCGACTGACCAAGCAATTGCCATTTTGTTGCTACTAAAACTTCACATGCCTGCCTCCAGGAAGTGCAAAAGCACAGAGACTGCCAGCATCAGGCAAACTATTTTGCCAAAAATCTAGAAGCAGGGGGCTTTTGAGCTGAGGTAATTAATCGACTACCTACATGAAAAACACAGCTTTCGTTTATGCTTCCACTAGTCTTCAAGAGGAATTAGGTGTCTAGAAACAGCCCAGCTTATCCTAGTCAAAACCAGGGCTACCTAGTCCTTGAAATGGAAGCATTGCTCATGATTTGCATTGCAGTCATATTCCTCTAGCACTGCTCTTCCCACATCAGGCCACAATACTACATCAAAAAAATAAAACAAAAACCCAACAAACAAGTCTTTTAATATCTTTTTTTCTCCTTTTATGGAACTAACCTAGAAAGTGTCTATCAAACCATTTCATCCTTCAATACTCTGTATAGACTAATAAAAACTTATCCATAAGACTGTCTTCAAATACCTTGGTTACTGCATTAATAAGAACATTCCCCATTATATAATGTTGAAAAATACAACCTACTGCACTTGTATATTTTGTAATCATCAAACCCAGAATTCACAGAAAGAAAAACACAGCGACCAAACTGACCCATCTGTAGGCTTAGCTTGTTTTTAAATATGAAACAGTGGCATTGAAAAAGAGAATTTTCAAACCTAGTGAGAAATGAAACATCTTTCATTCAACAAGTTACAGTATTTGTTAATGTTTCAAGACTTATCATTCTTCATCAAAATGGCCTTTTATTATTGTAAAGCTTTAAAGACTCAAAACTGTCTGGTGAATGGTGTGCTCCATGATGAAGTAGGTGAAAAGGGACAGCAAAAAAAATTCATCTTCAAAAGCAGAACTACAATTCAAAGCTTCTATTACAGCTTCATGGACTCCTTGTTATTAAATTTACTAAGACAAGGCAAGTCACAGACAGTTTATTCAAAGAAATTAGTGTTAAACACAAGCTGCGGGAACAAACTAAAGCTAAAAATCTTCAAGCACTTCCAGGTACTGAGGACACAGGAAACATGTATCAAGTTGAAAGCTACAGAATTTAAGCATCTTCCCCCTGCATCTTCCCCCCCTGTGCAATCACAGTTATTAGCTGTCAAAATTAAAGAGAATATTATTCCATCATTGTGACTTGCATACTTAAAAGAAGTGATTCTTTTATAGAAGACAGAGACATTTTCTAAGCATTCCACTTCAAGGCATGTGGAGACTTCAGCAAGAGTCAGTTACAAGAGATGATGAAGAGTCAATGACTGAAGCAGGGCAGAAGCATTCCCTTACTAAAGCACAATATGGCAAATCAATAAAAACTGTTCAAGTACGATTGTTAGGGCTATTTAAAGTAGGGACTGATCATCTGAAAAACAGTCATGTGTTCCATACATTACTGATTGCTTTACCAGCAATACATAAGTATCTCATTAAGCTGAACTTAGACCTACAAAGATCTTTAAAAAACAAGTTCCTCAAACAACCCTTATTACTGCACACGGTTTTACAAGCAACGTGTTTAGCAGAAGGAAGAATGATACCGTCAACACTATTGAAAAGAAGTAAAGCAGCAATACACCTCTTACCAAGTCCTTTCAACAGATATATTCTGAGTTAATTCACAGCTTCCTAACCAATGCAGTTTCAGATTTGAAGAGAATTGCTAAAGAACTGATTTTTAAAAGAAAGCTGCCTCCAGGTTTAAGATTGTTCAAATCAGAGACTGTTGTAGTCATCCATGAAACCAAATACATTGTGAAATTTAAGGACAGTACAGGCCTCCTAAAGTTATTTTCCCACAAAAATTTATGTTCCTGAAAGGGCTATCTGCAACATGCCTCTTTTCTTAATGGTTTAGAGTTTAAAGGCAAAAAGGTTCAAAAAGCATACTCATCATACCAGACAGGCCAGTGTGATCTCACGCTTAATATCCTATACATCAAGTCCCAAAATCTGGCTAACAGGAGAAACTAGTTCCCTCCTCATAGTGAAATGGAGAGATGAAGTTTTAAAAATAGGTAAGTTTTCAAATTCTGTAAATGTAAATATCAAACAGCCAAATAAACACAAAACTGAAGGCAAAATTGTCTTCCAGGATGAGTTTTCCAAAGGCACCTCAAGCACACCAATCTCTCAGATACTTCACCTATGCTTCATTTTCTCTTTATTAAAGAAATTTAATCTTTCTGGACAAAACTTAAAATTCTCCTTCCTGAATGTGAAGCGTGTATCACACAACAACTGTAGCCATTTTGGTTAATCAAGCATGAAATATAGGCCAAAAAGGATCACAATTACCTTGGCATGCTTTAATTCCAGTTCTGCTAGTTCCACCAGATTTTTTCGGAATGCTGCAACTCTTCTTGTCTTAAAGTCTATCAGTTCTAGAGAAAATAAAAATGGACTCATTAACAGTATCCCTGCTAGTGACCTCAGCTATTAACAGGATACTAACTCTTCAGGACATTACCTCTTCAGGATGGAAGAGGTAAAGGAGGAGAGAAGGAAAAAAGAAAAACCTCACATTTAATCTCAGCACATTCTGGGCTCAAAAATACTGCCACTCACTTGGAAGAAAGCAAACCATCACTGCAGCTCACCTCTAGGTAACCTTTTGTGGACACTAAGCTCTTTTGAAAAAAAGACTGCCAAGTGGATGCTTTTAACATTTATTTCTTTTATTCCACTGTACTGTTCTTTCAAGGCTGATACTTGAAAGTCTTCAGGGAATATACTAAGCTAAAACTAGGGTGAACAACAGTATGCCTTCTGCGTATAGCATTGTGGCTAACAGGATCACTCATTCTCCACTGTCTCATTTACAGGAATCATTAACCAGATTTACAGGCTCAAACAACTCTTCAGTGATAAAAACAGGAGAGCACAGTGTTTAAACCTTGAACAGATATGCCACAAATGATGACTCAGATACCTACCAACTCACTGAAGTTTAACCTAAAAAAGAGGGTAAGTTTCCAGAAGAAAAGTAACATGTAAATAAGGTTCGTTTTCTCTATTAACTCTGTAATTCAGTGAAGTCTCATTTCATTATTTCTCCCTTCTCCAATGTAGTATCGTATCTGTGACAGACTGGTGCCTTCACAGAAGAAAGCATAATTCCCCCCAAAAGGGGAATTTTAACAACACTAAACAGTTATCATTTTGTATCCTAGCTTATGTATGTGGGAAAAAAGCTTAACAAGTAATTTGCACCTAGACTTTGCTCTACCTATCAGAGCTATAAGAAGCCAAAGAAAAATATAACTTGAACTTTCTAAAATAAATAAATAATAATTAAAAGATAATATTCCTGCTTAGGAAACGGTACAAAAACCTATTCTTATTAATTACATTAATTCTCATTAATAACATACTAAAATGTTAATTTCAAGTAGTAACATAGGATCAAGGACCACCCAAATACCTTGTTTTGCTGATTCAGAAATTTTCTCAAATTTCTGACAGCATATTTGCTGAGTAGTTTCAGCTTGCAGCACATCTTTATTTTTTGCTCTTGCTTTATCCAATGCCTTATTAGCATTTTCATAATCCACTAGTGACCTAGATCTTCTATATAGGAGATCCTATTAAAAAAACAAAGGTTGTATGGAGTTTAAAAGACTCTACCCAAGGATTTTATTATATTCCAAGTAATTTAAGAAATCAAATTAATTTTAGTCCTTGTTGCTGTATTTCAGTTCTTAGTAAATTATTTGCATTCACTTTACTTCATCTGCCAAATCACAGGAACGTCCATACTAGATCAGATCCACAACATAATACTGCTTGGTCTCCATCTTGTCTGCCAGAGGCTAGCAACAGATGGCTCAGATCAAACTCCAAAAAGCCAAAGAAGGCAAACCATGGGAAATTTCACAGCTTCTTAGATTAGAAACAAACTACATTTAGATTATGTATCTGAAATACACACAGAGCCCAAGAAGCAGTAGTACCATTTTTTGTACAACAGTTTGTGATCTTGTAACTACAGACGTTTACTGTCAAATGTTTGCTCATTCTGTGATATTATTTAATCATCTCACATCAAACAATAGTAAGAATGAAATTTTCTGTAAGCACAGACTATCAAATTCAGCCCATGTGTTTTTGTATCAGCACTAGTAGATTATATGGAATATCCAATTTTAATATTTTTTAAAAAGCAGAATTGCTTGCAATTACAAACACCAAACACACTGCAAACACGAGAACTGGCCTTCCAGTGTTTCTTGTTACTGCCTGATTTGACCTTGACAAGTGGCTTACTCAGTTCCACACAGTCAGTCCCACATCAGCAACTACTTTGTCACTTATATTCTTTGTTACTTGTATTATCTTGTTGCTTATAATCAACAGAAACAGGTTTTACAGCTAAGGGAAAACTGCAGGCTAGAGGAGGCAGCATTTTAGCTGATGAGCCCATCAGTGAGTTGATGAGCCCAGATCACTTTCTCACATTTATTTTTTTTGTTAAAAACCCAAAATTTCACTGAACAAAAACCCATCGATTCACCTTAGCAGCTTGAGATTCCCTAAGGTAATATTTCAGAAGATCAGAAAGCTTAAG
Source organism: Emberiza elegans (assembly GCA_024865655.1). Lineage (NCBI taxonomy): Eukaryota > Metazoa > Chordata > Aves > Passeriformes > Fringillidae > Emberiza > Emberiza elegans. The sequence goes on along the minus strand of JALJVW010000139.1, from coordinate 52,037,815 downwards.
ATCTTCATCAGCAGATACTCGAGCCTCTATTTTCTGGAAAAACAAAACAAAACACCATAAAACAAAACAAAACAAAACAAAAACAGTAAGCAAAAGGATCAACTTAAAACCAACCAGACCTTGGAATTCATTTGTATGAAACAAATTAAATGTACAATATGCAGTACAGAAGAGATGGTCTTTTTCAAAAACTAAGATCAGGCTTTAATGACAGGATACTTAAATATGCAAAATGAGAAGCAGTATTAGGATTTTGTATTAAAATGTAAGGAATAAGGTACTCTGTGAGCAGTAATTGGCAACTGGCTTTCTATATTAAAAACTGCTCTTTTTTCCCAATAGCAATTATATTTATCATATGCTAGAAAAAATGTAGAGAACAAATTTATATTAAGAGTTGCACCAGCAGTTTTATGTTGTTGTTGAAATCAAAGGAAAACAAATCTTTAAGGCACCTTTGCAAACTAATTGTGTAACTGCATGTGCTAAATGGTCTAAAAACCAATAAACTAATTTGCTTGCATTTGAAACAGATTAGAAATAGAGAAATAGAAATAGTGCATTTTTAAACCATAACTTAAAAAGGATAATTTCTGAAATGCAACATTTTAAGTCAAAGCAAGTAATTCTGTCAATTTTCTTTAAAGTATGTGTTTATACAGATACAATTTTCAGTTTAGGAAATGCATACATTTTTCATTTAGAAGTTTTCCTGATACATGGGATACATCTTCTCTCTACCGAGCCAAATAAGTAAGGCAAAAGAAAAGATATATGAAAAACTGGTTACAAGCATAAGCAATATTACTTTTGAGTCAAATAATTGCAGAAACAGATCTTGGCTCCAGAAAAAAAGCAGCATGACCACCATTTTTTTGGATTAAGGATTCAGTGTCTTCATTTCTTTTATCCATAACAAGTTCTTTGATTCCCAGGAACAAGTATGGAATACCTCAATGCATTTTAGAGGAACAGAAGGGTGTTACAGCAGGCTGCCTAGAAGTGTTTGGACTGAGGACTCCAAAGGTTCATTTTACAAAATACAACTGAAATCGTACACTTTCTCATTCCATACCACACATTGCTTAAATGCTCCATCTAGAAGCACCCATATTAATTCACATATTAATGCCTTGTTGACACATGATGTCCGTTTGATAGTACATACCCTTGTTTTGTCAAATAACTCTGACACCTTCAGAAAAAACCTGTGCAAAGGAAACAGCTCATATTACAACATTGTTTTGAACAGTCTGATTACTTTCTAGAACTCAAACTATAGTCTGTGTCTGGCAATAAAGATTGCAAAGGCGCTGCTTACAATTATAATTCACAGAACTCAGAAAACATACTAGTTTCAAACTTCAAATGTGTGGGAACAGCAATGTAAGAAAGGCAAGGGACAAACAAAGCATAACAGATGGATATTTTTAATTAAAGAGTAATTGCTCAGCTCCTCAAGGATTCTTTATGCTTCTGTGAATTAAACCCCTAACACCAGCACTATGGTCAATGGTCTTTCACTATTATCAAGTGTCCTTTACACAAATTGGAATGTACTTTTCTTCACACAGTAAGCATGACATATGTTCTACTTGGAATTCAGGGATGTTGAGCAAGTGTGGCAACATCTCCACTGCAGGAGACAATACAGGGCTTCAGTCCTAGAGCAGACTGAATTACAGTCAAATGATACTATTTTGACAGAGGACAGATGGGATTTCTGACACACCCTAAAGGACTACAACAAATATCAATACTATCATCAAAGTATCTGGTATATAAGCTATCACCACATCTGGAAGTATATCACTGTAACTCAGGCATGTTAGAAAGTTAACTTTTATGTCCTACCTGTCGTCACACTGACACCAACATCACACTAACTACACGTGTATGTTGACAAGCACTGACTTCTTTAAGCTAGTAACTAAGTTTTATTGTCAGATACACCAGACTTCATCTTCAAGCAAATCACTGAAAGAATAAAGGACAAACATCTGTACATAGAAACACCCTTCTAAAGTTCTGGGGATCCATGAAGATTCCTTTGTTTTCCTAAGGGCAGTAAACTTGCCAGAACTATTTTCCAGGATGTTGGTACACTCAAAAAAAACCCCATATACTCAGACATGTACTTGCTGCATATACCAAAACATTTGTAACATTTTTTAAAAATGGTGAAAGAATTGGGTTTTTTTTCTTATTTGATAAGGACTTTTCCATCTCAGCTGTGCAATTTTCTACAGACTTTAGAAATTGTAATTTTTTTTAATTATTATTATTATATTTTTGTATTATTAAAACAAAACTGTTAAATGCAGCCTGCTAAAGAAATGAAATACTAGAGAAGAAAATGTTTTAACATGACACAGCTGCAATAAATTCTGGTTTTCTCCTAACAAGAGCTACCAATCTTACAGGCCACCATTAAGACTGCTACACAGCAAATTGCCCCACAGGTTATTAACAAATCTTACTTGCATATATCTGTAGAGTCCTGCGTTCCTAATGCATATAATGAAGAACCAATTCTATTGTAGTCATCCGCCACATCTAGAAAAAGAAACAAGCACTTGTTTTACTACCTCATTCCTCTTCTTTCTGAAAATTTTGAAATCCCTTACTTCAAAAACAGGTATTTTTCTAAAAGGACATGCTTTAACACAGAAGGAGAAATAAAATTGCAATCTCATCATTTAATAGGAAGGATAACTTCACACAATAAAAACAGTGGTTTCACCAAATTGTATAGTCTGCAATTTATCCAGGAGTATTTTATGCAATTACAACCTGTTAGGTACATAAACTATGCAGTTTTTTAGGTTTTATTTTGGTGGAAGATGTACAAATTTAATGGTTAAAGTCTGAATTTAAATATTATTTTAAAACCGTTTGGAAAAAATAAAAACAGTTTAACAGTAACAAAGCCTGTGTGCTTGAGAGCAGTTAATTAACTACAAACCCCAAACTACAAAAAACACAGCACTATATACACAACACATTTTCTAGCACATCCCTGTTTTTAGAAAACCCCTACCTCTTCAATAAGCAGTTACTGGTGAAAGTAGTATTAGTTTTAAATCACTTTAAACAACAAATTAGAAGCAACATTTGTAAGAAGGCTGCATAATTTCACTAGTGAGGTATAGCTATATAATATAAAAAACATAAAAACAAATCTTTGCATACAAAGCTTTTTTTTAACGCTTGAAATATTAACTCAATGGATGATGAAAACTAACAGATCCAAGCAATGAACAGAAAAATACATTTGTTTGTTATTTCTGAAGCTTATATGCCTTTAAGCAGAATTATTTTTTCCTAATAACACAACCTCAACAGATTGAGTGGGTCAGCTTTCACATAATTCATTACTCCATACATTATCAATGCAGCTGGTTACAGTGAAGAATGGTATTAGGAAGCAATTAATTTCCCCTTCTATTCCTCCAATTTCAACATAAAAATTGATTTTCTGCTGGAAATAGCAAGTTGGTGTCTTTGCAAGACTTGCAGCTCTCTATTGATCATGTTATCCATAAACTACAGATTGCCCATTTCCAAAACAGGTTTCCCAGGTCACTCCTCTAGCCAAAATTTCAAAAGGTGCCATTTGTCCCAATTTACAGTTTGGCAGAAGCTGTCAGCAAACATTGTATGTGATTTGAGCCTGGAAACTCACAAAGCTTTGTCATGAGTTTGATCAATCCTTTCCCATCAGATCCTCTACAACCTAATTTCAAATTATTTTCCCACTTCTACAGCCAATATTAAAGACTTTCTCACTCTATAAATAAATCTTGGCACTTCATTACCATGAATGAAGTTCAGTTCTCATTTTAAGAAAGCAACCAAAACCACCAGAAACCACTTCAGGTGGGAACTGAATGCAGATAGAGGGCCTTTAGCTCATTGAACCATAACTGACTCTTTCCACCTTCTAGCACAGATACTAAAACTACAAAAGACTCGGCATTCATGCAACAGCAAGAGAAGCATCTGAAGAACTCAGTAAATTCCTGGTTTAACATCTCATCCAATACCTATTTTTAGAGATCTTATCAATGGAGATTCATGAAAGGTTTGTGACCTGGTTTTGTAAAAAATATATTACTGTAGACAGCAAAGACAGAATCTGTAAAACAGACCCAAACTTCAAGGAATAGACAGAATCTGGAAGATCAATTTTGATTTATCTAGGCAAAAAAACTTACAATCAAAGGCAACACAGGCCAATTTCTTCTGAGCTTCTCAAAACACACTAATCCTAAATCAAACGCAATAGTCCTAACCCAAAGATTTTTCCTTTTCTCAAATAAATGAACTGCACTTGAGACATCTATCTAGAGCTTTCAGAAATCATGATGGCTAGCACCCAGCTCATGAACACAAATCAACAGGCAAGTGGTAAATCTTGTCTCAGTAAGAAAAGGGATCCTGCCAACCAGACTACTCAATGTACACATTGCTGTCTCCACTCTAAATGGCTAAAAATGGAAACCTAGTCTAGAACCAATGGCCCAAACAGGAGTTTGCTACGACCGAAGGTAACTTTATTAGCAAGGTAATGCAATGCCCAGTTTGCCAAGAGACTGCTCTCAATGGAATCAACCACATCCAATCCAGAACAACTGCACTAGGAGTAAAATCCCCTGTACTGCCATATTACCCACCTCCACACCTAAATTACTAAGTCAGACTTCAAAAAAATATTAATACTTGAAGTGTAATTCTTTTCAAGCAGACAGCATCAAGAATAAACATATCCTCAGTGTTGCACCAGGCTCTTACTCCATCTACTCTACTGCAGCAAAGCCTAAACTTAGAAATTCAGACTGAACTTCTTTAGACTGAGAAGGCTACACTTGGAGAAATGAATTCACTTTTCACATGCAAAAAGTAAACTAAAAATTACTTCTCCTAACTAACAACTTCTGTACACTTTAACCAGTACTATTTTCACCCTGTAACAAAACTCACTTTTATGTGATCTTGTCATTTTATCAGATTTGGCAGAGGCATCTTTGACTCGATTATGATATTCTACAAGGAATGTTCTCTCATGTTCAAAGAAGTCATCCACATCCTACAAAAAAAGGGAACAATTAAAAAACAGGATTTCACCTACTCTCCACAGAGCAATTGCAGAGTAAAGTTGCACATTTCACTGCTGCTGTGACCGGAAATACATCTGGTTTTATTCTCTAAACCACCATATAAACACCATTTATATGAACTGATTTCTTCTCCACTTATATAATGACTTTAAGTTTTATTAAGAATTTAGTAAGAATTAAGAATCTGCAACAAGTATCCTGAAGGTCTATATAACTAAACATGAAGGAATAGCAAAGGATCACCAAGGGTGACAGACAAATAGAATACATGTAATCTACTTAGAAAAAGGGGAGAAGGGATGCAAGTCACCCAGCAGCACAGAGGCTGTGGCCTCAGACAAGATGATTTGAACTCCTAGCTCAGAGCACTGATCTTAGTGACAGACTTCTTTCAACTTGGTAAACAAAGGTAAATGTTAATATTGTCTGTATTATAGTATGAGATAACTGGTTTATACTTATTTTTAAAAATAACACAGATGCTCAATACCATGGAATAGCCTACAACATGGGCTCTGAACAGTATTATGAAACTGGAAGTTATTTGGACTTCATATTTTTCTCCAAGTCATAATTAATCCATGGTCATATCTACTTTCCAGCAGTTGCAAAAAAAATATTTTAAACCTAGACACTTTTAACTCTAGTAAAAATTGCTACCAAATGGAAGGCCACCACTAGAAAGAAAAGAGATTAAAAATCATTCTCTGCAGAATTTCTACTTGCTATAAAAGTGATCTTGTAGCTTTTGGAAAAGTATAAATTAAATTGAATTTTCATTACTTTTTTTTTCCTCAGTTACATTCTTACATCTAGGAGATGGGAAAAATCATAGAACCTCTACTGCTGCTCTTTGAAACAGCAGACAGATTCTAAAAGACTGGGAAAATTCACTCCATCAGTAACTTCTGAACAGAAGCAGTTATCAGACTTAGTTCTCCTTTCCACTATATAAAATGGCAGGCCTGAACAAAAAAACCCCAACAAGATTATCAGTTATCTATGTATAAAAAAAGGTGCTTAATTTCATAGAGTACTGAAAGGCCAAGAAAGCTCTCAGTTAATTTGTATCCAGGCCACAAGTTCTCATACAAGGTCTGCCACTAATTCTTAAGTTAGATGTCACTATAAAACCCTTTTTTGCACCTATGTGAAATTCTGCTTCATTAAAAAAGGTGACAAATGTTAATACATTTTAAATCTTGCTATGTGAAGCAGTAATTACCTTTACTCCTGAAACAATGACACCATCTGCTGATTTAACCATATTTTTGAAGAAGTCTTCAAGTTTCTCTTTCTTATTTTTCCCACGAACACTCAACTGAAAAACAAATTAATTTATGTTAATTCATTTCCTGGAGGCAATACAAGCTTTAAAAAAATTAAATAGAACTACATACCCCTACTAGCTATACTTAAAACAGTTCTACTGTTCTCTGTTTATTCTTATACTCTGCACTAATGGGGACAGGGCACCTTGCATACAGCATGAAGACTACTTTATTTACTAGATTGTTTACCACCTAAAATACAATTCTAGGCAAAAAAAAAGGATAAAAAAAAGAAAGAGATCAGCACCATTCTAGCACCAAATGTACAGAGTGTATATTTCAGTTACCAATAACATAGTATTTATCATGCACAGCATAGCTGAGTTGATGTAACAATAGCTGAGTTAATACAACCATGTTTCACTCTCTAGTGAATGACAGATCTTTGACTTCCAGAGGATCATGCTAGTTTAAACCTCCTCACACTCTTCCTGTCCATCTAATTACTCCCAGTTTAAGTAAACTGAGTGCCTGAACCTGTAAGCATTTCTACATCAGGCAACAGAGGAACCTCTGTAACACATTTTGAGTTAAGTATGTACACAGTTGAGCCAGTCTGCGTAGTAATTTCTTCTAGTCAATGTTGATTCCTGCAATTCTAAAAAGTAACTGAAACTCTTTGCACAATAGGAGCAAACACTGTCTCCAACACCAAAGAGTTATGAATCCAAATGACTCTCCATTATCTCAATTCAGATAGCCACACTAGCCCAATATTCAGAAAAAAATTATCCACATTTTCACTCACATCATTAACATTATCAGAATATTTTATCAGAAATTATTTCTAGTTTTGTTAGCAACAGAATTTACACCAAAGTTCCCAATCCTAAACAACTAGTGTTCCATTTTGTTGCATCATTCCTCCCTGCAGCAAATAAAAATAATTCAGAGAGTGGAAAAGTATACTGTCAAGTGAAATCACCACCAAAAGCTCATCTTTTTAATCCAAAATATACTGGATTTCCAGTAATCTTTTTGATGCTGAGGTTAAAGCATAGAGTGCATTTGGTTCCCCAGGTGGCAGAAAATGAATTCCTACAGACTAAACGAATTTCTAACTTTTACAACTCAAGTATGTCTGGCATGAAGGAATTGATGTAATTTGCTCCAGGAGGTAATTCCCTCTAAATCAGTTTTCCATCCCACCATAAAAGCACATCTTGGTTTCTCTTGCCAGCAATTCAGTTTTCAATACTCACATCCTGATTATATTCCAAGAATACATGGAAATTTAAGTCCTTTCTCAAAATAGGATGTGCTGCCACGCGACACAAAAACACTTCATGCATTGCAACTGTCTTCTTGAATATTGCCAAATATTCACTAAAAACAAGAAATAAGACAGACATAAGGATTTCATATGAAGCAATTTAGTTTGAGATAAACCTAGTGAGCAGCTTTAAGACATCCTTAGTAAGGGTACAAAATTACAAGCCGATATATTGGAGTTTATCACTCCAATGTTTGATATAGACATAAATAAATACTGCAATGTTAATACTAGGGAGAAATTTGAAGCCCAAACACATTGCAGAGAGACTTTTAATGAAGAGTCAACAAATACACTCTAATTTTTATGGTTAGCTAACAGACACTGGTTTGCTGAAAGTGTAACCTCATTTCACTGTCCTTGCCCCAGCACCCCAAAATTCAAGAAACTAAGGTACTACAGTCCCTCAGCACTGTGTATTGATGTGCAAATTCCTTCCTCCCCATCTCCATCCCCTTGCCCATTTGCACCCTCCTTACTTATTTATATGTTTATGTAGTTTTGTTAGCTGTTTAGACAGTCTTTTATTTCATGTTAAAGCACCTAGCCTTTTTGAGCCAAAGCTTGCATTGATGTCTCACTTCATAGTGGTTCTAAAAGTGAAATTGACAGCTGCATTTGGTAGGTACAACAAAAAAACACATTTAACCATAACAATCACATAGTTGCCCAGTTCAGCCAACTCAGGTTCAAAGCAATCACTCACTTGCAATTTAATTAAGAGGAAGGCACTCTTATCAATACAAGTTTGCTAGAATTCATTGTGCTTTGCAAGTTCAATGAGTAAGATGCAACTCATCTAAAAATGAGGAAAGGGCTCTTTTTCCCATTCTGAGGTCAAACAGTGAAATTATAATCAGTGCTTTTCCTTCCACTATGTGCAAGGAGGTTAAGATTTACATACCAGCAAACCAGCAGGGCCAGTGTTGGGAGATGTTTGATCTCAGTGAGAGTAGTAGTCATTCAGTGAAGACAAAAAAGGAGGATGCAGAGGATGGAGGTGGCAGTAGAAGAAACCCAAAGTTTTCTGTGTTATCCAACCCCTAACCAGACCACAAGAGAATCATGATCAGGGCCGCTGGAAAACCAGATTCTTTAAAATCTATAGTGTTCTGCTAATTTCCAGTTTTCTGCATATGAAGTGTATATCTACTCTGCTATAAATTATGTTGTACATATCACTAGTACAGAGCTTTTTAAGACATTTGCTCACAGCAGCTGAAGTTCGGAGAGAAAGCAGCAGTTGTAAGAGTTCTATGTACTTTTCTTGCCAATTCAGAGCTCTTGATAGAAGCAGTCTAGAAGCAGCGTAAATATACACTTGAAAACTGAAACCAATGACAGGAAAAAGATCAAAGAAGTGAATGCATGATAAAGAAAATGGACGAAGCAAGGAGAAACTTCACTGTGTAACTCAATATGGAACAAGAAGCTTCAGAGCAGTTATTTCAATATAAATTAAATTCATAGTAAGGGAAAATAGTATTTTCAGGAAGTATATTCTCCTTGTGCAAAAATTTAAAAAAAAGTGTCCAAAAAGGAATTTTCTAGTAATCTTTGTATTTCTTGGGGAACAGAAGGTTGGCATCTACGTTTACAGTACCAACCACATGCACAACTCCCTACTCCCAATCACTGCGTGTATTACCCTAATTATACTTCTCAAATGTGGAATACCAGAACTAAAAAAAATAGAGGTTATCTCCTCCCTTTGCAGATGTTCTGTGAAGAACAGGATCTAAGTACTTTCCTTCTTATGAAAGAATGTTCAAGAACAAGCTAATTTATTTCCTGTTTCAGAAGATCTTCCATGAAATTATTTCTACAATTTTCCTAATGGCACTGATCATGATCACTAAGATTAACCTTGCTTATATAACAACTGGATTTCCAAGTCTGTGTTTCACAGAGAACCATTACAGTGAGATTGGAAACATGGGACAGCAAACAGCATTAAAAGTTTTGGAATATAAATAAATTAATAAAGTAGTAATCAAGTCTACATACGCTTCCAGTTCTTGTTTCATCTTGGTGAATTCTTCTTTAGTCATTGATCCTTCCCCTTCTCCAAGTTTCTGCAGTTTCTCCCTGGAGGCATCAAAGTCAGGCCTGGGTGGTGCTGGTGGAATCTGGAATTTAATCCAATTTTTTTTAAGTTCTCATTTTCTCAGTGAAACAACACCCATTCACAGTACAGGAACTGTAGACTGCCTGCAGCTTTTTAATACATGTTTCTCTCTTTCATCATTCATTACAGCATTTCTGGATAAAGTCTCTTATTCATGAGTTATTTGTGCTGCATTATTACACCAATTTCAGTCAAGTGTCCTTGAAGATTACTAAAGTATTAACTAATGGCTTCAGTTTAATTACAACAGAAGCCAAATAATACTTCATTTCCCATGACAATGACTTAAAACTTGAAAAAATTATTTTTAATTAGTTTTGGTTCAGTTTATTTGGTAAGGATTATTTCTTGTTTAAAGAAAGAAGAAAAAAGAATTCCAGAATTGTTTTCACACCATCCATTTCTAACTCCCAAAACTTTAAACCAAGAAAACCATTCCCTATTGTTTGCAGGCACTAGCTCTTTCTTGCAGCACTGCTGACATTAAAGACATATGTGTTGAAGTAAAAAGGCTCTAAGTTAATTTTGTAATACAGTATATTAACACTGAAAGAGAAAACCCCAGAGTCAAACTAAACCTGAATTGGTGCCAGGAAAGGAACACAGAACAAATATGTTTAATTTACTGATATTGGCCCATTACATTAACATATTACAAAAAAAAAAAAAAAAAAAAAAAAAAAAGAAAAATCCAGCATCTAGACAGTCAACTGTCTGAAACTAGTTATTACCACACTGAAGGTCTACTCACTTCAAATAGCTTTTCTGACTAAGAAAAGACTAGCTCAAGAATGGTATGACCATCACAGATTATACTCATTATAATTTACCCACTAATCAATTAGAAATATCTGTTGACTCTCTGAAAAAGCAAAAAGCCCCCAAACACAAAACGAATACCAAACTTTAATACCAAGATGACAAATATTCCTATTTGCAATTAACATATGAAAAGCAGCACCATTTTTAATATGCAGTATCATATGGTGCCTGTTTTGAGACCTCTGTTCCTGGAATGCCTGAAATTAACCTCAAACTGTAAGTTATTATATATTGAGGTTCCCTGTGTAACTAGGTTAAACATTAGCTTGCAGAAACAATACCACCAAGTTATACAGTTCAACCCTCTCCCACACTATTAACACAGTGGCATAAAAATACACTTGGAGACAAATTAAACTACTCACTTCTTAGGAGTAAAGGGCAAGAAAGTATGACAGCTACTGCAGCTTTCTTCCAAGCTCGCTTCAACCATTAATTTTGTGTAATTGCATAAAATGACGTATTAGAAGCTTATCTGATTTTATAAGGAACGAACACCTGCTGTTTCCACTGCATTTAAAAGCAGTCTCAAGTAGTTTTGATCCAGCCCACAGAAAATGGCACATATAAACCAAAAGAATACTAGTACTTACAATATAGCCAGCATAGTCCTCGTTCTCCACAAAAGAGTCATGAAGCCAAATAAACTCTTCGTGTTGCCGGACAACAGAAAATTCATTTTGTTTGAAATTTGGTAAGGAACTCTAGAAGGGTAAAAGGAGGTAGAATTATGGCGGGGAAGGAGACACAGAGGAAGAAAAGCTCAACAAAAAACAAGGTTTTTCATTACTACATGAGAGAAAACCTTGAGGGAACAACAAAAGTTCATACCACAGTAATTACCCTCATCTTAATTAGTGCAGCAATCAACTGGCATGGGCTGCTGTAAACAGGTTGTGGAGTACCTGCTCTCATCAACACGTTTAATATCTTTATCAATTTAATCCTGGAGTTCCGTTTAGTATCTTTACTGATGATCTGGATGAGGGGACCAAGTGCCCCTTAGCCAGTTTGTAGATGACACCAAGTTGGGTGGAGGTGTTAATCTGCCAGCAGGCAGGAAGGACCTGCAGAGGGATCTGGACCAGCAGGATCCATGGGCTGAGGCCAACTGTATGAGGTTCAACAAGGTGAGGAGCCAGGTCTGCACTTGGGTCACAACCCCAGACAGTGCTACAGGCTGGAGGCAGAGCAGCAGGAAAGCTGCCCAGTGGAAAAGAACCTGGTCAACAGTGGCTGGACATGATCCAGCGTGTGCCCAGGTGGCCAAGAAGGCCAATGGCATCCTGACCTGTATCAGAAATAACGTGGCCAGAAGGACCAAGAAAGTGACTATTCCTCTGTGCTGGACACTGGTGAGGCCACACACCTCGAGTGTTGTGGTCAGTTCTGGGCCCCTCCTGACAGGAGAGACACTGAGGGGTTGGAGCGTGTCCAGGAAGGGCAACAGAGCTGGTGGCAGCTCTGGAGCACAAATCTGATGAGGAGTGGCTGAGGGAGCTGGAGGTGTTTAGGCTGGAGAAATATCAGGGGTTGACCTTATCACTCTCTACAAGTATCTGACATGAGGCCATAGCCAGGCAGGGGCTGGTCTCCTCTCTCAAGTAATAGGTGAAAGGAGAAGAGGAAATGGCCTCAAGTTGCACCAGGGGAGGTTTAGATTGGATATTAAAAAAAATTTCTTCACCAAAAGGGCTGTCAACTTTTAGAAGGGGCTGCCCAGGAAAATGGTTGAGCAACCAACCCTGGAGGTACTTTAAAAAAAATGTAGATGGGGCACTTAGGGACATGATTTAATGGTGGACTCAGCAGTGCTGGATTAATGGTTGGACTCAATCTTAGAGGTCTTTTCCAACCAAAGTGATTCTATGATTCTGTAATTGAAACCCAAATGGACAAATGCTGAGCACTGTGCTCTTGTGCACTCTAAATTAATGGTGAGAGTGAGGGAGGAGATAGGATTAATGATGTCCACATATTTTATTCAACTTCCGTTATTCTGTCACTCTCCAATCAATAAACATTCAAACATTCAAATCATAAAAAGAGCCATAAACAACAGCAATTAAAAACGATCCCTGAATGTAATACAATAACAAAATATGCTTTTAGAATCTGAAACTATAGTAAGATTTAATCAAATTAAAATCTATACTGAAGTATATTCATGTTTATTAAAGATTCTACCTGCAAACAGGCTAATTAATAGGCATGGGAATGGCATAACAACACATCAATACAAAAAAAATGAACATAACTTTCTTCTAAATAGTTTTTAAACTATTAGTCATCTTCTTATGCACCGCAGCTACACAGTCTCGTAAACATGAGACAATTCTACTTTCTCATTTCCTCTGGATTGTGTTACACTTTGTTTCAACAAACAGTTTAAGCACACTCTCTTTTGTATATAATGAAGAACTGTTGCGTGTACAAACCCAGGTTTTACCTTTGTATGGACTGTGAATTTCACTTTATCCCTCTCACTCAGTGCATCTGAGATATCCACTTGCAGAGCAGCATCAGTCTGGAGATCTACATTTATTGCTCTAAGCTGAAGAAAAATATATTTAGCTTAAAATTAAAAAAAAAAACTATATTTCCATTATTCTTCCTTTGAAATGAACCCTGATCCTGCAATGCTGAAGACAGATCACAAAATCCCCCAATAGTAAAAGATTATTTCCAGCATTTCCAGTATGAAAAAGAAAATTTTTTGACAATGTGATTGGAAAAGATTTCAGGGTTAGCATTACACACAGAAATTCCAGAAAAAGAAACTCCTTATGAGCAACCATACAAATAATAATCACAATAATCACCTTTACAGTATGCCTTGTTAGCTCACTATTTTCATTTCTGTAGATTGTTAACTTGCTAGTAATTGAGATGCTCAAGACAAAGTACATTTACAGATGTAAGAAGTTTGGTAGGTTTTTCTCTTTATTGTCCCCATTCCTCTGAACTGACAAGGTGTTCTAAACATACTTGTAAAGGTAATTATAAAGATATTAACAATTGGAAAGGTACTTTTAAGGGGAAAAGTGGTTCTGTATTTCAAAGAAGCAGGAGCAGTTACAGTCCTGATTTACTCACAGTCTTACACTATTCTGTCCAACATATCTCATCATATAATGAAAAAGCTTAAGAGAATATCCTGAACTTCACAGAGCTAAGTCTTCTTTAAAATACTGTTTTTCTGAAAAACCCCAAAACAAAACACTCAAACCCAAGACTTTGATGCCTTCAAAATGATCATGAGAAATGGCAAAAGTGCAAGGAATACATGGTTTTTTCTACAAGACATGAAACCTCAACTCTTTCACAAAATAATTCCAGTCACGTTGGGGAAAAAAAAAAGAGACAATGGTAAAATATAGCAAAACTGAAATGTTATCTGAGCACCACAGTATTTGGCAGTAACTGGACCAAAGGCTTCAGTACTTGGTGTAACCTCATCTAGAGCCCAACTGGAAATTCAAGTCCCCTCACCCTTGCACCCTCGTTGTTCCAGAGGAATTTGTCCCATGACAATTTTATCATCATGGCCAACAGACATTTGGAATGTTTTTACAACACTAATGCTAACCCTGAAATCTTTTCCAATCACATTGTCAAAAAATATTTCAACATCATGCTCACAAGGCATACTTTTTACTGAGACATGGTGTTTTCTCCGATGCTGCATTTTTTCTACAAATATCCCATTCTACAGTATAAAAATGCTTTACCATACATATATTTGGACTTTTCTCCACAATTTTTTTCAGGATTGCATTTCTAAGTCAATACTTAAGTACAAAAACACTTTAAGTATTCTTACCACATAGTAGGAAAGTTACACATGAGCAAATTTGGAAGGTAACACTGTGAGGCACTGGAAAAGCTCTAGGACAGAAGCATCAACGGCCACATCTTGTTTTCCATAAGTTACCTTTATAGTAAATCACAGTGGTCAGATCCCAGTCTAGTGTTGCTGTTAACCTCGATGCAGGCACAACTCTTGCCTCTGTAGCAGCAACCAGACTCATGGATCTCAGAATTAAGTGTGTTAAAGCAAACCAGAATTGTGCAGTCCAGCATATTCTGCTAAGGCTAGCAAAATGTAACTGTTCAAAAGCTCTGACACATAGCTTTTCCTTACAGTGAAGTTGGAAATCATTAAAATGACTGCACAGTAACATATTCACAGACGTGATTCAGGCACTGCCTTTTGTTTTGTTTTCCCAAGGTTTAGAGGGTCACTGCCTCACACAAAGGCGTATTATCATGCAATGGTTTCTTGCAGATCACTTCTCAGAGACCGAATCTCCTAGCTCCTACTGAGCTTCCAAAGTGCTTACCATCTAATTTAGCAAAGAAAAACATAATGACATACCAATGTCTCTCTTATATCATGACGCCACATTTTTCAGCGCGTAAAAAGGTTTTTGTGGTTACACGTCTGGGGTACTGTTTGTTTTTCTCTGGTCCCCCCAGAATACATTTACAGACTGAGTACTCTCAGCAAATAATCTGGATTATCTAAATGGTATTTTTGTAATCTTTCACAGGTCACAAATATTTCTACCAAAATTCGAAATTTTTTTCCTTTTTTTTTTCGAAGTGGTACTAAACAAAACCCAAAACTCTAGAATTCAGTATAACAGCTGATCAAGTTTGCCATTAGAGCATATCCAGTGCAGTGCAGCCTGATCATATTCCCAACTTCAGATACAAACATCCTATCTGTGCTGAGAAAATTAAGACCTAAATATGACAACTTCACCCATGACATACAGCTGTAAAGGACTATTTGTTTGATTTATACCGAGTTAAGTTTGTAACAGTTTGAAGAGTTTAATCACATGTTAAGTTATGCCATGTAGCCTAACTGCCAACAGGGAATGTTTTCATCTGCAATGGTAATGAAGCATTTATGAAAGGTGTCAAAGACAATCAGAAAGTTGAAGGACTTTAAATGTATTCATGTGACACAATGAATCACATTGCATTACTGGAAATTGAATTCACAAACAACATCACCACACCACAAACTTAAACAAACTCTGCATCACTACTTCCAAAATAAAACTGGCACCAATGGATGGTTTTCTAGTGACAAAGGAAGCAGAAAATGAAAAAATAAAATAAGTCTGATACAGATGAAAACTGAAATGAAAGTACCTTAGAGTAAGGGAAAAATAGAGATAGGGTAATCTTGCCCCCCTCCAAGTCTAATACATAAAACAATGCATAATAATTTTATGCTTACATATGTTATCTACATCCATGCTGAACAATTTGCAAAACAAAACCTGATTTAATTACTTTACAGTTTCCTATGCTATACCAAGAAAGTCCCTGTTCTATTCAAAGGGTCTAGAAAACAGCAGAAGCCAAAACCCAGGCCAATGGATGTTACAGTACTAACAGAGAACACAATGCAAGAAGAGGACTTAACATCTAAGCTCTTGCTTAAGGATCAATTATACTTCAAATGATAATGGAAGGAATCTGGTACAGACAAGGGAAACAACCAAGTGTTACATTCCTAGGTAATGTCATCCATTAACAGTAACTTCCCTGCTCTAAGCTCTTTCAAAAATGTTAGAGTAAGAAGGACCCTATCTTCAGCTGGTTCTTTACAGGCAGACAAATACAAAAAACAAGGGGACAAAGAATACCTTTACAACAAAAGCTTTTGAAGTGTTTTCACAGCATTAAACTTCCAACAGACCTGTTCTAAAGGATAGCTGATTTCCACTGAATAAGTGTTACCTAAAGATTATACAGATATAAAATACACACGGCAGTACTAATGGAGCGGTACTACACCACTTTACAATGCATGTACTGTTTATGTTAGAGGGAGAACAAAAATCCCAACAGCACCCGTTACACCAAGCAAACTCAATCCTATCCTATTTCCTAAGTGAAATTCAGAAAAGCAATTCCCACAAATTCATTTTATGCAGACCATTTATAATAAGTTCCTTCTACAGACCACCCACTGCTACTTCCTCAAAGAGGATTCTCAGTGCTCTGTTTTACAGTTCTCCAGAAAAGGCTCCATATGGTGTAACACCATTGTCTGAGAATTACTGTTCTGTGTGGCATCAGCATAAATTCCAGCCCTTTCATCCCACCACCCCAAGATTAAACTTAGCACAACTGTAGCCAACAAACATGTTCCTGCAGCAGTAGAAGTACAGATATTGTCACAGCAATATCTGAATTCAACAGAGGCAAGAGTATTGATTTTCAAAACTAAAAGCTCAATTACTCCAACTAGAAGTTGCCATCCATGCTTTCAAGTAAAGGCTTGACCTATTCATTATTTAATTGCAGAGAAAGGCAACAAATCAGAAGTAGGGAATCACTTTATGAAAAGATGCTTATTTTTACTACTTCTACTTAGAAAAAACTTCTTAGAGTTTTGAAGATTAAAGCACAGCAAATCCATTCATGAACCGACTGCCATGTTGCTTTTGATTACCTTCCTGTATCACAAACAAAATCATGCAGATAACAACCTGTGTTTTAACCCCAGGCAATTAGACAGAAGAGAAAAAATTAAACCCTCACAGTGATCCGTGATTGAAAATAAGAAACCCTTAAAAAACTAGGGAAATGAGAAGGCCACTGTTCTAGTTTAATTCCTCATTACTGGATGAAGACGCAGGAGAGCAAAAAAAAATTACTGCATTTGGCCAACTGAGGTGGTTAAGTCTTACAACAGTACAAACAAGACTGCTAAGAGATTTCTTAAGGTTTTCAAATTACCTTGTGAACTCTTTACGACCTGTAGCCTTAGAGGGAAAACTAATAACCAGCCAAACAAACAAGTTTCACAGGAGGTCAGATCCACATTATGTTCTACCTGTACCTTCAGATAAAGGCAACTTAACTGTGCACATCAAAGGCTGTTCCTAAATACCATGGAGAACGTATGTAAAATACCTACATAAATAAAATTTCAGTTATTAAGCTCTTCGATCCTTGCTCTGAAGACACTCAAAGGAAAACAACGACAACCTCCTCTTTCTTTTATCTGATATTCTTAGTAAAGTAGCTGTACCCATAAAGTCAAGAGCTTTACAGTGGCCAGAAATGGCGTGATACAATATTAGAATGCCTTTTAAAATTTCTGGCCATAAACTGGAACATAAAATGCACTGAATTTAACATCTGACGATGGTGTGCATGATAAAACATCACACCAACACAGCGTGTCTCAGATTTTTGTATTTTTAGTAATATACTGTACACAGTCACTTCAATAACCACTAACAGCCAAGGGAACAGAAGCGACCCTGAAGCTGCTCTCCTACCTTGCTCACAGTTGGTCCTTCTCAAGATACTAAGTGACAGGGATAATCAGTCTGAATAATTATACTAGGTTAGCTGATTTGTTGCTTAAGTGAGGCAGGCAAGTTAAATAAAGATGGACACAGCGGTCAGAAGAGAAACTAAGGCCAGAAACAGAAGGGCAGAGAAAAAGGTTTTCTCAGTAAGAAACACAATTGTGGCATCCTGTCCCAACAACAGAACTTCTCTTCAATAAAGAGTTTATTATACAGCATGTGCCTGCAATGTAAATGTCCCATTGTTATCAATGGGAGAGCCCCCTGGGCCTGAAGGGAGAAGGGAGGGCAGGACTGCATCACCCAGGCCCTGGATCGCGGCTGGCGATGGAAGCTGGCGCTCCCCAGGGCTGGGCAGGCTGGGCAGGAGCGGCCCCGCCGGGCGTGTGCAGCGGGGAGCGGGGGCCGCCGGGGAGAGAGAGCGAGCATCCATCCCCGGCCACAACACCCTCCCAGCCATTCCAACGGCAGCATCAAAGAACTGTCCTTCCAAAACTTGGGTGACACAACGATGCTGGGCACACGCACACAGACGCCGATATCAGCGGGAGGCTGTGCCAGGAGCAGACTCCGGCGGGCGGGCGGGCGGACGGACGGACGGACAGCCAGCCAGCCCGGACGCTCGCAGCCCAGCATCCCGCCTCCGTCCGACACCCACGCGGCGGGCTCGGGCCAGCAGCGCCCGGAGGCCCCCGAAGAGGGGCCGACCCCGTTTCCCCCACGCCCAGCCCCAGGCGCCGGGTCCCGACGCCTCCCCGCGGCACTTACACCTCGGTCCTCCTCCGAGAGGAAATCTGGGCCGTCGTCCGAGCCTTCCTGCTTGGGGGTGAGGCGGCGGCGCAGGCAGGGGGCACGGAGGGGCACGGCCGGCGGCGGGGAGGGTGAGGGGAGACAAAGCGCACAGGTTAGCGAGTGCCCGGCCGCGCCGCCCGCCCTGCCCCGCCCCGGCCCGGCTCCGCGGCCGCCCCGGACCCACCATCATGGCTGCTCGCGGCGCTCTGCGCCCGCCGGAGCCGCGGCCGGGCGGGGCTGCGGCGTGAGGGGCGGGGCAGCGGCGGCGAGCGGCGCCTCTCGCGAGGGAGCGGCCATGAGGGGAGGGCGCCGGGCGGCGCTTCGGCGGCGGCTGCGGGCGAGGGCGGGGAGCAGGGCCGGCCGCAGCCAGGGCGGTGTTTGCTTGTGTGGCGGCCGCGCGGTGTTACCGTGTGCTGCTGGGGCTGGAGGCTGCCGAGACGCGGCTGCTGAGGGCGGTGGGCCTGCCCCGCGCGGGGAGCGGCTCTGTTCGCTGGACCGCGGCGGGAGCGGCGCGCCGGCCCCCGGAGGTGCGGGCAGCGCTGAGTCCCGCGGCTCCAGGCGCAGGCCGGGGCCTCCGCGCTGCCCCGCGCCGCTCCCCGGCGTTCGTGTGGGACACGGACTGCGCACGTGTGTGCAAACCTGGGTGTGAAACTGTGCGATGACAGGGCGAGAAATTAAGAGGTTTATATGGCTTTGGGCAGTTACGTGATTTAAGATTGACAGCTGCCTGTTTCACACCAAGGAGTGGAGCCTTTAAATCCCGCTTTGTCTAATGACAGTGGAAAAGGTCAGCATCCGCACAGTACAGCGGATGTAAGCGTGGAGGGACTCTATGCCTGAGGCTGCATTTTTGTGTGAATCAGAGCTAGAACGGCCAAGAAGCGGCCCCAGGGTGGGGTTTCATGATCAGCACACTCCATCTCGGTGTTGCCGAGGGATGCGGGCAGGTGTGGACATCAGCGCTCTCGTGGGCCTGCACTCACACAGAGGAGGGTACCAGCCCACCTGCAAATTAAGACTGCAACATATTCGTGGTTTCCATCCTAGTTGGCTCCCTAGCCAAGTCCATCATTAGTTAGGAGCACGAGTGGGACAGGAGCACCGCTTGCCACAGCAGCACCACCACATGTATTTAGGTGGAATTAAGCCCATCAGGAAACCACTTTAAGAAATGGTGTTTGTGTAGCCTCAAGATAAGTGAAGATAATGCTTTCTGAACTCCACACTGCTTAGAAGGCTGCTTTAGGACTCAGAAAAGGAAATTGTCTCTTGAAAATCGTCGTTAGTATGAACAAAGGTATTTGAGTATGCATTTTGTAAATAATTTTAAAATATGATCTTTAAACAATTTTCAAGTATGCAGCCTGTTTCTGTCTTGATACAGACATGTGTAACATAATCCAAAATACTGACTTACTTCTGAGGTTGAGAGAAATAAAAATATTTTATGAAGTATGGAGAAAGCATGAAAGACCTCTGGTTAAACACCAGCTTTGTCATTCTGAAGGGATAAAGACAAAGCCACAGAGGAAACTGATTTCTAGGGGTTCACCTGTATCTGTGCACGTTCTGGGTTCAGTATCGTATACCATTCCACTCAGCAAACACCTATTTTTATGGGGGAAAAAAAACTGGGGACAGATTGAATTTGCTTTCTTAATATTTATTATTTACTGCTGATACATTTTATTAGAACCAAAGAATCCAGGTCAAAAAGTTGAGGAAGTGCTTCACGAGGAACAATGACACGATTTTTTCTTACAGGGGAGAGCTAAGTGGATCAGCTGACTAGTATGAATCTAGCAGGATGACCAAAGGTTATATAGCTTTCCAGTGTGGCTCTGGGAGCATGGGCTGGTCCCGTTTTGGTTAGCATAGAGGCTCATAAGAGACCTGGTCTGGTAAAAAGTGTCCCTGCCTGCAGAAGCATTCAAACTAGGTGATTTTTAAGGTCCCTTCCATCCCAGCCTATTCTATGACTCTGTGATTCTATGGTATTCCATAACAGCAGCAGTATTATGGCTCTAAAAGTTGATACCAAAAGATGATACAAAAAATGCTAATCATCCTGTCCTGATCAACTTATCCCAGGTCCATGTTTTGCCCTACTTTTCTCCCTATGCTCCTTCCCACTGGCAGAGCAATGCATGCTGCCTGCTGTTCCTGCTTCAGACAGATGGTATGTGCCATGGGGACACCCTGGCCAGGAGGTGGGAGAAGAGCATTACCTCTCCTCACTGCTCTTCTCTCAAGACTCACCTTAATAAACCTGCTCTGCAGCTCCAGGAGCAGTTTCCTTTGACGGCTGAGCTCGCCCTGGGACCTAACGAGTTTCCATCTTGGCTGTTTCCCCACTCTTTTCTATGTCTATGTAACAATAATAAGTCAATGAACTAAAAATAACCCAGGAGGAATGAAATTACAAGTTGCAACTGAGACAATCTGACAGTCCTTTGGTATGACTGCGTTGCTACCCTCCTCCACACACCTGGCTGTCTACACCACCTCTGGTCTTCAAGCAGGCCCTTATTCCTGTCAGCCTATCTCACTAGCAGGAAAATCACATGGGATAAAGGAGGGGGAAACTCTTTTAACAGTGAGTTCCACTGACTCTGATAAACTGTATGGATGGCCCATATAAATGCAGTTCAAAACCAAAAGGAAAGTGTTGGGGCTTTCAAATAACATCTTGAGAACTTATTCCCTTTAGTAGCAACATCCTCCTTTAGCTCCAGGACACACTTTGACTCACTCAGCTACTCATTTTTGGTCTCGTTTTTCCTCCCTTTTTTCCTCATTTTTTCTATTCAGATACCATGTTTTCTTTGTCTCATTTCAGATGCTAAACCTTTGAAGCAAGGACCAGAATTATCTTGAGTTTACAGAGCTGTAAATACAAGGAGGAACCGAACCCGTGCTAGATGGGGGAACGCTGCCGCGCTATTGTAGGTCTCCCGATTTTGAAAAAACATCCACCTGCAAAGACCGATAATGTCAGTAGATGGTGCTATATGCATATTTTTCGGAATTCTTTTCGACCGAGGTTTGTCCAACCAGTAGCATTTCCTTTGTGTTTGAGCGTGTTATCCCTGGAAAATCAGAAGCCATACAATTTAAGAAATATTTGACTTTTATCAGAGAATCACTGGGGAGATCTTCAGTCTTCCCCCTCCATGGCATCATTCATATAGTACTGTCTGCACTGGATAACTCACCATGGAGTGATTCAATGGATGCAAGCATTTGATATAGGCAGGAACTGTAGTTCTGGTATTTCATTAGCTGATATGTTTGTTTGGTTGGGTTTTTTTAAGTGTGAGGAACTATTCTTCATGCACTTTTTTCTTTTTGAGAAGTTTCTCGACTTTCCTTTCTAAATCTAATGACTCAAAATTTCCTTCAAACTGCCTCATGTACTACTGTTCATGTGAAGCTCAAATAGAGCATCTTGCTGTGGTTGTAAGGACCAGCTTTCCTGTATCTCAGTAACAGATTGATTCCTCCTTTTGTTTTGAGATAAAAACACTATATACCCTTACATACTTCATTTCAATTTTCTCTACTGATACTGAAACTGTATTAAGGATCCATATCATTAAATCTTTATGGTAGTGCATTTTTCTTTTTTTAATGACAGAGCAGATAATTACATTTTGTAAAAGATTAATCAATATTTACCTTTTATTTCTGTGGAAAACTAGACTTCTAAGTGTAACGTTCTCAGAAGTTAAAGGCTGAATGAGAAAAAGAATACAAAACCTTATTATAAAATCTGTCTTAAAAGCTCAGTTAGCAATAGAGGCTTTTTACCTGTTATGGAGATTGATCACTTTATAGCAAAAAATTACTATCAAACAGATCATATTTCCTTAGAAACTCAAAGAGGATGTGATATGTAGGATTAAAAGAACAGACAGGGAAATTGTATAATATTATAGAGAAGAAAGAGAAACATAGCTTAGTACTGCTCAGTAACTTCTAGAGACTCTGAGGAACAGAAATTTCCATAAGAAAAGAAAAGAAATATCTGTTCCTCAGTGTGGAATAGTCTTCTGTGAATTCCAAAGCATAATGGGGACATATGCAAATAGTAAGAATGTGTGGGTTTCTATTCAGACTGCAGGGACCCAGAAAAGGCTCGCTTTGCAGTTTTAAAAATCCTGGCCTCCTTGTGCAACATGCTGACTGCATGTATGAAGCTATATCGTAATGCAATTCATCACACTTCTTCCCTAGGAAAGAATCAAATTCTTTCTTTTTAAAATTCATTGACATGGCATTATAGGCACTGTTTTCCATGAATGACCTAGTGCCCATAAGCAGTTACACTGATGCAGAAAGTTGAACTATCTAAAGCCTCATTTTTCACCAGTGCCATGAACTAACACCAAGAAGCCGTAAGGGGAAGATTATGCAGTACACACAGCTAAAATACACTTATTCTGAGCTCTGAACATATTGACAGTTTTCTTCTTCTTTGGATCGCATGCTGTTATTAACCTAATCATCATATTTCTATAACAGATTGTAGGTGATCACTGATCTGCACAAATTCTTCATTACAAATGCATGCAAAAGGAGACTACATCTCCAATAGCTCCTGTAGGATTGTCTAGGAAGGAGCCTATAAAGAAGTTCTCCCTGGTTCACAGGGATGCACAGAAATGTTTATAAACAAGTCAGAGACTGATCAGCATCAGCTGCCTACTCTGGATTTAAAGCAATTGAACTCATCTCTTTTCCTAAACTCCAGTCCCTTCTTTATAAACCATTTGAAACATGGAGTATTTCAGAGAACATTTGGAGAGAATTCTTTTTAGTCATTCTTCCCAGTACTTAATGTCTCTTTTTTTAAGAGAAAGCCAAAATTTCCTGCTTCACCTTTGCTCCAGACTAAGGGTTTTACTTGTACCAAGTACAGCACAAAAGTCTTTAGTTCTTTATTGTAACAAAATTTATTATTATAACAGTAAAAGAAAAACCATTTTGGTGACATGACAGCTGAAAACAGGGAGATTTTTTTTGCCATGTCAGTTATTAGGTTTTTAGTTTTAGAGCTGTCTGGTTTAATCCATGTGCTGTGAAGTGCAATAAAAATGTTTTAGGATATCAGCTTCACAGCAGTCTTAACTCTGTCAGTTAGTAACTGCAATGGTAAGAGCATTATGGGAGACTTCTCCAAAGCAGTGTTATTACTCTTTGTGTCAGATGAGTCTGAGGTAAAAATACTAGAAGACCATTTACAGTAGTGCTTGTCACAGCTAGGGAATAGTAAAATTGACCAAAAAAAACCCTCAGTATAAACAAGGCCTTGTTGATGAAAGTGCAACCAAGAAGGATAAGGAGCAGATTTGCTAAGACTGACCTCATACACGTCATTCCTCAAAGGGCAGCTCTGCCCCAGCAGGGCAGCACCAGGCAGGGAAGACAAAGCAGCTCTTGTCATGTCTTGTCACTGGTACAATAGTGGGTATCAGGAAGGACTGCACAGTGCTGCTTATGTTGTCAAAACAGACTCAATGACACTTTCTGCCTAATTCAGTATATATCAGTATTGTTGGAGACTACTAGTCTTTTGCTCCCTGTTACCTTATTGCCTTTTATGCTAATATTTTTTTGTTTTTTATTATTTTCCCCTCTTGTTAATATTTAGCATTTTACCATCCTATTGTCTTATTATCCTTCCAGTCTGTCTCTTCCTTTCTGTTTGTTGGACCACTCAATTCCATACCGCTTCCTTTGGTCTTGACTGAGGGCAGCTGTCTGTTTTCTCCAGCTTATTGCAAAATTACTACTTTCCCCTCACTCTTTATGTCCTCTGTGTAATCAGCTCATTCCATTTTTCTCTCTTCTTAATCTCAGTCTTAGATTCAGTCTTCTCGGTCACTGTTTTTTGTTGTTGCACTCTTGAAAGAGACACTCTTCCGAGTTCTCCTCTGAAAACCTTAGCTGTCTCCCAGTGCTTCCTCTGAATGCCAATATTAGTAGGACATCACTTGCAGTGTGAGAGGATGGGATGACCACTATAACATGTTCTGCTTGAGGCAACATTCACGAGCCAGCCAAACACTGACTGCATGTTCTTTGTCTTCCTGCACATATCAAGTGAGCCTCACCTGACCAGTATTCTAACAATTTTCTGACCAAAGTGGTCTCATTCAAAATGATCAAAGATAAGAAAAACCCCAAACATGTTACTTCTGACATGTTTACCAGAGAAAAAGCTTTGTTTGATAGATGCCATCGAGCAGCATTAAACCAACAATCATCTGAGGCATTATTTAATGGCCAGGAACAGCTCTTCAAATGTGACGATATCTGACTTAAAAACAAAGCTGCTTCCATCCCCAGGTAAATCTGTTGTGACATTCAAATTACAGCACAGCTGCATGGGAGTAGCCCCCCTAAGACACATCCTATGTTTTGTTTATGGTCTCAAACCCCTGCTTGCTCAGAGGTCCAGTAAAAAAATAATTCTATGCTGCATCCATATGTGTTCCTTTCTATATAGTATCTGCAGAGCCAGAGGCATTAGGACTTGAGGGGCTGTCAGAAAAAAAAATTGGGCCACAGAGATATTAGCTGGGCAACCAATCACCTTCTTGGTTCTCTTTTTCTGACTTAACAGCTATGGAGATGCAGATGCTTGTTAATTTTAAATTGTGTTGGACAGCCAGTTGCTATAAGAGGCATGGGTTAAAGTGCAGCCACAGAAAGCACTCACTGTTCAGCTTCACTGCAGTTTTGCTTCCAGCTGTCTGCTTTTGAGTTAACATCTTCTGAGACAGCTTGACTGAACTGATGGTGCTCACTGCAAGCAGCCAAGATGGGCAGGTTTATCATAATAGCTGCACTGAATAAGTGATTCCCACAGTGTGACCACCAGCACTTGAGCTGCAGCCCATGCTTCCAGACAGGCCAGCTCTCTTGATCTGGAGATGATGAATGGAAAACCACCAAGGGTGCAGTTTGGATTAATCTCATTGTCGTCACTGAACTCAGCTGGCAACTAAGTACCACACAGCTGCCCACTCACTCCCCACCCCAGTGGGATCAGGAGGAGAATCAGAAAAAGGTAAAACCACAGGGCTGACATAAGAGCAGCTGAATACTTAAAATAAAGTAAAATATAAATAGAACTCAATTTTTTAAAAAAAAGTGATGCACAATGTAATTGCTCACTACCCACTGGCCAGTGCCCAGTCTATACCAAGCAGTACTCGGTGCCCTTCCAAGTAACTCCTCCAGTTTTTATACTGGGTGTTCTGTGGTATGGAACATCCCTTTGGCCAGTTTGGTCAGTTGTCCTCACCAGGCTCCCTCCCAGCTTTTTGTGTACCTCCTCACTGGCAGAGCATGAAACAGTGAGAAGTCTTTGACTTGGGGCAATCATCACTTAGCAACACCTAAAATAGCGGTGTGTAACCAACATTATTGTCATACTGAATCTGAAACACAGCATTGTACCAGCTACGAGGCAGGAAATTTACCCTATCTCCGCTGAGGCCAGGACACACATCAAAGGCCATGCTCCCACTAAGGGGGAAGTCATGTCTATGTCATGCCCCTACTCTCTCTGCTGTCCCAGTGCTCCCTTAGTGCAGCCCCAGGGGCAGAGAGATGAGGGAGCTGATCCAAGCTACCTGTTTTTCTTGAAGGATCAGTTTCATTTAGGCCACCATAATAAGAACATAAGGAGAGTATTAAGGGTAGCACAATGCTTTTTAGCAGCAGTGCAGTTTTAGGTTGGCTCCAAGCAATCAGGAGACCTCTTGTGGCATTGCTAGTTCATCACTTCATCCTGCCCTTCAGGTACATTACAGTAAAGCATCCTACTGTGAAAATCCAGTGATCACACCAGGAAAAATTTGTGCAGCTTCTGCTGTGATGTTTTAGAGTAGTGCAGCATTTTTCACTGATGGACAGGACATGCCATCAGGCAAACACTGAGCCCATCTAAGCACAAATTCAGCTGGGAACAGCTTGTATGAGAGGTCTGCACAGAGCATGCATGGATAAAGATAACAAAAGCACTTGTGCATCAGCCTCTAGCCAGCACAACTTTATGATGTTGTCCACGCCAGGCTATAATCTGGAATAAAAGTTAATGGAATAACATTTGGGTTTCCATTAGTACTTGATTGAGTTACAATAGATCTGTGGTCAAAGCAAAGATAATATGATACTGTGAAAGGTTTTATATTTGTATGTAGAAATCAAAACTCTAATTGTGTACTTGAGCACAGACAAACCTTGTGTTGCAATGTGGGGAGCTGAAATGCTTGGTAGTGGAGCCCCTGACCTACACTGCATGTGGTCAGACAGAGAGGTACTCATAATGTTCATGAACAGGTCCAGGGTCAGCTCTTCAGTGAAGAGCCAAGCAGTGTTAAAGATGTTTTGTGTCCCAGGGTGTGTTGGAGGGAAGGAAAGAAAGCATTGGTGCTTTGAGTTCCTTTTGCTCTTTTTCCACATTAACGCCTTTTGATTTATGGATTTTTGCATCTGAGTGGGTGGATTTGATGGTGAGCAGGTGACCAGCCCAAGTGAGAATTTTACATGTGGCCAAAGCCACATGTGTTGTCATTATAGTGCAAGAGTCCTCTTGTCGTTATATTGCAAGGGTTCCATATTGCAAGAGTTTCATACCTCCTTGATGTTTCTTGTAGGCAGCTCCTCTAGGCACCAACTCTTCCTTATCCTCACAGCAGCCAGCTGACTCCAGCTCCTCTCAACCAACCAGTCCACTCTTTTATAACACTCTTCTCATTCACTACAGCTGTGGCCTGTTAAAATCAGGCCTGCTCCTAGTCCTTAATAATTGGCTCAGCTGCAACTCTTTAGGGGGTAAGATTACATTCTATACTACCTTTATTTACTTATGGTCTATCCCCCTACATACATGGGTGGCTCTGCAAACAGAGACTGAGCCAGCCTAGAAAATGTTGCCAGTCCTTGCACTGGGATGAAAGTTTCTCATTCCCAAGCTACAAAACCAAATCCAGAACATTAGTTTGGGTTTGGGAATCTCAGCTGTGTTATTCTAACTGCCATGTCCAGATCTGTCCACAATTATCACAGTAACCATGACATGTAGGGCCAAATCCTGCTGATACATGGAATAATATGGACTCCAAAAAAAATCTTCAATGTTTGACTCTATGCAAAGGGCAGGGAGTGGAGTGTCCTGTTCTTTGCTGCTGAATTCTCAGGTATCCCCCTCTGCCCCTGTGGTAGATGCTGTACAAGTGCACAAAGTAATACATACCAGCAGTTGGGGAGGGGAGCTGTGCCTCAGGACTGGTGAGGGATCCTCCTCCAAATCAGGGGAAAAAAAGACAATAAATAAATTCAGGCTCCCCTCTGAAAAGTGTTCCTTGCACTTTGTGCAGTAGTACTGTTACAGCTTTGTCACTGGAAGTGTAAGGACCTGCAGAATGGAGCTACAAAAGAAACACAAACCCATAATAATCTCTATTTTTGATAATTATTTCAGGAATATTACCCACATTAACAAGACAATCAGTAATGTACCTCCTTCCACTCAGCTCTTCTGCTAGTGCAAATCAATGTTTTTCTATTAAAGTCAATGGAGCTTTGCTGATTACATGAAGTCAAAATCACTATATACAGTTTACTGGCTCTAGCCATTTTATAATACTCTACAATAGGAAATCTTTTACCTCTGCTTCTTTTATAAGATACAAAGCACCCCTGCAGTTCCAGGTCATTATGTTTGTTCTAGTCCCACCTTCTCAAAAAATATCCTTTTGCTATCTCTTGCTTGAGGGGGCAGATATGACTAAGTGGCTGAACAAAACCTTCAGATTTACCAAACCTGCAGTGCAGCTTATTTCCCAGCATTTAAGGCAATGCTATTTTTGGAATTCAGACTTTGAAATGTCCCCACCCAGAGAATCAGTGCTTAGGACAAACGTAGGCCTTTACAAAGCAGTGTAACATTCAATTGCCAATGCACCTAATAAAGGTCTTTGCTAAATTTTGCCTTTCACTTCTCACAAAAACATTTTATTTGCTGTATTTCTTATTTTAAATCTCAAATAATCATCCAGCTGTAGCACTGAAGACTGAGGAGTTACAGTAATATGTCCTGGCAGTGGATTCCCCCTCCAGTCTGGGCTGATTTTTCTTAGCTCTGGACTTCATGTAATTCTGTGTCCCAGGCATATAGTCACAAAATCAGCTCTGAGCCACCAACAGCTAAGAATTTTACTTAATCATGATTACTGTATCTCAGTGTGTACATTAATTTCTGATCCATAGAAACACACCAGTGTTCTGTAGTGGTACAAGATTGTATCAAATCCTGCAGACAAACCAAAACTGAGTTACACCACCTCAGTACCTGTGGGACAAGCTTATGAGAAGGAACTCTAAAATGTGCCATCCATTCATGAGCCGACACATCCCTCTGCAATGCCTCTGACCCCATGCCCTAAGGTACACAGCTCTCTGATTTCCACATGAATCATAAAATGATTTGGCTGCTTTTGAGATATGATTGTGTATGACCTGTAAACTTTGTATGAAATAAATCAAATTAGAAGAGCAAATAAGGTTCAATCAGATTCAGTAAGGCTCTTTGTTAAATCTACACATTTTCAGCTTAAGTCCCATCCCAAAGTTCTACCAATTCTTCTAACCCCCTCCCCTTTGGGTCACCTGCTGTTTACATCTGGTTCTGAATCTAAAACACATCAATGCTGAAATTTATTTTAAGGATGTGCAGTGTCACAGCTGCATCTGATTGATTCATATTGGGTGACAAGGCAGTCGTGTAGGGCTCCACAGTGAGATAACAGCATGCTCCTTAATTGAAATTTGGCTAAATGCTGTTTACAGAATTTAAGAATGCCATCCACAATAACATTTATAGCTGTTTCATTGTTTTCATATTTCCTCTCTTTATACATTTCTGAAACACTGTTTAATAATTATTAACAAAATATTAGAAAATAACATAATTTTTACTTGTTTTAGCATTTTAATTTTGAATGAACTACCAAATATTTGGGGTTTAATTTATTAACACTAAAATTGAGATCTCAATCTCTTAATATTAGTTTTTTTATTTAACTAAGAAAGAGTATAAATTAACTAGGTAGCTGCCAAAGTATGTATCTCTGAGCTGAACAATGATCAGGATTTTATGACACATTTGGAAGGGAAACATCATAATAAAGAAGGATCAGAAATAGGATAAAAGTACACCATTTATAATGGATAAATTCTAAATTCTAGACTTGTTTGATACATTTATTTGATAAAATGTTTTTGTGTTCCTTTACAGAGATAGATTCTAGTCCTAATCTTGCTGGGCTCCTGAAGGTATTTTGTATAATATTAATTAGGATGAAAATCAAGACTAACATATGAATTGTAAAGCTTATAATAACCTGACTGAAGAGTAGTCTTCTGTCAGGAGAAAGGGAATTATTAATGGAGTTTCCTAGATTCACTTTGGGAACAGTCTTATTTAATCTTCTCATTAATGATCTTGGCACAAAAAATAGGAGGTAAAGGAGCAAATGAAATCTGCTAAAACAAAAAACTGGAGGGTGCTTCTGATAGAGAAGAGGATTGGAGTATCATGCAGGAAGACCTTCATGACCTTGAAGACTGCAGTAACAGAAATAGGGTGGGGTTTCTGGCAAATAATGCAAAGTGATGATCTTAACAGGCCAAAAGAAATTTCTGTAAAAGCAGAGGAGAAAAAAGAGTTGGCTATACTAGTCATGTGATAGAATCAGACTTCTATGCAAGAAGGCAGAGGATCCTGTGATGCAGAGAAAGCAATGCATTAATATCTTCCTAATCTGTAGTGGTAAAGCATGGTCAAATGTGTCCTGAAAAGATAGATTCAGACTGGACCAGGTACCAAGAGGTGCTGCTAAAACAGTGAAGGGGATGAAGGAGGCTATCTTACTAGAAATATCTTTGTGTGAACACATGAAAAAAGGGAATATGACATCAGAGAATAAAAAACAGGGAGGGGAGGGAAGGCTATTCTAAATAAAGAATAGTACATGTACAAAATACAATGCCCAAGAATATAGTTAGGCTAGTATTAAAATAAGGCCTCGAGGCACCAATGCAGGATTCTGAAACATCATCCCCATCATAGTACTAGGGAAAAAAAATTAAGTTGCACTTGTTACATTTGAGAGAGGGGGAAGGAAGAGGGGCAATATGGCCTGATTGCAGGCAATAGCCAATGACTGGAGTAAAAGCTCTATTGGATGGGGTCAGGTTCTCTATTCTCTGTCAGATTTGCATAGAAAAACAATGTGTGAGCTTTCACATGTGCTGCATGGAGTCCTGATCGGTACCACATCTGCAGGTATGGGGCTCTGTGGTTAGACTTGCAGGCATTTTGGGTGCTATGGAACACCACAGCTGCAATATGGGTACCTTTGTGTGCCTCTGTACCTTTGGCTGTCCCTTTGGCAGCCCTATCCTTCAGCAATGCACAGGACCAAACAATTCCCCTGTGAGAAGAAGTGAACCAAGCAGCTTTGACCTGTTCAAAGCCACCAGTGAGTCCACCCTGGCAACATGTGGAGTGCTGAATTTACAGCAGTAACTGATTTTTATAGCAATACAGGGATGCCTGTCTCACTTCCCAGATTGTGAGTGCATGGAAATATTTCTTGGCATCTCATCACTGGAGCTTAGGCTGAGAAAAACACGTTTACTTACCTCTGATCAAAGACAGTGATCAGGAGATGATTCCTGAAGGAATGAAATTAAACTCACAGAGATGTTAAGCCATCAAAACAAATAAAGAATTGTTCTGACAACTGAAGATGATTTTTCAAAAAAGTTCACCTGGCTTATTAAAGACAAGTACTAAACAGACAAATAACACAAGTAAGGCATGTGTTAGATGTGGAGATGTTCATGTTATGATCTCTAAGAGCTGAATCTATGAAATGCCAAGTGAGCTAGATAGGATGATATATCATCACCAGAATGGTACAGACATCACTGTATCTGGTTTCTTAAATGTCTGCTCCCTTATCACTAAAATCCAGAATATTTGTACAGTTCTGGAGGCAGAAACCAGGCAAACAAGATCCTGACCAGTGACCAGTGTCCTTCAAGATGCAAAGCTATGCTGCAGTCAGTGGGAGGGTGTGTTAAAGCACTGATTTGTACCTTGGCAGTATCAAAGGGTGAGTCTTGGCCATCAGACCTGGCTGTCACACAGGAACACCAGTGAAACCCCTAACCTGCAGTGCAAACAGAGGCAGGAGTTCTCAGACCTAGTCAGGGAACTAACTTGTGAATTAGACCTTTAACTAGTCACAAGAGAGATTTATTCAGGTTTCTTCCATAATGAGTAGATTTTTTAATGTTTTTCTTACAGTTTTGTATAAAAAATGGAGGTAACTCACCCATTTATTAATTCATATGGCAATAAGACTGGGCTGTGCATTGTTTTGCTGAATCCAGTGCTGTCAGTTTGTGCTAGTCACATTTAAAGTACCCTTATTACACTGTCCACTGGGGAGACTGGGACAGGAGAGTCCAGGTTTTGCCTTACAAATGGCCCCTGAAGTTAATACTGTTTTCTGAACTTAAATTCACAAAAATGAGGAGTGCTCCTGTGGGTATATGAAGAACACAAAGATGCTGTACATAGCTACTGATCCAAAAAGGCCATAATAGATATAAATGGCCACATGATAACAGCATTTATTATTGCTTTTGATACATTTGAAAAGTGAGTGCTATTAGGTTAAATTAATAATATATATTTAGAATAACTTTTTGATTAAAAGAATCATGCCTACATTTCTTGTATATATTGAGACCCATCACTTTTCAGTCTGGACTCTTTGTTGCCTAAAACTCCAAATCTGTGTTGCATGGTCTGAAATATGCATAATGCTGGCAAAATGTTTGACTTCATCTGTGGTACACCCAGTGCATTTCCCTGCTGCCATTAACATCACACCATCCTGTTCTCATAATTCCAGAGAGCAATAAACTTGTAATAAGCATTTCTAACTTCTGCTGGTTTTAATGGAACTATACCTAATAACGCTTGGATTACATCAGTCCTGACCAAAACCCCCTCCAACTTAATTTCTTTTTAGCATATACATGCACTGCTTGAATTCCAAATACACATCAGGTGAGCTATTTTGCCTATTATTTTTGTTTTCTAACTAGTCTATATTAAATTCCTAATTTACTTCCCCACTTAAAACACCACTAGATACAATTCACCTGGAATGCTGATTCACAGGAAAGTGAAGCTGAAAAAACAAAGTTTTTCTCACTAATTAAGAGAACAAAGTGAAACCCAAACTCTGTAGAAGTGCTGGCCCTTAGATAGTCAAAGCTCAGTGACTGTGCTGTACATGGAGCATGCTTGCCTACTACACCCCTTCAGAATACCATGGCATGGCAGCATTCCCAGTCCCTCAAAGCTTGGAGTCAGAACTTCAGAATCTGAGGAATTCAGCTAATTCATATCAGGGATTTCATGGGGGAAGGGTGGTCAGAACACTGTTCCAAGGAGGGAAGGGAGAAGGCAAGAGCTGGGGTCAGGCATGCACGTGGCTGATGTAGTGCAGCTCCCAATTTCACCCTAGACACTGAAATGCCTTTCCATGTCCTGTGCTGCACGATCAGCAGCTGAGTGTGGATGGACTAAATTTCACCACTGCTCTAGAGGAGTCAGAGTGCTGAAGAATACACAGTTTCAAGTATGTGCAGAAGAAGAAGCTGAGATGCCAGTGATCATTGGACTTTCCAGATTTTTGCCCCAGGTTTGCCAGATAAGACACAACATGATGATGTCAGAATCCTTCATTACCTACCAGAGACCCAAACATCTGATTGTTCTGATCTTTGTTAAATACATTGTGAGTATACACATCAGCTGTGTGATATATGGACATAGAATGTCCAATTCTTCCTGGAAATGTTGGATTTACTGTACAAGATACAGGAGCCCAGCATCACCTAGAAATACACTGAGCAACGTGCAGGAGCATGGTGGCTGTCATGAATCATAAAATCATTTATAAAATCATAGAATCATGGCATATGCTGAATTGGAAGGGATTAAAATCATTGATTCCAGCTGTTAACCCTCCAATGTCAAGTCCACACTAAACCACTAAACCACATCCCCAAGTACCAAATCTACACATCTTTCAAATACCTGCAGGAATGGTGACCCCACCATTTTCCTGGGCAGTGTTTTCAAATGCTTGGCAACCCTTTTGGTGAAGAAAGTTTTCATAATATCCAACCTAAACCTTCCCTGGTGCAACCTGAGGTCATTTCCTCTGTCCCTGTTATTTGGGAGAAGAGACCGACCCCCACCTGGCTGCAAACTCCTCCTTCAGGCACTTGCAGAGAGTGATAAGGTCTCCCCTGAGCCTCCTTTTCCCCAGGCTGAACAACCCCAGCTCCCACAGCAGCTCCTCACCAGCCCTGTGCTCCAGACCCTTCCCCAGCTCCATGGCCCTTCTCTGGACACGCTCCAGCCCCTCTGTGAACGCTGAGTTTAGTTCCCCCATGGACACCCTTCATACCAGATGCTGACCAAGGCAATTCTCAGAAACATCTGAAACATTTCAGGCATCATGCCTCCCTAAACAAGCAAAAGAAAATCCCAAACTTTTCCAAAGCAAGTGAGAAGTGTAGGTTGACAAATCCACTGCCTGATCAGGCAGATATGAGCACCAGAGATGAGAGGGGGCATTCAGCCCAGCATCTGCAGGAATCCCCCTATTTTCCCATTGGTGCCTTCCATAGGTTGTCAAATAGCACCCTCAGATGGCTCTACTTCATATATCTCTTCATCAGATTTTATTTTCTTTTCTTTTTAAAATCAGGAAAAGGACACAAATCCTTACTGCAATGCTGTCAATTCCTAGAGCTTCTGACTGCAGAGAAAAGCCCAAGGACTAATACAGTGTTCCAAAAAAGGAAGCAGATAAAAACACTTAAAAGGTATTGTATTAATATAATTTCTGATTATACAAAAGGTTACTTCAAGAGTTATTGAATCTAACTTTTTTAACATGTAATATTGTAATATGGCCTCTAATGCTTTTAGCAGTTTTCTGTACATTTTATAATACTGAGATATTGTCAATTTTACTAGGAACCAGTGCATTTGGGAATGAACCAGTGGGCCATGCAATTAACTTGGAGCTTCTGTCTTGATACACAGTTTATTTCACACTATTTCTACAGCTTCAGTTTTCAATATATCATAAATTCATGCATCTGAAGCAGTTCCTCACACTCTAAGAACTTAACTACTTTCATGGAAGTTAACAACTGCAATCAGATGCTTTAATGATTGCCAAAAAAAAAGGAGAGTTCATGCTTCTGGCACTGAGGAGAGCATAAAATAACCCAATATGGCAATTTCCCATCTAAATGGTGAAGTCTGGATTTCTGAGTTAAACCCTGTGGAAAAAATGGAACTGTTCAAACATCTCAAGAGATGATTTCAAACTGTTTGATGCTTTGGTAAACTTTGGTAGTCAGGTTTACAATTTGAGTAATTTCTTCCTAAGGATTCATATTTTCAATAAAAGAAAATAGTAAATAGATAAAAAGTGGATTGGTTTGTGGGTTTTTTTAAATTGTTTGCTCTCTGTTTATGATGAATACGAAAGGACACATCTAATATGAAGGAACAGGACCAGAGGAAAATCAGAAGTAGCAGGGAGCAAAAAAGTGATGAAAGGAAGTGAAGCTGAGGTAAGTGAGGTAAATAAGAGGATTAGAGGAAGCAGGTGAGCAATACCTCGGGGATAAAGCTTTGGAGGAAGGGGAAAGTGCTTTGGAGGAGATAGGACAGAGAGGGGAAAGGCTTGGGTTTGTCATTTTCACCTTCAGGGAAACAAAGACACAGCAGGACACTTACACCTGTTCAAAGGGAACTAAATGTTACTGTTTGTGAAAATGACAAATTCTAATCTGAGAATATTTTTTATTCTTTTTGCATACAGCATGGCCTGTAACTTCAGGACCATTAAATGAATTTAATGTCAGTAATAACAGATATTGTTACCATAACAGCCTTTCTGTGCATTCTTTCATACTGTGCCCAACAGATGGAAAATCAAGCCTGACAACATTATAGGAATTCCCCCAAAAAGATTAAGGGAAGTGGTTGCTTCTATAACCTTCACTTTAATTTTCAGACACATAAAAGATGTATTTCTTCAGAAATAAATTTCCACTAGTTGGAAATCATCTTTTAAAAGACACAATAGATGTTTGTGAAAACATCAAAACATTGATCACAGGTAGAAATATTCTACATTCATCTGGAGAGCTCCAAGTTTATAATAATAGAAAATTATCTCAGACTAATATCACAAAGTAGCTGGAATATTTATGTCTCTCAGATGCTGATGCAATGTTGATGAGATGGTGTATGATTATTTCAGGATTAAGCACTACAGTAATAATCTCATTCCCACTGAGTGCTCCTAAATACTCTCAGCAAACCCATTTGTCCCTCTTCCTTGACTGAATCCCATCTCTGTAGAAAGAAATAGCTCCATAAAACTGGGTCAAGCAAACAGTTTACTCTTTCCTACAGAAACTGTATATGTTATATACATAATACCTTCTTCCTCTGATAACAATTTTATCCAGTCCATATTAGGCTGAAACATGATGCAGTGTGGGGAAAGTGAGAACACCAAAACCAAAAAACTAACAAAAAGGAAAAAACAGATCCTAATGGGTAACTTCAGGAATAAAAAGTAAAGTGCTAGCAGAGGAAACCATAAGCTTTAAAAAGTTATTAATTTTTTCTCCCAAAATATGCCCTTTTGTAATTAAAAGGTTTTATCTCACAGCTCAAAAAACATGTGCATGCTCACATTAATACTGTAAAATGTGACTTACAAAAATCCTATATCCTTGTCTGTTAACCACTGAATGTGATCCAAACACTATTTTAAGAAGAAACTGAGAGGGTCTGTATTTGCACACAATGTAAGATGCTGATGCAAAGAGAAGTAACTCTTCTCACATTTCCACAGTTTGCTGTTACAGCAGAAAAACTGGTTATTAACACCATTGCTAAAAAAAAAAAAAAAAAAAGGTAAAATCTTACCCTCACTATCTTCCATAGAAGATAGCTGTTAAATTAACACAAGATTCTGAATTACTATTAGTGTTAAATATTTATTTGTGTGCCATTATTACTTTGTGCACAAAATAACTGCAGATAAACACAGAGCCAGCCACATCTGTCTTGAATCTGGTGTGCACAAAGCAATTACTGGAAGTATCTCAACTTTGTATTTTCTGGAGTTTTCCAAGACCATGCACAACTCACTTGACAAGGTCACATTTTGGACCTGCTGGTACAATAGCTGCAAATAGGTACAATAGCTGAAAACAATTATGATGCCTGCATATGATTGCAGTGCTGTGTTTTTGCCTTATGCTGCACAGTGGGATGAGACACATTCTTTTCTCCCTTGTGGTAATCAGGAAAAAAATGAAATTCATAGCTGAGATCCTTGACTGTTTTATCCTAAGAAAAATGGAGCATACTCAACTGTAATTGCAGCCTGTCCATTCTATTCAGAAACAGAAGGTGAAATACTTTAAATATTGGTACCACAGTGACCTTCAACATCTTCCAGGTGAGGAAATGCATCCAGATATGCAAGAAAGCAAAGCAAACTGCTCTGATATGAATGCTCCAACACTTCTTCCATCTTATCACAAAGATCTATGGCAGGTGTCAGTCAGAAACTCCCTGCAAGACCTCCTAACTTTCTAAGAGACTTGTCATTGTCCTTGCAAAACTGAGACTAGCTCAATAAAATAAATAATTAAAATTGATTTACATTATTACTAGTTTTGATGATGACTGCTTTTAAATGTTCCTCAAGCTGTGTTGCGAGATTACATTGGCAGTGCTGAACACTAGGCAGTTAAAATTGTAATGGAGGTGAAGTGAGTGAATTAAAATAATGAGATCAAAGCAACTGCCAGAATTATCGAAAGGTTATATATCTAAATATAGCTTGTCCTGAAGATACTTCCAACCAGTGCACCTGTCTAACTAAATCGATAAAACTGGCTAGAATCAAAGCCAGGTGTTTTTGTCAGGACAGGTAAAAAGAAAAAATTAAAAAGTTGTTATCACACCCAGCTTGCAAAGTCTTTATCTGAGCAAAAACATTTGCTCAGAATTAAAACATTCTTTCCTGTTTCCACAAATTTTCTGTGTTGGGCTATTCCACAGAAACGTGAATGAGGTGACCTTTCATCAGAATAACGCAACAGGCAGAGATGGCACGCAGGGCCAAACATGTTCAGTGGCCACGCAGGCTAATACCATGCATTTGTTTCCTATGGGTGTTCTACAAGATGCCTTTCTACTTTAGTCACACAGAATAAATATTGTTTAGGAATTCTGGTTACTTGGAAGGAGAGTTCTGGGAACTGAATTTGAAGTGTAGATGCAGAGAAATAATGCAGCACTACAAAAGGAATTTGTCAAGCAGACAACTAAAAACCCTCAGGTGACAGATTCTGCATCAGTATATTCAGTAAAGAGCTAAAATTATGCTACTGCTGCTTAAAAGAATTTGTGCAAGCAATGAATTCTGTGGACTGGGAAGTGTTTCATCTTTAAGTCATGCTTAAATAACAGAGCTAAGATTCAAAAATATGACCATGAATTATATTTGTCACTTGCAGTCACCTAATTAAGAACTACATCCGTTTGTCCTCAGTGCCCATGTAATAACATAATTATTGTATTTGGTGTAATCAAAACCCACACATTGTTTAAGGATTGTTCAAATGCAGCTTAGGTGCATCTCTCCATATGACATGGCTAACCAAGAGCACTGCTGTAGCAGGGCTTCACTTTTGTAGGAGTAAACCACATTTCACTGATAAAGAGCTGTGTGTTCGCGTTTCATTGCATGAAAGCATTAAGACAGTTGAGACTGTGGAATCAGTTTGTTCACGCAGAGCAAAAGATAACATAAGCCCAGTCATTACAGCTGCAAGCTCCTACTGAAATTAAAAGGAAACAAATCCTCTGCTGTAACCCTTTCCCCCCCACCAGATGTACAGGTCTCTATGAAAAACTGCTGCTTCTAAACCTTCTCTGCTTGCCTGCACCTTGTTTGCTACAAGCACATTCCATCTTCTGTTGAAACAGCCAAAATGGAAGAAAAGCTTAGCTCTCACATCAGCTTTAATAGAAGGTCACAGATGAAAGCAGTGCTGCCACTATGAGGAAGCAGACACAAATAAGGCTCTCTAAACTGGTTCTCAAAATGACATCTCTTTTTCCAAGCCAATGTACACCCTGCAGCTGTGCTCACCAGAGATTAACTGATGCTTTTAACTTTCTGCATAACAGAAAAGGTTTCGAGGAGCACAATGTTACAGCGGTTAGTTTTTCTAAACCAAACTCCTACAATCACAAACAAGACAGGGGAAATATAGATACTGAAAGGTACAAGTGGAGATTGTCTGTAAACCTTTACAGAAGACAGTGGGCAGATGGTAGGGATTTGCAGTGACACAGCTGTTTTTAAAAATAAAGAGGTGGAAGAGGAGAGGCATGATTACACATACATTTCTAAGCCGGTACACACAAGAATTAAAATTAGGCTAGCAGTGGGAAATTGAAGTTTGTATATTATTTTATAGTCCAAATTGACATTTAGAAACGTCTAAAAATAATCAGCAGCACCTTCAAGTTTATTTTCCAATCATTAGTTTTCTAAATATCTATGAAGCAAAGCTGACAACAGAAACATTAATCTACAATGAGTTGTTAAAAAGACAGTCACAGAATCTTAAGAATGTAAAAATTACTTTCAGTACCTCCAATTAGCACATTTTTTCCCTAAGCTATATAATGTAAAAAGACAATTCTATGAAATCATTAAATGAACATAAATTATGACACCTGTTTGAACTTCTTATGAAAAGATTTAATTTTTACTGTTGTATTTATTTTTCAAAGGTTACTAGTAGAATGCATAGATAAGTAATGCAAGAAAGAATAACATGTATGGGGATTATTGTAGATTCAACAGCATGGGAGTGAGGCAGAAAAATGTCCAAATTCAATAGGGTCAAGCACTGGATATGAATTTAGTAAAAACAGAACATTTTTAAGCTAAACAGTAATTTTTATTCAAAAAACTTCTGAGACCTTTCATTCTTTTTTAATGCAGATTCTTATGTATGTTCCCCACAGCCACAGAGAAGGCTCATGCTAGATAAACAGTAAAGGGTTTTTTAACGCACACTGTTAAAGCTTGCCTTCTCCAGAGAATCCAATCCAGAGAAGCTGTTTCTTCACAGCTTTGTTTACAAAATTAAATCTTCCAGATAATATATTCCTAGATCAAGAAATCTTAACAAGAGACATGCTACTGGTACCAAAACGGTAATATTTTGATCTTTCTTCATGGAGTCAATTTTTTCACACATCAGTTCACTTCCTTCCCTGTATTAGAAATTACTTGCCAGTGTAAACATACATTTTACATTTGCTATATAAAAGCCATCTAATTTTCTGAACACGCGAGCTGGGATCCAACAAAAGGAAAAGGTTGTCTCGAACCAGCCCACTAAAAATTTCTTTATATCCATCTCCAGAACCACCGGGGCTGGCTTTTGCTACAGTTGGATATTGATCTGAATGGGCAGCAGAAGAAACCTGTTACAAAAAATCCAGGTATTCCACAACTTCTTTCACAGTATCTGGGCTGCTCCCAGTCCAAAGACAATGAAGTGATTCGTGCAGGTGCTGTCTGGCAGACAAACAAACTCAACAACTGAAGACATTTAAATTATTTTTATTTATACCAGGTTTTCAAAATCAGAAATATTTCAAAGTTCAATAGACAGGTGCTACATTGATGATCTTTGATCCACCATCAGTGCCGTGTTTTCACTCTACAATCATTAACTTGCCACCACAAACTAAAGGGGACTTACAGAAGTTTATAAAAAATAGGCAGACATGAAAATTTGGTTTATACTGGAATTGGCATAAGAGAGTAAAGCTTATTATCAAATTGTGGCAATTGCTGTATTCCATCACTTGTTCTGAGGGAATGGTAGAGAAGGAAAAGTCTTCCACTTAGTGAAACACTTTGGGTTTAACAGAGCATACTCAAACTCTGCTTCATGATCTGACCAGGAGTCATTTTTACACTCAAGTCCATACAAATTTAAGCTTTGCACTTCTAAAATCACCACAAGCATAAACCTCACTTGCACACTCTAGTCTTGGATTGATTTCCCTTTTCAGAGAAATCAAACCCATCTA
Organism: Emberiza elegans; assembly: GCA_024865655.1. Classification (NCBI taxonomy): domain Eukaryota; kingdom Metazoa; phylum Chordata; class Aves; order Passeriformes; family Fringillidae; genus Emberiza; species Emberiza elegans. The sequence continues at coordinate 51,996,664 of JALJVW010000139.1, read as the reverse complement.
TCTATACCTCTTCCAGGATTTACCAAATCAAACAAAACTGCTGGCTTTGAAATATTTTTTTAGAAGAAAAATGCCATTTCTGCACAAGCTACTCTCATGAAAAATTTAACATTTCTTTATCAATAACTGAAGCCAAGATATCCAAAAGTCACGTCTACACAGAGATACACAGAAGATATTCAACTTGAGAGGATTTTCCTCCACTTCTCGATCACAATGAGGCCCTCACCATTTTGCATAATGACAGAAAACAACAGCTGACAAACCATTTTGGAACAGATGCCAGCTGCCTCTCATTTGTTTTATAATTCAAACAGTAACAGTTCTGTAGCACTTTATTGGTTTTTGTTTTTTTAAAAAGCAAGCCATCTGAATTGGACCTCACATCAGTCAGTCAGTCAGTCATTCATTTCAAGAACAAACTGAAGGCAGGCTGATCCTTTTGGATCCAAAACTTTAATTTGGTAGGAATCTTACATAAAGACAGTTTGTGCTTCAATTTCATAGCTAGTTGGACTGAGTGAATATACACCTAAGCTAGTTTAAAAAAAAAAAAAAAAAAAAAAAAAAAAACCAAACCTATAATATTCAACTAAGAAGCCACAGACATTTTTCCGGACTGCAGCAAAAACAAACAATAAATTTAAACACAATACTCCTTAAAAAAGTTTACTGTCTAAAATGAAAATTCAAATTGTTTATTAAAATTTAACATTTTCCATTTTGGCTTTTTCTAAAGAAACAATTTATTTCTTGTGAAAAATCAGTTAAAAGATAATTTCATTTTACTGTACTGAAGTCAAGTTAAACATAAAGCACAGATATCTTTACATTAAACTGGGCTTTGCATACAACATGAATGATCTGAAATAGACTATTTTGAGGAATAAAAAGTTGTGGGGTTTTTTTTTCACCTAGACAACATGCATACCATCAGTTATTTTGAATCTTAAAAGGTACCTGAAAGGAGAGTTTTGTAGAACAAAACCAAGACTCATTAATACACTTAGTTAGTCAGTGGTCATCATGCCTTTTTACTTAAATTCTAGTAAAGTTTAGTCTACATAAAACAGCAAACACAATGAAGTGTGCAAGTCATAGGGATAGCCAAAAGCCTGAAATAAAGTCTTAAAGTTCTACAGGACAAGAGAGCCCAAACACAGTACCGCTAGGTTACTTAAACTATTTGAGGGGGGAAAAGAGAGAAAGTATTTGGATTATTATCTGCTTCCTTGTTGAAAAAGGGCTTTGAACTGAACATGAAGAGCCTGCATTTAAAAGCTCCACAGTTCAACTCTACCAACTTTTTAAAATAAGGTAATGATAAAAGAGCATTCCTTCAGCAGCATGTACAGTTCAGCTGCCAGTGGCTGCCTAACAGCGCTCCTTTATGCATACCAGGAGAATCATGTCCAGTTTTGCCATTTGTGGATAACGATGACAAGATACAAAAGCATGTGTTTGCCATAAATAGCTCTGGCTAACGGAGGATTGCTCACACAGAGCAGATCAAATTCTCTATAAGGAGAGCATTATTTGGCTCCCAGCCAAAACACGTCCCCTGTGCAAGCCTCAGTAGTGGCAAACACTTTCCAGTTCTATTTACATAGAAGCTAACAAGTAGAACAGTTCATTTAGGCTAATTCTTGTACTGGGTCGGTCTAACTATAACACTCAAGAAACAAAAACTCTTTCCCCGCTTCATACTCCGCATGTAACTGTTATTACACATCATCTTACCCAGAAAGACGGCGAGCTGTGAAAACTCCTGCAAGGTTTTACTCTGGCATGTAGAACTTTAAGAACATTCAGGTACAAAACACACTGCATGGTTAATTATCTCATATTTTTGAGTTTCTGACACGAAGTGTTTCATGGAACTAATGGTCTCCAGTAGTGGTAGCTTCTTTACTTTACGGTAAACTAGGAGCAGGTCCTTTATTGATCGGCCAGAACAGAGCCACAAAGTATTGTAAAGCAGTGCCTAAATCAGTATTAAAAACTTGCATTATTCAATATGAGATTAATGATTGTTTACCTTTACAATACTTTCCACAGAAGTTATTTGAAATATGCTTAAACACTTAAAAACTCTATTTTCCAATGAAAACAAGGCAACGTTCTGTAATAAGCCACAAGTTTTATTGCAACGTGGCCAGTTTTTGATCTCAAAGAACAATGTTCCATTTAAGGCTCTTTTTAATACAGAAATTGCCACCATGACTGATGTTTTACAAAACTTTAGTGTTTCAAGACTCATATGGTAAACAGATAACTTCTACTCCTGTTCAGTAGTGTACATTCAATGGAAAACGAAAGGCATCGTAACAGCTACTTCATTTATAAAGATATGCATGTAACAGGAATGAAACTGAGGTACTACAATAATTTGATGACACAGTTACAGCAACTTAATTGGCATTCCTTGGGGAGGGGGCGGGTCAAACATATTACAAAAAAGTGCTTTAAATGCATAGTGTTGTGTGCTGCCATGTCACAAAAATAGGCTTGTCAAGGCAGGTGAGGTGTATGAATGCACAAGAGCCTCATGGAACTGCAATCAAGTGCAACTGTAAGTAATACTGTAGAGAGTCTACCATCCGACCAGTGGACAATACTTTCAAGGCATTCGATTAGCTTACCCTTTGCTGTCTGCTAGACTATTTACATTAACTATCACATTCATTGAACATGTTGCAAGGAATGCCTGCAACGTCAGTTTTGGCCAAGAGTATGACGTGAAAGCATTCCTTGGATCCTACATAAAACTACCAGGACCAAACAGTCTAATGGCAATCACTGGTAGACTGCTTAACAATGACATCTCCTTCAGGGCGGTGGGGAAGGGGCTTATTTTTTGAGGAGGGGAGGGGAAGGGGAGACTAATACTATTCCAATTGAACGAGCTGCAGAAATGGAAGCTCCTTAGATCCAGATGGCACTTGTCTGTCTTTTTATAAGGGTTTTCCTTCAAGTGAAACTACCACGTTGCCTCCCAATTTCTCTCCAAGTGTTGAACGGTCCTTAATATCATCCAAACCATTTACTTGCCACTCATGTTTAATACCTGAAAGACAGATGGACAACAATGTGCTTGTGAGAACCTCAACATCTAAATGGCACAGTGGTTAGCGAGAAAAACATTTTTAGGTCCATACCTGTAAATTTCTTTTTAATGGCATCTTTAGAGCTTGCGTAGATCATCTTGCTTTTTAAAGGTGCACTTTCAGGAGCCCTTTAAAGAAAAAAGCCAACAACAAAAACAGTTACTAAGTCATCCCGTGGTAGCTCCAGAATATTCAATTTTGACAGCAAGCTTTGCTTTCACACACCAGAATATAAATACCAGGTCTTCTTTCTTAGATTCCTTTGTCTCATATGTGGCATCGTACAAAGCATATCGGCAATCATTCAAAGGTAGCAACTTCACAAAGGCTGTGTAGGGGTCCTCCACAGTATCACCAATGTCGCCAACCAATATCTGCTTTGCCTCCTCTACAATTATTTGTTTTTTGTCATCACTTAAGCAGAAGAGAACAGCTTTCTTTCTTTTTTTAATCTCTTCTGGGGTTGAAGATTTCCTTACTTTCATGTCATTAAAAACCTTTATGACTTCATCGTTCACTGTTACTCCAGAAGCCTGTAAAATGAGATCAAAGGAATAATTTAAACGGCAAAAATTAACACTCACTAGAAGAAGATGATAGCCCACAGTGCTAGATAAAGAAGTCTGCCTGCCCCTGTAAAAATAAAAATACTATACTCAACCCGAACACACTATGAATTTAGTAATATTTGTAGGACTTGAGCAGAGGATACAAAGGAGGCATGAATTCAGTAGTTTCTTGTTGTAGATCTCAGCATTTTCAGCTCAGCAGTTCTGGATAGCAGTTTCATACAAATAGTCACAAAACTGTACTACTCAAACAGTTTTCCTTTACCTTATCATGCATTTGGCCTATTTGGGGGGAGGGGAAGAGGGAGTGAAGAGGGGGTAGGAACTGAACAAGGAGAGGAGTTTGTAATTTTCGGTTGGGATAGGAGGGGGTGGGGTTTTGGTGGATAGATTTTTGTTGGCTTATTTTTTCTAGTAGAGCAAACACTACAGCAGCAGCTCACATCCAGCACTGTCATGACTCTCCTTTTGTTGCGTGAGGTAAGGCTCTACAAGCAGCAGAAATGTTTTCTGCATTGTGTCAGCTTCAACACCGCGCCTTAAGAACTCCCGAATTTTACTTCATACTGCTGCGGGAGTATTGTTTGACTGCTCTTCGTTCATATAAAAATACCCATTACAGCTGTACAGCTCCCCATCAGGCTCGCAAGCCGCTCAAAACAAGAGCCTAAATCAGCAAGGAAACAAAACCCCGGCAGGGCAAACGGGGAGCCCCAGGCAAAATGAAAATAATTTAGCAAACCCCGCTGCGAGTGAGCGAGCGAGCTCAGCCCATCTGCAGCGCCCTTGCTCCCGGTCCAGCAATTACATCTGCCGAGGCAGCGCTGCCAGCGCAGGCTGCCGGGGAGGGAAGGCAGGTGCTCGCAGGGAGCCGCCGGCTTTGTCCCCGGGGGCAAAGCCGCGGGCCCCTCTCCCCGCTTTGTTCGCGGGGCGGGAGGAGCCCCGCCGCCCCGCGCCCTCCGTGCCGGCACCCCCGCCCGGCCCCAGCGCTCCCCCGCGGCCGCTCCCGGCCGCCCCTCGGGGACGGGCACCGGGCGGCTCCTCGGGAGGAGCGCGGGACCCCACTCTCCGCGCCCACCGCCCCTCACCGCCCCGTCGGGTACTCGCACGGCCGGGCGGTGCCGCAGGGAGCGCTGCGCCGCCCGCTCGCCCCGCCAGGCCCCAGGCCCCGGCCCCGGCCCCAGCCCCGCTGCCCGCAGCTGCCCCGTGGCCGGCTCCCGCGTCCCCTTCCCCCCGCACCCGGCTAAAATTAGACTAAAATGGCCGCCGGAGGCCGCGGGGCCGCGCCGGGCCGGGCCTGCTCCGCTCAGCCTCGCTCGGCTCCGCCGGGCCGCGCCAGCCGCCCGCACCGCCCTCCCCGCCCGTCCGCGCCGCGCCGCCCTTACCATGGCGCCGGGTCCCGGGGCGGCGGCGGCTGCCTGCGGTGCGGGGCTGCTGCACGCAGAGAGCGCTGCGCTGCGCTGGGGGCGAGGCGGGCGGGGACTCGGCCGGGCGGGGGATGAGCCGCAGCGGCCGGGGAGGGCCGGTCACATGGGCCGCGCCGCCACCACGTGCCGCCGCCGGGCCGCGCTGGGCCAGCCCCCGCGGGGACGAGCCCGCAGGCGGCGGGGCCCGTTCGTCCGCCCGGCCGAGGCAGCGCCAACGCCGGGCTGCGGGTGCCTGGCCTGGGCCCCGCAGCCCCGGGCGGCCCCTTCAGCGGGCCCCGGCAGCGGCCGGCTGGATGCGAGGGGGCGAGGCGACCCCTCGGCTGGGCCCGGAGCAGCAGCGTCAGGCCGGGGCACGATGGCGGCGCGGCCGCTCGGAGCCAGCCACCCTGCCCCGCACCGCCCTGCCCCGCACCGCCCGGCGCTGCTCCCCGGGCCGAGGTGCTCTGTGCTGCTCTGAAGGGTTTGCCCCCTGCTCACGGCTCGTGGCCCGGCGCTGCCAGGCTGCCCCAGCAGACGGCACAGGCGGCATTGTGCCGCTCCCCTGTGCCACGCCGCCCTGTCCCCGCTGGAAGGGCGTCTGTGCTGCGGCTGCCCCGGGCTGTGCAGGGAAAGGCCCTGGGCACAAAGGGACCCGGCCCACAGAGTGCTCTTTCTGCGGTCTTGGCAGAGCTGCTCAGACAGTGGGGCGGGACACAGCACGTAGGGCGGAAGGTGCATGAAAAGATGAGAAAATGACTTATAGGAAAACAAGGAAGGACAGCTCTCCCGACAGTGTTTTACTGTTTCATACTGAGCTGGACAGGGCTTCAGGCACAGGGCAACAAACACAGAGCATTTTATCTCTAGTCCATCCGAGTGGACAAGAGGATTCTCAGTCCTGTGTGACTCTGCACCCTGAAGTGGTGTGTCTGAAAATCAACAAATCCTAAACATTGAGGACCTCAAGGAGCTGTACCTGTGAGTCTCCAGCCTGCGTTGTGACCAGCCAGCTCACTCTCCCCCAAACACTTGAACTGCTACCAGTATGGTGGTAGAAACCGACAAGCCAGTGTTTGTCAGCATGTCTGAATGTGTATTAGATTCCTCTATGTGTTTTAGATACATATATATTCGTATATTCGTACTGCATTGTGTGAGGGATGTGTTGACATTTCTCTCCATTACTATACATTACCGTGTTGATCAGCTGAGACACATTGTTTCCAATATCCTTTTTGAGTTACACCCGACCCTCTGGGTATATCCTGCCCTCTGGATGCAGAATTCAAGACTGATTTGCATCATCTATATTCAAAATTTGATCCATCAGCCTTGAAATCACTAATCCGGAGCTGTATTTACGCCTCAGCTCCTTACAGCCACACATTCAGGACTGCCTGCTGCCACTGAGCTCTGTTTGACTCAAATCTTTTTGTTCCAGATGATGGCCACTTGGTTACTTTTACTGTCTGTGCAAGTGCCAGCAATGTGGGATGTGGGACTCAGGAACTTTTATTTGTATTTATATACCTTTATTGTATATTTGGCAAGGAGGTGTAGGTTGCTCATGTGCAGTACATCCTCTGGTGCTACTGACCACAGTTGCTGCCATGGGCTCAGCAAACTTCTAACATGTGCACAAGAGCAGGAATCTGCTGTGTGGGAGCACCCTCAGCCACCCAGATGGGGCCTCTGCTCTGCATATCCCAGGCTCCTAAAACGAAAGGTGTGGAGTTCCCAGCTCCAGAGTTGTGTGGCTGGATAGGTGCTCCAGGGATGACAACTGCAAAGTTGTACATGACTCACCCTCTGTTTTTAACACCATGGAAACTGAATAATGAATCAGGAGTGCTTGATACTCTTCATCTCACAAGGTGCATACTTGAGGTACCCAGGCACTAAGGGCTGCTGCTGCTGCACGTTGATTCTTGGCAGTCACCAGAGTACAGAAGGAGCACAAGCTGAAAGAGGAGTATTTTCTGATTTCACAGAAATCTCTGACACAGAAATGAGTTTGCCAGAATTTCAGAGCATTTCCTAGAGGTGAAAAACAGGTCACAGGTAATCAGAAAGGGGCTTCTCATTTTCAAGGAAATTAATTTTTAACTCCTGGTGACTGCAGTGATCAGATAGGGAATTTGTGAGAGAGCCCAGTGGGGAACTTTGGAGGCCACAGAAATGGCCAGTATCCAGCCAAAAACAGTAATGACCAAGCAAATCTTACTGCTGAAGCACACTCAGACAAAGCTGGTTCCTCACTTCGGCATCTCACTGCATCGGGAAGCATCGAGTTTCACTACCCCTGTGCCACAAGACCTGCATCCCACCAGGCACCTCCGAAATAGCCCAATGATTCAGAGAGCCCGGCAGCAGCAGCAGCAGCAGCACTAAAAGCTTTGTGAATGATACCCTCTGTGAAGCACATGCCTCTGAGGAAGCCCTCCAAGGCTCCCTTCACCCTCTGTGGATGGAAGCAATGACTCACCGTGAGGCAGGAGGCACTCTTTGTTTGGATTCAGTTCCTGGGTGCTCATTAGTGAGAAATTATTATGATTGACTAAGCTGCCTTATGCACTGAAGCTCTTTGGTATCACAGTTCTTCCCTTTAGTGCTCTGTGCATCCTATTTGTTTTTCTGTCGTTCTCACTGAGCGCAGTGTTGCCACTTCAGCCTCATTTCCCATGGAAGCAAGGCCTCTGCTTGGCCTCCTCAGGCATCCCCTCTCACTTGGGCTAGTCCTTGTCTCAGCGACTTTTTAACTTGTTAGCTTGTTTGAGTTAAATCTGACACAAGAATAGAGGTCATAAAAGTAATTAAGGTCCATAATTAAGTAATTAAATTTTATAAAATAATCCATTTGAGATAAAAGAAAGTGAAGCTATATGTCTACCAGTCCAATTCAGGAACCTGTTGGTTTCTGCTAGGGGCATTGGAGCTCTTTACGGTGTAGCCAGATTACCTTCAAGAGGACTGAGCAGAGAGAAAGGTAAGGCAGAGAAACTTGCATAGATGCACACTGAAATGACAGAGAGTCTTCATCAGTTAAAAAAAATCAACCTGTCAAGGGAGAGAAATCCATAGGAAACTGCATCTGATGTGATCTCTTTCTCAGGACACCTCTTTACTTCTTTTTCCCCTTTGCTGTCCTGTGTACCCCTGCAAACTATCAAGTTTCCCTCTAACAATTGTGTATTTTCAGTGGGAGTGCAAAGAAAGCCAGACAAAGCAGACAAAGCATAACTTTTGGTAATGTAAGAGAGCATTAGAGAAAAGCTGTGAAATGCTAACACTGAGTTTTTTCTCTCTCCTTACATTGCAGATACATTCCTCCAAAAAAAAAAAAAAAAAAAAAAACCAAACCCAAAAACACAAAAAAAACCCCCAGTAAATATATTTGTCTCTTAAGTTGTGGATCCTGGCGCGGTTTTGCTGCAAGTTAGGAAGACCTGCAGTGCCTCCCTGTGAGCTAATTCTGGAGCCTGAAGCGAGGGGCAGTGTGTTAGTGCGAGGCACGGATCCCCAGCCAGCCCCACCAGGGCAGCTCCAGCCTCCACTATCCCTTTTCCGCGGGTCACTTCGGCAGGTTTAAGCAGCCTCGTCCAGCGGAGCGGCCCCAGATCCCGCCGGGGCTCCGGGCTCTCAGCGCGCCGGGCAGGGCAGCGGCTCCTCCCGGGGCCCGGTCACGCCCGGGGGCTCAGCCCGCGGCGGGGCGGGCGCGCCGAGCCCCTTGCGTCACCTTCACCGGGAGCCGCGGCCGCCCGTGCCGTGCCAGGACATTCCCGGGCTGAGTCACGGCCCGGCTGCTCCCGCCGCCGCCACCTCGCAGCCCGGCCTGCCAGCTGCTGCCCCGGGGGTGGGAGCGCTGCCCGCCTCGCCCGGCGCTCCGGGAGCCTTTCCCGCCGCCCCGCTGGCTGCGGCGCGGGGATGCGCCGGGAGGGGCGGCGTGCGCGGTGCGCGGGCGGCGATGCCGGCCTGAGCGCTGCGATGGCTCACGGCTTGAGCAGCCTCTTCCCCTGCCAGGTGGGGAAGGCCCTTTCCAGCCCGTGCAGGGATGCGGCTGAGGAAAAGCTCCTTTTCCCCCTCCTGGCTTGGAAAGCTCGTCAGCCATCCGCGTTCCCTGGACGAGCTGACCTGATGCCGTATGCCAGAAGGGCAGGCAGGAGGAGGCAGCAGGGAGCGGCACCAGCATAAGCCCAGCAGGGATGCTCGAGGAGCAGCAGCCGCATGTTTTTCGGGGCAGGGCGGAATTCCCCCTCTCACTCGTGTCACTGAATCACAGCGGCGGGCAGCCACGGGCCTGTCAATGGACAGCAAAAGAGAGATTTAATTAAAATGTTATGTCTTGTAATGACATCCTGTTAAGGATGGTATTTAAACACAATAAAAAAAAGGAAATTAAAATTCGTCCTGTGAGAGAAACATGAAAAATAATGGCAGAACAGAACAAAAAATTCCTCTACAGTTTAAAATACAGGGAAACTTTGCTCAGCCTTATTAATAAAAACAGAAGATTAAAATTACCTTTACAAAATTAGCACATATTCGACTTTTACAAGGGTTTACACAATTATAACACTAGAAGAAATTGCTACTGTTTATCCCGCTAGCCTTTGTAGCTCCTGTATGCCCTACAAAATGTGTCTCCAACTGCTACAGTGCCCTTTTGCTATGCACATGCATAAACAGCACTCAGCAATTTTTACAGTTTCCCCACATCTTACAAAATGAGAGATAGTCCATATGCTGGGAGTCTCCAAGTTTCTATCCTCAAGCTTAGAAAGTCAAATTCTGCTGCCTCTTATGCTAAGATTTTAGTGGACTTACCACAGCACAGAAGCAGAAGTTTTTGTTTCTTTTTAAAATCAGAAGAGAGATAAAAGTGTGGTTTCTTTCCTTACTCTGTATTTTGGCTCAACAGTTGGTTCTTTGCTCACAATATTAATTATATTCTATTACATATTATATTTAGTATCTAAATATAAAAGATCTTTCACAAAGAAGGAGTAAGGATAGCAGTAGTGTCACTGAAGTGCACATCTATAATTCTCTTAGCAGTGAGTTCATCTTGTTTATGTTTCTGAAAACCTGTTGAGCCACAGAGCAGTGACTTCTCTCAGCAGACAAGCATGACAGCTGGAAAGGGTCATTTCTTGAACAGCCTCAGCCTGTTTGCAGGACAACTGCCAAAAGTTAGGATACAGCCAGCCATCTCAGCAGATGGCACAGTTTAAACTGGTGCACCTCCAGGAAAAAGTGGCAATGGCTTCCAAAAGTTCTTTTCCTTTAGGATAGGTGCATGCAGACCTTAGAGTTGCTGGGGCTGGCTGGCACATAACGTGTATAATGATTTAATTTTGTTATGTTCTTTTTTACAGGAGAGCCCCCCCTGAGACAGGGTTCCTGGTAGGACAAGGAATCCTTGTTTTTCTGTGCCTGGACAAGTGCAAAGCAGTACTGCACATAGATTGTACAGATCTTTCAGGCATTAATCCCAAGTCTTCCAGGCTTGGCCTGATTCTGCTACTAACCTTCATTGCTCTGTGCCTCCTTTCCTGCTGGGGTTGTGTCATCACGTTGGAATAAGGTCCTTGGAAAATGGACTGTTTCTAATCATGATCAGCATTTCTATGGTATTGCAGGTCTGATTTAAGGAGACATCTTTTAAATACAAAAAAGAATCACTAGTAAAGGATCAAATACTCTGCAGGAGATAGATGAAGCCATGACTAAAGCGTGAAGATGGCAGAGATGAATTCATATGGACTGTTAAGATTGGAAGTTGTAAAGGTCAGATAAAAAGGAGGACAGACACTTCTGGTTCTGGAGTTTTAATACTCTTAAAATTCCTCCAGACAGATCACAGGCTCAGTTTGCAGCATTGCATCTGAATGAAAGGAAATTCTGTTTGATGAAGGTTGACCCCAAGGGTTGGTTCTAAGAAACCTCTTAAAAGCAACAACTATGGAAACAAAAGATGCACCATCTAAACATAGCATTTCAAAGCCCCCTCACAAATGTAGTGCTTAAAAAGTTGGTAGTGCCTTTTAAAACAACAAAGTTTTTCTTTTTCAGACAGCAATCTAAAAATAGAACTTTAGCTCAGCCTAACATGCTAAATACATGAGTTGAGATCACTTTCTGGTGGTTGAGGATGGGCTTTAGGATGACTGAGGCCCAGGAATATTTATAACCATTGCTGGATCGTGAGGCCTGTCGGTCAGTGCAGAAGTGTCCTCTGGTGACAGCAGCACTCACGAGCTGTGCCAGGACTGCAGAGCCCAGCATGTGACTGATGGTGGGATCTGCACAGGAATGCTCATGAAAAGCAGCTATGAAGCCCCACGCTGCCCAGTGTCAAATGCAGAACTATCATCCAGACCCTGAACATTTTAACATCCTGACTCCCATTTCTGCCATTTTGAACACAGAATTCACAGCAGCTGAGCCACAGCACTGCCTGTCTCTTCAAAGTCCTTTCCTCTCCAAGCTAATTTTATCTGTAGGGTGCTTGATAGAGAAAAATTGGAAAGCACGTAGATTATAATACACATTCTTATAGGACTGTTAACCTAGGAACTATCAACATAAATCCTAAATAGATTAGTAAAACAAGACTAGCAAATTGACAAAGCTGAAGTTGGACTGTGTGCTGTCCTAGCAGAGCAAGGTAATCCTTGTAGAGGATTCCTTCTAACCTTGTTACAGGGAAATTTTGGGACAAGCATGCCGTTTTCAGTCCCTCCACATGGCATGGTTAAAGCAGGCAGCACAAGCACCAGAATAACCCCAGATCACGATGCTGTGACACAGTGCTGGTGCAGCAGCTCTATGTTATTCAAATAAAGACCCTTTCATTCGTGGTTCTTTGAAATCAATCTAAGGAAAGAGACGAACAACAGCAGAGAAGACAGAAGTGAAAGCTGATCTTCCGTGGCCATCGGCCAGCGTTTTGGAGAGTATGCTGTCATGTAACATCCTTGTAGGAAACTTGGCCCAATCAAACATTTCTCTCATCAAAAGCGAGTGACCTGAACAGCTGGATAAATGTTGTGAGCAAGCAGGGAGGCTCAGGCAGAATGCTGGAGCTTTGCTGCCTTCTCCCCCCTCTGGCAAAGGCTGCAGGACATGGTGTGGGCTGAGCACCCCCAGCCTGGCCGGCTGCTGCGTACCCAGAGCTGCTCACAGGGCAGCCGCTGATACAGCCCTGTCTTTGGAGACCCAGGAACACTTTTTTTTTTTTCCTTCTTTCAGCCCTAAAAATTTAAAGGTTGAGTTGCACCTAAAAAGATATATATATTTAAAATTTATTTCAGCAGTTTTCCAGGAAAGAAGCACTACAAATGCAGGAAACTGATATATTACGGAAAAGAAACAAACCTAAAGTTTGTCCCAGTGCACTTTTTGGAAAACACATGCAATCTGTGGCTTTCTGCCCCAAGAATGTTTCAGGTGTACCTTGTATTGATGTGCATTTTAATGCACTCCAAAAAATGCCTTCCATTACCTGAAGGGAGCTTACAAGAAAGCTGGAGAGGCTCTTTTACAAGGGCATGGGGTGATAGGGCAAGGGAGAATGGCTTCCCACTACCAGAGAGTGGGTTTAGATTACATTAAGAGGAAGAAATTCTTCACTGTGAGGCTGGTGAGGTACTGGAACAGGTTGTCCAGGAAAGTTGTGGCAGTGTTTAAGGCCATGTTGGATGGGTCTCTGAGTATCCTGGTCCAATTGAAGGTGTCCCTGCCTATGGCAGCAGGGTTGGAACAAGGTGATTTTTTGAGGTCCCTTCTAACCCAAGCCATTCTCACGAATAATAACCATTGTTTTAATAGTCAGTGACTTAGAGCAGTTAAAAATCCCAAACTTTGCCTAAGTATATACACACACATCCACAAATACACAAACATATTTTAGGGATGGTGCTACATCAGCATCCCTATTGGGAAACAAGGTAATCAGTTTACTTACCTGCCTTTATAATTCTGATTTGCAGCACAAGTTATTTTACCTTTTGCATCAGTCTTCATCCAGACATCATCTTCAAACCTGAGTGCCCTGAAATGGGAAGTGTTCTTATTGGTGGTAACTGGAGATTCTCTGGGAGTTTTTACACAGGCCTGATACTGGACATATTCTCAACTGAGCACTCCAAAGGCAAGCTTTTAATAGCACTAAGGAAGCACCAAATTAAGGGAAGTGGGTAGCTGATGAAGGGCAGGAGGAAGAATGCATCACTTGGTAGCAGGCTGAGAAATCTCAGAATATGCCCTTGCAGCAGGCTGGGTAAAGCACCAGGAGCAGCTCTGCAAAACTAGACTATGTCACTGTTGTGAAGATCAAGGCAGTGCAAGGGAAAGATCTCTCAGAGTTACAGCCAAATGCTGTACAAGAAACTTCCTGCAGTTGTCTGGACACTGGCAAATTCTTTAGAGTGAGAAGGCTTTTGGAGGGCAGAAATAGTCCTTGCTAGCCTCAAGAAGCATTATCTAGAATCACTGTGATCAGTTACAACAGGTATCCCCAAGAGGTAACATGATCAGTGGTAGATATTATTTATTGAATACAAACAGATAAAACTTGGAAGAGACCAGATCGCTGCAGGGTAAGGGCAAACTCAGTGGTTACATCAGTGATTCATAAACCACAAGTGTAACCTCCTAAATCCTGAAGTACCAGATTGCCAGTGCAGCACAAACATGGCGCTGGGTAGGACTCCAGCACAGTCTGCTGTCCCCAGAGACCTGCTCCCTGCACATGTCCATGGAAGGCTCTTCCCTTCTGCACTGTGACAGATGCAGGGACAGCTGGTTCTGGGCAGCTGGTGACTGCAGTGGGGCTGTTCAGGGTCTGCCTCCCTAAAGCTATATATGTACATTCAGGCTGGGCTTCAGCTGCTATGTACTCATTTCTAATGCCCATACTGGCTAAGATTATGCTAAGATCATATTTTTTTATTGTTAATACTCTAAGTGCTCTGTGCTAAGTGCTTAAAACCTCATCCTCCACAAAAGAGCCATCCAGTAGTGGGTGCTGGGGCACCAGCTCATACCCCTCACAAAGAAGAGTGGTAGCTCATATCTGTCGTGGGCTGCCAGATCAAAGCAACACAAGCTTTCCAGCATTGTTACAGGCTTCCAGAAATCAGACTTCCAGCAGGTGAATCTGACACTGGATATGCCAGTCAAGGTCATCACCTGCCTCCTAATACAGGTGAAGGGACTTGATACAGTAAGTCCTAGCTACACTGGTGTTGACACCTAAACAGCCAGAATCAGCTTGACTGCAACCATCACAGAAGGCTACAGCCAGCATTTGAAGGGGCCTTCTCCTTGTGACTTCATCCTGCTTGGGTGGGAAGGGCTCTTCCAGTACCAGCAGTCACTGTAGGGATTGGTCTTCTGCATCTTTGGTAGCCTGTGGTGGCCAGGAGGTGAGCAAGCTGTCTTTGAGGAAATGCTGGTGTTTCCTAGACAAGAGAATCCTTTGGGTTGGCAGCTCAAAGGGACTGGTCCCATGGCTACTGAAGAGTTACGTACAAAAAAACATCAGAAGAAATTGCCTAGGATAGTTACTCAGCTCTGACATGAATGAAAGGGGTTAATTTGCACAGCAGGAAAAGCAGCTAGTGTTGCAGTATCCAGATACATGCCAGGGCTAAGATCTATGGGAGCTACCAAGAAGAAAAAGACTTTCACTGTTGCATCTTGTTAAAATGCTTAGAGCACAGATGCTACACTTGATGCTACACCTACACTCAATTAAGCCCACTGCCTGTTTCCTGTAAGGTCTGGTACAGCCTTATCAGTCTGAATCCAAGACAAAGCTGTTCACCCTCTCCATTTTGACACCTTTGTGAAAAACTTTTGCCTGAAGCCCCTGACAGATACTGTACAGATCTTACTCTGATGGTAACATCAGGTGGGATGGCTGATCATGGTAACACTTTCAGGGGAAAAAGATGGATGAAGAACATGAATATTTCAGCCACTAAGACAAGGAGGGAGACAGAAGTAACCCTTCCCTTTTCCCAAAGGCCATAAAAAAGATATCCTGACACAGCTAAGAAAAAGCATCTCTCAAGTCTGAAAAAGCATCAAAGAAAGTACCAGATCAGGAAGTCTGCTCTGAGGACTTGGTTCATGCCCCACGAGCACTACTAAAGCCAAGGACAGTCAGAGCTGAACTGCACATATGGCAGACAGGAGTATTTTAACCTCAGCTGTTCAAAGCAGAATAGCACCTCCTGTACTTCACCTTCAGTGTATGTAAGTGAGGCTTGCAAACTTAAAGGGAAATTGGTAACTTTGCTGAGTACAAGCACACAAACACCATTGCCATAAGCAGAGATTTGGGCAGGACTGTTCCCACTTGCTCTATCCAAACCCAAAATTATAGCTGCATTGTTGAGGGGATGCTTTTGAAGGAAATAACCCTGGAAAAAGTGATAGGAATGAACAGCTGGGAGTAGGTTTGGAACAGAAATTATTTAACTTACATCGGCCTGACAGACTTATTCAGATAGACAGACAGACTTACTCAGCTCACTGTGCCCCTCCTCAAAATGCATTCACATTAAAGTCAATGGGGATTATTCATGTGAACAAGAATGAGCACAACTGTTTGTGCAACCTACTAGTCAGGACTTTCACAGCCTCTCAGGACTGGACAGATGCAGGGGTATCAAATACAGCTTACACCCTGCAACCAAGTCTACTGCTGCTCATATTCCTTGCAGAATTTGGCATTCTTTACTAGGGAGCATTTCTTTAGTGGGAAGAAAGAATGTTTCTTAAATCTAGACAGAGATGTCAGCTCTGAACTGACAGCTTTCTGTGGAAAGCTTCCACAGAAACTCAGAAGTATTAGCAGACATTTCTGAACAACATCCCTCCCCCTTCTCATTCTTATAATTTTTAAAAATTTACAAAACCCCCAACCCTCAACTGCAACACTTTGAACTGTTCAGTCTCCTATCCACCACCACCACCCATTCCCTGAACTCAAGAGAATGCCCATTCTCACCACCTCTAAGGCAAGGTAAGCACTACAGCAGCCAAAGAAAGCCCACAACTACATACCAAGTAATTGTTAGGAGCACATTCAGGCTTTAACCCTTTAACACAAGCTATGTAAACACAGGGGGGAAAGATGCTGCAGCAGCAAGCAGCAGCAAGCCTCATGTTTTTCCTACTGCTCCTTCCTATCCCCAGACTTCCACTCCATACTTTTTTCTTGGATTATGGAATATCTCCAAGAGGACAGGACTGATTTAAACCTATTAACTCAAAGTGAGCTTAATAAATTTACATTAATAAACATTGAAAATAAAACTATCAAGCATACTAAGGATACTTTAAAGAAGCTGCTGGTCAACTGAACAAATCTGTGAGGTTTTACACATTAGAGATGATGCTGTGGTGTGCAATGTCATTTCCTGTTTCAGCCATCCCCTAGGTACACTTACCTCCCCCTTCCCCCTCCCCTCTCATCCCCTTGCTTAGTGCAACAAGATCCAAATTAAAGATCCATACAACTTAGACTACTCACGTTACTCCAGACAAACTTACGGACACTTGCATCCCTCAGA
The DNA here is from genome assembly GCA_024865655.1 of Emberiza elegans. NCBI lineage: Eukaryota > Metazoa > Chordata > Aves > Passeriformes > Fringillidae > Emberiza > Emberiza elegans. Next base: position 51,979,997 of record JALJVW010000139.1, on the reverse strand, counting down.
GACCAGGTATCACAGTGGCTGCAGCTGCCCAGAGTGCTGGCTGGGGTACTCATACTGGAACCACATTCTGCTCTGTTGCCCCCAGCAAGTTGTCCTCAGAATTTAATGGGAAGGTGGTGCAGCAGTACAACTCAAGAGGAAGTCCAAGCTCAACATACTTTGAAAAAATGTGTCATTTTATTTGTACACTTCCAAAGTTGAATGTAGAAATTTAAGAGTACAGTCCTGCAAATTTACTCATTGCTAGAAGAACTGCCAGGGACACAAGAAGGTATTTATTGATTGATCATCAAGTCAGAGGGGAAAAAACAAACAAACAAACAAAACCCCACCCTCCAAAATTTAAAAAGTTATGGGACTTTTTTTTTTTGCCCCAAGTACAAATTTTATAAATACAAAACAAATTCACAAATTACTTTGAATGCTAAATAAATATCTACTTAATAAACTCAGACCGAATACCTCCAGCCAGCACTGGTACAGTACTTGAAAAGATATGCAGTTGTACTCATTAGTGTTGAGAAGATATGCTCAAACAAGTTTTAACAACACACACAGTTTCTTCAACTGTGCTACAGCAGAAGATTTTCTCTGAGTTGATAAAGCCCTCAATACCACAGCTCCTACAAAATCTAGAGGATGAAACAACGTTATTTTGTGCAGGAAAAAACAAAGTACTTCTGGAAGATATCTGGACACATGAATGTATTAAAAATGTACAAAACCTCTGTAAACCAGTACTGTATCCAGTACATCTATCAAAATTATTAGACACTGAATAAAACTGTAGCAAAGGTAATCTTTCCTACATTCTCCTGAGTGCTTAATATTATATTGAGAATATAGTGCAGGCCACACTTCAAGGTGGTTAAACAGTTGTTATTGCTTTAAATAGACATGACGACTGGGTAATTTAACAATCCATTTTAATGAATGCAATAAATTCCCTCAAGAACTCCTTTGGAAGGCAGAGGTTAGATGCGAGACTTCTTGGCCGCGGGGGCGGTGTGGTCCACGTTACCAGATGTGATTGGAAGTCCAAGCTTTTGAGCCTGAATGTGGAAGAAAGCTTGAAGTCTAGTTCCAGCTTTTGCTTCACTTGTGTTACGAGGGTTGTATTCAAAGCAGTTCGAAAACATCAGCTCAATATCTTCAATGAATTCAGCTAGGGAATAAAATAAAATAATTTAGCATGTTTCAAGTCATCAGCAGTCTGACAAACCAGTATGACACCAATAAATCAGGACAGTGATCCTATGCAGAGCTGCAACACAAGTTTCTATCCTTGTATCGGTGCTGTTCCATGTCAACATTCTTCAGTTTCTCTGATTATCAATACAGGAAATCAAATCAGAGACTGGAACAACAGTACCTTTTCTAATTATTCTATCAGTGTCACTCTTTGATATTAAAGGCTTGAGAACTACCAGAAGTTTCATAGCTGCCCATTTCTTATCTATCCATCATGTATGTTAGTAGGAAAGGAACTATGTTCAACAGATTTTAAAAAAATATTAGTAATTGCTCTTTTAAAAAACCCAAAACACACCACAAAACCCCAAAGCAAACACAATTTCAGCTTTCTAATCATCCAACACAGTTCTATTTTAGGACAAGGATTTAAAGTGAGAGAACATGGTACAATATACCCCTTTCAAAAAATAATACTTACATGCTAACTTATATTCACATTTATTCACTTTTTCACGGATTATATTTAAGGCAATAGGTTTTTTGATTATATCATAGTAGTCTGGTACCTAAAAAAAATCCAAACAAAAAGATTAATGGACAAACAAAGGGAAGCTTAAATTCTGCCTATGTAAAACATTAAAGCAAATAATGAATCAGCAAAAGGCATTTATGTTTTGTTTTTAAATAAACAGAGGAGTCTTACACAATTACCTTCATTCCCTGAACTGAGTACTAGTTTTCAGGCACTGCTTCTTTTTCTTTTATCATTGAAGTATCAGATTACAACAAACATTAGCCAGCAATTTAATAAATAAATCTACTCCTAAATGCCCTGTGAACAACTATAAGAAAATTGCATGAGCAGATAAGCATTATGCTGTTTCAGCTACTCCCATCTGTCAAATACAAAAATTATTTCCAGTATTTTAAATTTTTAATTTTTCTTGCAATATATTACAATGTTAAAAGCTCTTTAATAATGAGTAATAATCATTTTGACTCCATCACTATTCATTCAAAATGCAGAGATTCCATTCATTTATGTTGAAGAGCAGCAAGCAGGAGACCCTACCCAAGTACTATGGGATCAAGAGGGGAAGGAAAAGGACTGCCTAACCCTTAAGTGTACTGATAATTTGGATCCAGTTTTGAATTCCAGTAAACACCAAGTCTAGGGTGCCTGTCTCACAAAGTGGGGTGGGGGAAAGAAAAAGGTCCAAACATGACTTCCCCTCCTCCTAGGAATGATACCCACATGCACTATCATGTATGCTTTAAACCCAAGGTTTTGGTTATGGCCTGCAATTTTACTCTAGATCAAGTACAACCCGTAAATGAACGTAAAGGAAGAATCAGTAGAGAAACAGAATTGAACTGACATATTTTTCATTCCTTTTCCTTTAGGAGTGCTGTTTATATAATTACTAAAAAGGGAAGTATTTTTCTCTTTCTGGCTTGCTGTGCACTGGCCATTCAATGTATCCTTTACATTATCTTAAAGGCAGCTAAAAAGTTTAAACCAAAATATTTATCGTGATGAAGAAAATCTGGGTCAGGTATGGATTTCTCCTTCCAACACTATAGAGACTATCCCTTAGTGATTGATACAGGCAAACCGAATGCACCGAATTCTAGCAGTTTTGTTTCAGCACCAAAACTAAGTTGAATTCTCCATCTTTCCTTGCATTCACCAGACTCTTGCTCCAATACTCCAATATGCATCCAATACTCTATTATTAGGCAGTCACTAATCTCCACTTCATTCAAAATTCCTCTCCTTCTCTGCACTTACTTTGTTCATTCACATTTGAACATCACTCTCTTTGTCCAGACAGATTAACCCTTCCAACTATTCGTGACTCTGAATTCAGCATTTCAGGTCTTCATTTAACAGCTATCATTACTAATTTTAGCAGAGCCTTAAACACCAAACTCCAGATCCCCAAGAATGCCTGTGCAGAGTTGCCCCAGAGGGCTTGGAAAGAACAGGCACTTTGGCAGGGTCAGATAGGTCCGAAGTGCCTTGCAGTGGACAAGCCAGTGCAGCCTGCAGAAGGCAGCTTCGGTAAGTTTTATTGTAGTAAAAACGTCTGCAGCAGCACTTACTTTGGGTACTCACATTATCATCCAGTATTTTGAAATTTAAACATGAGGAAAATTAAGAATGAAGCTACAGAATCATCTTTTTTTACTGCATTATAATTAAAATCAGCATGAAGTTGTTTCTATCTTCTTATTTACCACAGGGCTTTCTCAGAATGTCTTTGCAGAAATGAAAGATTAATTCAACTAATTAATTAATAATCACAAGCTTACCTTTAGCAGTCCTGTGCTCTACTTATTTGGTTGGGTTTTTTCAAACCAAAGCATTTCACATTTTAAAATGCCCAATGAAAAGTGTACGTAAAATTTTGCCAATACCACAACAATTGCAGAAATTATTTCTGACACCAAATGCCTGAGCTGAAATTCAAGAGTTCTCCTGAATCCATTTCTTGGCTCTATCCTGCTGTTTGCACCATGCTGTAAATTCCCCAGGTTTACCAGCAGCAAGCAGGGCTCTCAGCCATTCCTGCTGCCTCTAGAGTTGTGTCAGTTACCTGGATTTTGGAAACCAGTTTCATGAAAGGCCAGCTGTCATCATGTCGCACCAGCTCCACTATCAGCTGTTCAAAAGCTGAGAGTTCATGGACTCCACCCTGACGTCCTGAACTTCTCCTGCTCAGTACTGGAGGAGATGATTCTGGAAAAAAAAACCCAACACCCCACCAGAAAAAGATTAAAAGCCTGACAAATAAAACAATTTTTAAAAAAAATTAATAAAAAGCTGAAACAGTTTTATTTTGGGGTACTGAAACTGTAGTTTAAAAGCACCAGGCATGTAGTTTGACCCAAAGTATTAACTATACTCCAGTCTTGTCATTTACTACTAAAATGTCTCTCTTGTCATATGGAATGCTAAGTACCAGGCCTTAGCTGAGTGCCTCCTCCATTGCATTAATTTTGGTCGTGATTTTCTCCACTGATTTCAATCTTAAAACAATTTGTTAAACACTTGAAGAAAAGCCCTGTTAGAGAAAAAACCAGAATAAGCTGCCTGCTCCTAACTTTTACTTTCACAAAACCTCTATTCAGACTGGTTTTATCTGCTTTCAAGAGTAGTCAGCAGGGTAGTTAAAGGAAAAGCTCAGAAATTCTGAATAGTGACAGAAATGGTGAAGAATACAAGGCCGCTACACTGAAGTGCAAGCTCTTTTACACTCTTCAGTCTCACACTGGGTCCTTTTTGTTTTTAAAAGTCATTGTATCTTTCCAAGTAGTTCCTTACCATCAAAGTATTAACTTATATTCACATTTATTCACTTTTCACGGATTATATTTAAGGCAATAGGTTTTTTGATTATATCATAGTAGTCTGGTACCTAAAAAAAATCCAAACAAAAAGATTAATGGACAAACAAAGGGAAGCTTAAATTCTGCCTATGTAAAACATTAAAGCAAATAATGAATCAGCAAAAGGCATTTATGTTTTGTTTTTAAATAAACAGAGGAGTCTTACACAATTACCTTCATTCCCTGAACTGAGTACTAGTTTGCAGGCACTGCTTTTTTTTCTTTTATCATTGAAGTATCAGATTACAACAAACATTAGCCAGCAATTTAATAAATAAATCTACTCCTAAATACCCTGTGAACAACTATAAGAAAATTGCATGAGCAGATAAGCATTATGTTGTTCCAGCTACTCCCATCTGTCAAATACAAAAATTTTTTCCAGTATTTTAAATTTTTTATTTTTCTTGCAATATATTACAATGTTAAAAAGCTCTTTAATAATGAGTAATAATCATTTTGACTCCATCACTATTCATTCAAAATGCAGAGATTCCATTCATTTGTGTTGAAGAGCAGCAAGCAGGAGACCCTACCCAAGTACTATGGGATCAAGAGTCAGGGGAGGAAAAGGACTGCCTAACCCTTAAGTGTACTGATAATTTGGATCCAGTTTTGAATTCCAGTAAGCACCAAGTCTAGGGTGCCTGTCTCACAAAGTGGGGTGGGGGAAAGAAAAAGGTATTTGATCCAAACATGACTTCCCCTCCTCCTAGGAATGATACCCACATGCACTATCATGTATGCTTTAAACCCAAGGTTTTGGTTATGGCCTGCAATTTTACTCTAGATCAAGTACAACCCGTAAATGAACGTAAAGGAAGAATCAGTAGAGAAACAGAATTGAACTGACATATTTTTCATTCCTTTTCCTTTAGGAGTGCTGTTTATATAATTACTAAAAAGGGAAGTATTTTTCTCTTTCTGGCTTGCTGTGCACTGGCCATTCAATGTATCCTTTACATTATCTTAAAGGCAGCTAAAAAGTTTAAACCAAAATATTTATCGTGATGAAGAAAATCTGGGTCAGGTATGGATTTCTCCTTCCAACACTATAGAGACTATCCCTTAGTGATTGATACAGGCAAACCGGAATGCACCGAATTCTAGCAGTTTTGTTTCAGCACCAAAACTAAGTTGAATTCTCCATCTTTCCTTGCATTCACCAGACTCTTGCTCCAATACTCCAATATGCATCCAATACTCTATTATTAGGCAGTCACTAATCTCCATTTCATTCAAAATTCCTCTCCTTCTCTGCACTTACTTTGTTCATTCACATTTGAACATCACTCTCTTTGTCCAGACAGATTAACCCTTCCAACTATTCGTGACTCTGAATTCAGCATTTCAGGTCTTCATTTAACAGCTATCATTGCTAATTTTAGCAGAGCCTTAAACACCAAACTCTAGATCCCCAAGAATGCCTGTGCAGAGTTGCCCCAGAGGGCTTGGAAAGAACAGGCACTTTGGCAAGGTCAGATAGGTCCGAAGTGCCTTGCAGTGGACAAGCCAGTGCAGCCTGCAGAAGGCAGCTTCGGTAAGTTTTATTGTAGTAAAAACGTCTGCAGCAGCACTTTCTTTGGGTACCCACATTATCATCCAGTATTTTGAAATTTAACCATGAGGAAAATTAAGAATGAAGCTACAGAATCATCTTTTTTTACTGCATTATAATTAAAATCAGCATGAAGTTGTTTCTATCTTCTTATTTACCACAGGGCTTTCTCAGAATGTCTTTGCATGAAAGATTAATTCAACTAATTAATTAATAATCACAAGCTTACCTTTAGCAGTCCTGTTCTACTTATTTGGTTGGGTTTTCAAACCAAAGCATTTCACATTTTAAAATGCCCAATGAAAAGTGTCGTAAAATTTTGCCAATACCACAACAATTGCAGAAATTATTTCTCACCAAATGCCTGAATGTTCTCCTGCCATTTCTTGGCTCTATCCTGCTGCTGAAAGATTAATTCAACTAATTAATTAATAATCTAAGTTACCTTTAGCAGTTTAAACCAAAGCATTTCACAGCAACAATGGCTCTCAAATTCCTGCTGCTGAAATCTAGAAGAGTTCTCCTGAATCCATTTCTTGGCTCATCCTGTTTTGCACCTGGAAATTTTTACCAGCAAAGCCAGTTTCATGTCAGTTACCTGGATTTTGGAAACCAGTTTCATGAAAGGCCAGCTGTCATCATGCCGCACCAGCTCCACTATCAGCTGTTCAAAAGCTGAGAGTCATGGACTCCACCCTGACGTCCTGAACTTCTCCTGCTCAGTACTGGAGGAGATGATTCTGGAAAAAAAAACCCAACACCCCACCAGAAAAAGATTAAAAGCCTGACAAATAAAACAATTTTTTAAAAAAAATTAATAAAAAGCTGAAACAGTTTTATTTTGGGGTACTGAAACTGTAGTTTAAAAGCACCAGGCATGTAGTTTGACCCAAAGTATTAACTATACTCCAGTCTTGTCATTTACTACTAAAATGTCTCTCTTGTCATACGGAATGCTAAGTACCAGGCCTTAGCTGAGTGCCTCCTCCATTGCATTAATTTTGGTCGTGATTTTCTCCACTGATTTCAATCTTAAAACAATTTGTTAAACACTTGAAGAAAAGCCCTGTTAGAGAAAAACCAGAATAAGCTGCCTGCTCCTAACTTTTACTTTCACAAAACCTCTATTCAGACTGGTTTTATCTGCTTTCAAGAGTAGTCAGCAGGGTAGTTAAAGGAAAAGCTCAGAAATTCTGAATAGTGACAGAAATGGTGAAGAATACAAGGCCGCTACACTGAAGTGCAAGCTCTTTTACACTCTTCAGTCTCACACTGGGTCCTTTTTGTTTTTAAAAGTCATTGTATCTTTCCAAGTAGTTCCTTACCATCAAAGTATTACCTTAACAAGCACGGACACTGTTAGCCCTATACTAGGCAGACAACATTTTTCTTCTGGAAGCAGTTTCTTGTTCTGTGTGTATATTCCCAATTTCACTACCTTCCCTCTATCTGTGATCTTCACTGTTTAATTCTTTAATAAAATAAAATCATAAAAGCTACAAGTAAACATTTCCATTTGCATGGGTTAAGGCACTTCCAAACTTTCAATCCACTTATTATAGAGCATATTGTGTGTAAATATGAAATTTCAAATATGGACACAATAAATCTCAGATGGCTGAAAATTTTAAGGTTCTGTCAGTGTGAAAGAAAAACTGTCTCATGGGAAGTGGCAAAACTGCCTTCAACCACTACTCATAGTCTCCATGCTCTACCACACAAGTATTTTAGCAAGGAACAGAATGTGGATTTTGCTGTGACAAACACATTTCTCTAACCTGCAGATTGTCGTTTTCTGCCTCTTCTCTTGGGTTCAGCAACAGGAAGGGAAAGCTTTGAAGCAGAAACTGGCAGTTTCCTGAGCCGCTCAGTGGGCTCTGCAGCATCCACAACTCGAAACCCAAGGGAGTTGGAGGGGCTGTTTCCCAGGGAGCTCTCAGCGCTCTTTCTTCCTCTTCGCCTTCTTCGAGGACCGAGTAACTCCACAAAAACATCTGCTGGTAATGAACTTTGGCTCTGACGAGTGGTCCGGCTATGAAGTCTTAAAGTGGGTTTAGTCACTGCTGAGGAGGCTGATTTTATGTTTCTTAACCCCCTTCTGGTCATTTTTGATGAAGATTCAATTGGCTGGCTCCGAGAAGCGTATCTTGCCTGACGCTGGCTGTTCTGACTTGAGAATGGATTGTTGAGCTTGGCTGCTCTCATTTTTAATGGAAACTTGACCTGAGATCTTCCTTGTTTTGATGGGCTACAAAGTGAACAGTTATGTTTATTTATTTCAAAATTCCATTTGTCTCTCTTCCCTGTTTTCTAATTCAGCATTTTAAAAACCCAGCCATTCAAGGTTGAACTGGTAAGCAGCTGGCTTACAACCTGCTGCAGTCAGTCACCCAAAATTACTGTTAGCCTAAATACTCCTCTGGGGTCTCTTAGTGAAGTATTATGTGGAGTACATACCTTAAAGAAATTTTCAGAATTCTGATCACCTTTGCAGCTCATGCAATAACTGGAACACAAGCTATCAATTTCTTTAAATCACTTATTTCTCACTTATTAACAGTAACTGTTAACTACTAGGATTTCTGAACATTATTATCAGTCACATAAATAAAGCACAGTTGTAAAATGCTACTTATAAGAGTTATGCTCTGGTCAGGTTTTGTAACTAATATTTAGGACTCCCCTTCCTTTAAAGGGAAGAGACAAGATCCCAGAGATAAATTTATTTCCCAAGGACATGCACATTCTCTCCAACTACTGAAGTTCAACTGACAGAGCTGCTTGCTTTAGTCAATTCAAAAGACTGTACAAAAAAGAGGAGAAAAATACTCTGAGATCAGAAAAGTTTCCTTCAATTTTTATGTTGCTGGCATGTGCATCAAATAAAATTTTAACTTAAATTACCACTTTGTACTATTTAGTTGATTGTATAGCGTTTTTTGGTTGGTTTATTTTTCAAAGAGATTTTCTTGGGTTGCTTGGGCTTTGTTTGTTTTGGTGTTGTTATGGTTTTGGGGGGCTTTTTCAGGGGGTAAGCATGGTTTGGTTTGGTTTTGGCCTTCTTTTAACAGCTACTGCATTAGTCCTCAAGGCTTCCCAATGTCCTGTGGCCTGCAATGGATTGTTTTCTCTAATGTTCTAATACTGTATGCATCTAGTCCTCCAAAATTCAAAAGTGGACAAAAATAATGCCAGGTTTTCTCCAGAAAACCTCTACTGTTTGAAACTCTTTCCACTTCACATTCACACAGCAGCTGTACAGAACTGAAGCTCTGATGGCCTTCTCTCACCCATATATTCAAAGCTGGAATTTTTATCCTGAGAAGTGAACCCAAGTCCAGTGGCCCTAGCTTTTGTATTCAGTATTTTGTATTCAGTATTAAATCTTTTGGTAAGAGCCAAATTCGCAACAAGCTGCCATTTTTCTAAAAATAAACATTTTTTTCAAACTAGAGTTTCAAGATACATGCTTATATGAACAACTACTCCAAATAATGATCAAGGTGATATTTGAACAAGTCTGTTTACCTTATCTCTTCCTCCTCTTGCGAATCATCCTCCTCATCTTGCTCTTCTTCATAATGCTCCTCCTCACTTTGTCCCATCTCATCATAGTTTGCCTCTTCTTCCCCTTCTAGTTGTTCAGCAGTCTCCTCATCACTTTCTACAGAAGGTCGCTGTCTGGAGGAGAGGCGCCTAGAGCGCTGTTTTGGTCGGCACTCTGGGCAAAACCAATCTCCCTCAGGAATGACCTAGAAACAGAAGGGGAAATGCAGAGAAAAGCATTAGCAATATGCAATTACATTCTAAGGACTATTCAAGCTCTGTGTGAAAAGGATGCAGTCCTTTCTCCTGAGGTACCTTCAGCTTGGGCCTGATGCAGTAGGTGTGATAGCCTCGGTCGCAGCCGTCACACAGCACCATGCTCTCTGCATCGCCTTTCTTGCGGCACACCTTGCAGCGAGCGTTGAGGATGGACTTGGACCAGATGACGCTGCGGTCCAACGTCGACAGGTGAAGGAAGACTTGGGACAAGCTGGTAGAAGAAAGAAGTGACTCTCTCCAGCGATCCAGAACTGTTTTATAGGACCGTCCACCATCACTGGCATCTGCCATTGGAGAAGGGGATTAAAAAAAATAAGAAAAATGACAAACCCCCACAGAATTATCAAACTTCTTTTTCAAAGATCCAGGTTATTCTAGAATAAGAGCTAATACTCTGACAGGCAGCAAGTAGCACACTGAGATAATAACTCAACCTTTGTCTTATCTCTTCAGTACTGGAGTATTTTCTCCATAGTTCCCAAGATGCTGGAGCTTTAAGATTTTACTCTTCAATACCTATTCAGCTTAGAACTTGCACATACATAAGTCATTAATAAGACAGTAAATTCAGACATCAGCCTGGAAACCTAATTTGATTAAATTTATAATGTATAAAACATTACTTAAGATCATGAAAAAATGATCACATGTCCAATTCACCTTCCTTTGTATTTACATCTGGAAATCCCAAAATGTTTAAAGAAAGCACCTGAAACTTCATTGGCAAAGAAGCAGCTTGAAGGGCACTTTTAACCCACACTTGCTCCAGTACAGTCTCCCAGAGACCCTTTCAGCCCTCTGCCCATGCCTCACTGCCTTCATTCCTGCCCTGCACTCTGCCTTCACAAGCACCTGCATCTATGTGTGGCTGACCAGGCTGCATGACTGACCTGGATGAAATATAACTGTTTCCCTAATATCTTTTAAGCAACGTAACACACAGGAGGGACCTGTGGTGCACATCAAGTGTCAAACCAAGTAACACCCGAGTCCCTAATTAAGTTAAAAATAAATGGGGGAGGGAACAAGGGTGAGAAATTAGATGGTATTTTCAAATAGTTTTGGTTTGAAATCCAGGCCATGGAAGCAGCTACAAAAACACACACACTGAGTAACAAGGGGGACAGTACTGAATGGGAATGGGCAGTTGGGAACTAGAGAAGCAAATAGACTGTTTGAGAACCAGAGAGAAAATAGAAGGTATAAATGACACCCTGCACTGCTGCTGCTGAGCAGGAAGCTGATTTCTTTATTGAAGCTGAAAGTTATTTCTTGCATTTTAAAGTAAGAGGGTCTGAGAACAGGAAGAGACCGTACAACAGTGCTTGTGGTTATGGAGATGTCTGCAGACTTCCCTTCTAAAAGTGATAGTCCAGCTACTACTGAGTGATCTCAGTTGATTAATGATGCACTCCAGTATATAATGCCACCCTGCCTGCTGGACTACTGACAGTGGGCACATGAATGGCCTGTGATGCACCTGTCCGCCAAATGATTTATTCCCAGGACTAGGAAGAGAAAGTATCTAATAACAAATAAAATGAAAGAACAAAAATGAGACTAATTGCTCTCCTGGCAAGGCCCTTCTGCCTTCTCATCAGCTGGCTGCCAGGATTTGTCTAATCTTGCATACATTTGCATTAGCAGCAAGCAGCACAAGAGAAGTGATGGGAGAAGGCAGAGGATAAACAGGCAACACAGCTTCATAAATAAAATACAGCCAGCTCTGAACTGCAAACCTGTATTTCCTAACATTTCCTATTACTTAGACTTTAGGCTTGCTGTGTTAAATTCAGTCTTCTGAAGACAGTAGACAAGCTCCTTTTCACAGTACTGCAGTGTATCTCCATGTATTTTTTTAATTCAGTAAGAAAATTAAAATCACTTAAATCAGATTTGTACTGTAACTCTTACTCTTAAAGACACTTAAGCATATATATAGTCTGGCAAGCATTTCTTTGGCTTACAATGAGAGCTTGAGCATGATTACTTTTATTTAGAGGTTATTTTCAGCCTCGATTGACTTACCAATATAGTTCATTACACAATACAACAAATCTATTGCAACTTTGAATTTGCAGAGCAAGTAGAGATGAAAATTCCTGACCACAACCTGCTTCAGCATGTCCTGCTGCTGAAACAAACAAGCCAAACAACACCCACTGTTTCAGATCCCAATTTGTAAAATAAGAATAACACTTTTTTCTTCCATCCATCATCTTTCTCATTTATATTGTTAACTCAGAGGGAGAAATGGCCTCTTTCTTTGTGTCTGAGCAGCTCTACACTGCGCAGTGGGATACCCTTCTGTCAGCTAAGTCCTCCAAGCCTTGCTACAATGCAAATGAAGTCATTTGACAGATCTATGCACTCATCTATCAATAGCTAATTGAGTTCAGGGAAGGGTTTTCCATTTTAGTTTTTCTAGAAAGGATATGCAGTTGCACAATGCTGTGAAGTTTCAGGAAAAAATGGGGACATTTAAAGAAAGGGGGAAAAAATCCCAGGATTATGTGAACGGCAGATTTTGGTCCCAAAGTGAAAAAAAAAAACAACCAGTTCTTTATTTCTGGTTGCAGAAACCTTTTTCTTAGTTTAAAATATTTGAGCTGTATTTGTTTCATGCTTAAACCTTTGGCTTCAATACCTTCAATATAAGGAACTGGCTACAAAATTTATTAAGTAAAAACCAATAAAAAAAAGATAACCTGATAAAATAATCAATGCTTTCTAATTCTTAGGAATACAAGTAACATTTAAAATTTACCATCTCTCTGACTAGTCTTGTCTTTCACTCTCTTCCTTCTTTTATACCCCCAGTGGTGCCTTTCATCATCTTCTGCATTACCTAACATTAAATTCATAGAGTTATTTCAAATACCTTTTTGAAGCATGGCAGATTATTTTTTAATTAATTTTTATATTCCATAAATGTGTATTCTAAAAACATGTTCCATGACTTGAACAATGAACAGTGGTTCTCAATATGTGCAGACAGTGAAGGGTAGGGGAGTACTGTGCACGGAGGAATTGCACATCCCAGTGTTTACTCTGACTCCCACTACAAACAGAATGCTTGAACTAAAAGTTTGAATCCTACCCTGCCTTACCTTTCTGTCCATCTTTGGTGCAAATGGCAGCAGGAGCAGATACTAACCACAGGTTTTTCTCAGCAAACAATTTGTTTGGTCTGTACTACCACAAACCTCCTCACAGCTCAAAAAATGTAGCCAGGTTATGGGCACAGTTCTCAAAGACAAGAGAATTAGTTCATCTGTCCATTTGAAACAATGTATTTTGGATGTTTTTGTGCAGGTATGTTCTGGAGTATTAAAATTATTAAATTAACCTCTCAGGAAGGAAGAGCCATGGTCAACCTCATCTGCTTCAATTACAAGGCACCTTCTTTGACTCTTCTCTGAAGAGTAAACAAAAATTCTGTATCATAAAAAAGCCCATTTCCAACCTTGCTGCCTCTGCTCATGAAACTCTGCAGGGAAGTAATGAAAACATAAGAAAAAAGTATGTGTATATACTTATCCCAGGATACTGTTGGAAGATGTCTGATGCTATTATGAGGACAATTATAAATAGGAAAGGAAACAGCTATGGGAGTAGAGGAAACAAAGATAAAATCTAAAAAGAAAGGAATTTAATAAAGACAAGCAAAAAGGAACAAAAAAGTTGGTTTGGGTTTTTTTTTGGTCATGCAAGAAGTGCATGGCATAAGTTACAAAGCAGGCAAATGGTTCCCTCCATCAGCCTCAAAGGTGCTCCCATGAATTAGAATCCAACCTTTTGCATGGAAATCTGAAGGATGCTTAAATGACTGAAGTCCTGAACTAGTGCATAAGGCAGACTTTTTTTGGATGCCTCACTGAACTCCAGGGCAACCAAATCACTTCATTTTATACCTCAACTTTCACATCTCTGTAAAAGGAATGATGAGACCTATTATTGCACCACAAAGTATTTTGAAAAGCAAGGAAGAATAAATTTATATCAAAAAAGAAGCAAAATTCATAATAAAAACTGCTTGTATTTCTTCCTTCTCAAACATTTTTTTTCTGAGAAGCAGGACTTCAGAGTTTCTTTCAAACAACTATTCAAAAAAGAAAAAGGCTTTTTTACATCTTAACTCTGAAAATGTTGCAGGAAAACAATGTACTGCAACTGCACTCCCTCCTTTCCATGAGTCTCCTGTAACATTAACTTGGGCTGCACTGAAGGAAGAAAAACCAAATTTTCATAGTAATATTTAATGAAAAGATTTCAAAAAGACAGTTCATAATTAAGAAATGCATACAATTGAAATCATATTACATTTCATCACCAAACAACAGAAGATTAGTGGGCATCTAGCAGCCTCTGTGAGGCTGAAGGGGCCATTTCTGGGGTTTCCAGATCTCCTTTCACATCACTATCTTCTCTGTCAGTCTTTTCTTGCTCTTCCACTTGAACATTTGGTATGCACCTCAACTCTAAACCTATCAGAATCACCAGCAAGGCTCTTGGCAGCCTGATAGAGCCTCAAACAAAAACGGAGCTGAGAGGAGCAGCTGGTCCTTTTATTGCTGTGCTGGGTCCCTTTGTCTGCTCTGCACCCTGGAGGCCACCAGCATAAACCTGCCAGTGGCTGCAGGGAATTTCAGTGTGCTGGCTTTAGGACTAGCAGCCGTAAATGAAAACTAAAAATTGTTAAGTATAGCTCCATTCCCTAATAGGAACAGAGCAGAGTAAAGGGAGAGATAGAGAGGGCAAACAAACTTTACAGTGAAAGCAAGAATTCAAATAATGACAAAGAGCATTTTCAGTGTGGTTTAAAGCAGAAATGCAAGGGCACTCTTTTTACTGCAATGGTAACTCAATCAGCCAAAAAAGTTGGGATTATCAGATTTAACATGAGAAACAGATATGCAAGGCATTTTGTCTTGGGGGGGGTCCCTTAAATAATTGGAACAACTATTAAAAAAAACCCCTCCTGTTGGGAAAAAGACCCAAAACAAATGAGTGCAGAGACACAGTAATCTATATAAGAACAGTCAAATAAAACTAAAAACTCCTCAAACTAAACCCCAGTGGTTACAAACTTAGAGTTAATTTCTATCATCAGAAAACTGTTGGTCACACTTTAGAGGGGTTGGAGAAAAAATGCATCACAGCTCTGAGCACACAGCAGTCCTGAAAAACAAGTGTCCACTTGTCATTAAAAGCACTACAAACACCTCCTTGTCAAGCTAAGTAGAGAACTTTTCTATGTCTGTTGCACATATACAATCTTGCCTTCATTCAGATTTACCTCCTGTTAAAAGCAGCCCATTACGCAACTGAAAACATGAGACATTTGGCACCAAAAAGCAAGAGGGAACCTGACACTGTCACTTAATGATTAGGGCAGCAAGCCAGACCAGAGGACACCTGGGATCCTTCCTGCTCCTCAGCAATGTAGGTTATTCTATACATTACTGTAATCTTAGAGCAGTAGCATTTTTCACAGCAAAAGAGATGCATGGGCACATTACAGTAAGCAAACATCAGAGATTTAAGACATGCAAAACACATCTATTTGCTTTCCTTATACACTCCCTTTGTCACTCAGTATAAAACACCTAAGAGAACAGGATTTCCAGGTTAAAAAAAAAAGCCAAGCCACCATCATTCCAAAGGTAAGGCAAAAACATGAACCAACATAAGATTATGGCAGAGTTGAAACCACCAAAAAGAAGACAGAGGACTGCTAAAAAACTTTCTCTCCAATATTTCTGGGGCATTTTTCTTCTTTTAGTCTTTTTCCTCTAACTCAGGATGCACAATCAATAGCCACAGCCTGCTAATAATCATGTTTTCCCCCTCAGGAGAATAGTAAACTTACAACTGTCAGCAAGGGGCTGTCACCAAAATACTTCCAGACCTTGTATGGAAATGGAGGCATATAATGCACAATGTATTTACAACTTGTACATGAAAAGTAGGACAAATGCTAGAGGCACTGTCAATTAACTGTTGCACAGGTTGCAATCTAGTCATATAGCAGGAAATAAGCTGTATCATGCCCGGCTTGGAAAGTGCAGACATATTTGAGTTGACCAAACACTCAGCCAAGTAAAGCTTTTAAACAGCTGCGGTTTCAACTATTCCTGTGCTCTCCCCTTTCATCTCAATCATTTGCTGCACTTCCCTCTTCTAGAGGTCATCACACTGATATCTCAAGCTTGTGGAAGGGAACCCATGCCCACGTGTCAGTCTCTGGCACAAATCTAGCTTAAAGCCATCTTCAGTGGCAACTGATACCCAGACAGCAGGCTCCATGCAGGAGCAGCCAAGATGCAGAAACAACTTCAGGTCAACTGCGTCAACAGGGCACCTAACATCTTGTGTTAACACACCAAAACCTGCACTTTTGTCTTCAAATACCTCAACAGAGTCTGCCAGAGCAGGAGGATTTTGCACACAGTGACTTTCAGAAGAGTATCAGTCTACCAGAGCGTAGCAGTTGCTGCTCTGGAATGTGCTGCACTGGCAAACCAGAGGTGAGAGGTAAAGCAGCCCAGCAAGCACAGAGCACAGCTCATCCCCAGTGTGCCAGCAAGACAGGAAGTCTGACCAAGACAGCCACCTTGGGAAGGAGGAACTACCTTTACACATTTCTCTAAGATCAAAGTCCACTTCTGAATTGCAAAAGGATCCTAAGGAATCCAGAGCTGAGGGATCACGGGAAAACAAACTGACTTTATGCACTTTGGATCCTCTCTCTCACCTCCGGAACCTCATCAGAGGAAGCCAAGTAAGAAATACGTGTCAAAGTCAAGCTGTAATCCTACTTTTGTTTAAATTTTTCTTGCAACCTTTTATTTCCAAGTTTTACAGCACAAACACAAAACCAGAGAATCTTAATGTTTGCAATGTAAGTATTTCCTACACTTTACTGTAAGTATTCTGTTATTGCTGAACAAGGTGATCCAGGTAAACTAGGTCTATATTGCTTTCATTGAAATGGTATAAAAAGAAGCAAACAAAACAAAAGAACTGCAGGATACACTGGCCTCAACAGTAATTCTGAACTATACTTTTCTCCCAAAAAGCTTGATCATTTCTGCCTAAGGGTACAATTTGTCTGCCAATGCATCAGTATAACTGTAGCACCACATAAACAAGGTCACTGGAAAAATCTATGTTCAACAAGCATGCATTTAAGAATTTGCTTGTTAATTAATACATTTTATATACATATATCAATCTATATGTGGGTCTGTTAACTTTTTGTTCTTTTCCCCAAGATGTCCTTCTAAAGCATCCAGTCTTACAAAACAAGCAAGTGGGGTTTGGGGTCAGGGGTATTACTGCAGTGCTGGGGTGGATGTGTTTGGTTTGTTAGTTACAAAATCTTACCCAAGACTAGAGACAGAGTTTCAATTCTGAGACTTACCAAGAGGTGCTTTGAGGAACCTGCGTTCAATTCCTTGTTCTATCTGAAGCAGTGCAGATGCCAAGTAGTGGACCACATTACTGACTGGCTGAGGAGTACTTGTGCTTGTTGATGCAGCACTTGGAGCTTCACTTTTTAACCCAACAAGTCTAGAAGAGAAATGTATTAAATTATCTTTTGAAGTCTCTGAAGTTAATATCAGAGATTCTTGCAAATTTATCTACAGAAGCTTCTTATTTTAACTCCATGTATTTGCATGGATTACTGACATGAACGGGTACTGCACAGTGTAATGAGCTATTCTAATGCTTATGTCTGCTCAGCTAGCCTGGTTGATCTAGGCAATTCATCTTTAGGTAACAGTTATATAAATTGCAAGAAATGTGGATGACAAATTTCAAAACAATTAAGATTCTCAGAAAATCTAATGTGACGTCCATCAGCTAGACAGATTTCTGTGAAGAATGTAGTCCCAACAATTCTTCAGTGAAAACACTGCCAGTGGCAAACTGTATCTTTTAGAACACATCCACCTGCAGAAGTTCATCTACATAGATCCCTACAATGCAAAAGATTTTTGAAAAGAAAATAAAAAAATAAAAACAAAGTAATTTTTAAATGTAAATCAAGAATTGTTAACTTGTATGTCCTCATGCTTGGAGGATCTTCATAAAATACTAACTTTTTATGTAAGGGTGGTTAAAAAACCTCCCAAACAATTAAAAAAAAAACTAAAAAACCCCTGAAACCAACCACACAAACCCCACAAGCAAGCAGACCACCAAAGAGGTAGTCTTCCAATAAACAGGACCAAAAGACTAAGTAATCATTTCAAAATGTAGCTAATCTTTCTGAACCACAAACATTAAGTAAGTAATGTGTAGGAAAGCAGCTCACACTACTGAAAATAAAATTCCATTTCTACTTGGGGTTTATAAAAAATTAGCTAATTAAAACTCTCTGGATTCTGCCTTATTCTTGTGAATAAGCAATGCTTTTAGTTGTCCCTGTTCTTTTTTCACACTTAAAAGCTGTTCATTATATTTTGCAGTCACACACATTTTGAGAGCCTGAAAGCAAACAGAAAGAAAGCTGCGGAGTTATTTACATTTCACTAGTCAAACTCCAAGGTCTTAATGAGATGTCACTTGCTCTGAGGTGGATAAAAAGCCCCACATCAAAAGCAATCTGTCACATGATTTCAGAATCCCATACTCTGATTTAATATGCAAGACTTTATTAGAGTAGACTTTATTCATAAACTCGGATGGAGTCAGTATCAAATGGAAAAAAATTAAGCTACAAAGTTCTGCAGTTGAATTAAGAGTTGGCAAGGAACAAGCACCCACTGTTAAGTGTAAACAGATAAATTTCAGCTTCTTAGTTAAAACAGTGGAATGCTTCTATATTGCAGTTTTCAGGAACCAAATGTCTGTAAATTGTGTAATTAATATAAAGGATGATCCCATCCATTTTGCATGAAACTGGAGAACTCTGACTCAAGTGACAGTCTAACAGGAAAATTTTAATTCACAGTGATGAATGAGAACTGAAATAAAATGAGAAAAATACCTGAAGTACTTCAAATTCCTAACATCCAACACAGCATTCATTAGTCCACTCAGAAATACAGCTTTTATAGAAGTCTAACAGCAGAAATGCCTCACAAAATATGTAAGGCAAACAGTACGTTAGTACAATGACTGTCTCAAATGAATCTTTTTTCCTGAAGTATTTCAATATTCACATCCTATCAAGAGATACAATTTCATATGCATTAACTATATTAAGGTAGACATTTATTTCTGACAAGTATGCAGCTTTGAAGAATTAAGAATTTGGAAATCTTCACCATTTCTGTGATTTCTTAAGTTTGATTTACAATAAGAACTGCTATCAGAGAGCCACATCTGTCTCAAATGTTTAAAAACCAAACACCACAAAACGCTTTACAGCTACAACACTGCAGGATTTGAGGTTTCCTTCCTTTCATTATGTTGCAGCTTGCTCCACAGAAGTATTATCATTCCTAAAGTTGTAAGATCACATCTCCATTTTGCTGCTATGCTTAAAGTTAATCCAGACCATGGCCTGCTGCCCCAGTGGTTCTTACCATGAGTTATGAGGTAAGTGAACAGGCCAGTTTAACCAGAGATTTGTTACTACTACCATTTTTCCTTTTAAACACTCCTGCTCTTTTCAGAAATTGAAGTGTTTTGATTTTGTTGTTTTGTTTGGTGGTTTTTGGTTTTGTGTCTTGTTGGAAGATTTTTTGTTTGTGTGAGGCTTTTTTGGTTTGGGGGTTTTTTGGGGGGAGGTTCTTCTGGAAAACACATCATCAATTCCCAGTATAATTTTTCCCTGCATTTAAAATTACTTCAAAATGAAACCATGTGTTCCTTCTTTGATAATTAATGTTTACTTTGAGCAGCGTAATATCTGAATACTGAAAGATATAAAAATTGGTGCCTTAGTCTTATATGGTAACAGAACAGCATCATTTACAAACTATAAACCAAAGTAAAATCCTGCATTTTAAGATTTATAGCCTTAAAAATCACCATGTGGAAGAATTTGAGGGTAGAAATAATTTGAAGGTCAAAAAGTCTCCAGCCAAAAAAGCCAGAGCACTGCTATAAAACTCAGAGAGAAGAACCATTATTTTAAACTATAGCTCTTACCTGTCTTTCACAATAAACTTATCATGATCATCAGTTTCCATTTCTTCAGATTCTTCATTCACAGTTTTAATAATGCCATTTTCTTTGTTTTCATCATTCAGAAACTCATATCGCCCATGTTCCAGGGCTGCTCTCCAAGCCTGTCTGTCTGTAACCTGAAGCAAACATACAAATTTGAGGTTTCTAAAGAATCAAAGGAAACAAGCTTATAGTACCCATTACTATCTACATTTAATTTAATTATGCTTTCAGTAAAACCACTGCATGCAAGAGTTCTCATTTAAGTTACAGACTTGATGGCACCATTATGTTCCTACATTGTGCCATTTACAAGTACCTTAATAGCCCCCAACGTTCCTTGGTAGATCCTGTCTTCAATGTCCAAAAGAAAGTCCCTAAGTCTCAGTTCAAGTTGCTTCTCTGCAGATGGGTGAGATCCATCATGGACATTCTGCATCCTTCCCCGTCCTACAGGAGGTCTGACATCACTTTGA
This sequence comes from Emberiza elegans, assembly GCA_024865655.1. NCBI lineage: Eukaryota > Metazoa > Chordata > Aves > Passeriformes > Fringillidae > Emberiza > Emberiza elegans. The sequence goes on along the minus strand of JALJVW010000139.1, from coordinate 51,959,426 downwards.
GGTTTTTCTGCAAGAACAGCAAGTAATTTGGTGTTAGTAGATCTTGTTCCTTTAAAGCAGGTGTTGGCAGAGGGAACAATATTACAAGACAGAACAAGCTGAATACATAGGTTCAAAATTCCCTTCTTGTAACTAGGTGCCAACACCAACATCTGTGCCAACTAAGGAATCTGATTCAGCCAAGCAGGGTAATGATGACCAAGAGATGGCCAATAGATGATTAGCATCCACTCATAACAACTCATGAGAGAAACCCTTGCTAATTTAAAAGTAGTTCATGTGTCTTAAAATTCTTTCGAAAGTAGTGGATAAGTAACACAAACCTTGCTCTAAGAGGAGGAAAAAACGATAGAATGAAGTCACATTTCTATTATTTGATTGCTCTTATTTTACAAGATAACTCTCCAACTGTCTTTCCTGCATGTATCTTTATCATAGAAACACTTAAAATAAGCATGTGCAACTGAAAATCATAAAACCTAACAGAACAAGACAAGATAAAATCTCTTTTAAAAACCTAATCTTAGAACAAAACAAAAAAGATAAGATGATACAGGCACAGACAAGACGGACTGTGTCCTCTAATTAAAAGGCAGGGGAAAAAGGAGCAAGACAACATGCTAATTTATGAAAACAAGGTGAGAGCTGATGATGATGGGCTTTCAAGTGAAAACCTACTCCCAAGAGAACTCAAAGTTCATGCAAAAACTCAAAAGCCACAGGAAAGAGCTGAAAGTCTGCCCAAATCCTAAATTAGTGCTTGCAAGTCTGCATAGGTGGTGAATATTTTTGTTCACAGGATTTACCTTAAAACCTTTGAGTGCAGTGATAAGAAGATACATGCAACAATTTAAGTAGTATTTAATAAATAATATAAATAAAGTTGCTGCTAAGAAAGCACAGGATGAATTTCTAAGGTGCTCTCAATTGCTGAAAGAATTCCCTGTAACTGAAAGCAATCATGCAAATACTCTCAAAATGTAGACTAGCAACTCTACTGCCTGGATGTGGGAAAATTCCTTTTTGGTTTAAAAGCAAGGAAGAAATGCAGTATTTTTTCTTGAGCAGAACTAGAAAAGCAGCAACTGCTTTTCAAGTAATTGACAAGGAGAATTCAGTGGATACTGGAATAAAATCAAGTAATAGCACATACCAATTTTATTTCCATGCTCTTTTGAGCAGGAACTGGAAAAGGCAGAAGTGCAGCCTACACTGCAGGAGAATTCTTCTTGTCCTACAAGCCATTTGAGAGAAGGCAATAGGGCAGCATCTGGAGCCCACAGCAGAAAAGCTCCCAACCCCATATATCTACATGTGGCTATTTATCCCTGCTTATCAGTGGTGTGGCAGGTATTAGACCACTGCATTTGAACTTTCTTGGTCTCTAATAAAGTGGAGTTCAAAGCTGCCTCTCTTTTTTTTTTTTTTGAAAATCAAAGATTATTCAACAGTTCTAACATTAAAAGAGAAGAAAAATCTGTGACTGTGGACATCAAGTTGCTTCAGAGCAGAAAGCAACTCACAAAATACAGATAAAGGTGCAGCGATTAAGGAGATATGGAACCATACATACAAACTCAAACATATCAGAAGATGACAAGAGATTTTTGCACAAAAAAGAACCCAGTATAGTAGCAAAAAGGCCTCAAAATAAAGCTTAATCACTAGGCAAAAACTCTGTCCTATGCTAGTTCCCACCAAAAGAGATGGTAGATCAGTTATAAATTTAGCAGTATCTGATGTGCTCACAGCGTGTCCTAGCATACCCACTCCAGGAAAACAGAATTTGTGCCTGCTGTGAATAATATTCCCTTGCCCCAATACAGATAACCCCAAATCCTCAGGTAATTTGTCGTCATTAAAAACAAAATGCAATTTCTTAAACATTACCCTAGGGAGTCTCACTTTGGTAACATTGTCTACCCACCAACAGGCTATAAGCAAGCCAGCTGTAAGCCTGGATGTGCAGAATTTCATCAGTGATTGGAGCAATGCCTTGCCAATAAATGCCAAAATACTTGCCTAGGAGAAAAAGGAAATAGCCCCAAACTCTAGGTCTAGGATGGTGTTCAGTACAATTCTATGTTTAAAAAGCTATCAAAACATCTGCTATCCTGCTGCTTCCTTCTGCATTGAGTGTCTGCCCAAGGAAGAAAAGGGAAACAAAACCCAGAAAAGAATAATATCACAAAATGCCACTGCACTGATGTTAATCCATGTAACAACCAACCCAGCTACATGGCTTTTTAGCATGTATTAACTTTTATTCTCCAGTTAATCTTTTTCCAAAACTAAAATTACTTCCTAAAGTTGTCTGTTTAAAAGCCAAACCCAGCTTACTAAGCAGTGAGATCACAGAAAAATTAATGGGTTTTTTTAGCATGAAACACCAGAAAATACCACAAAGGTCTGTCAAGCAGGAAGAAAAAAATGGAAGGCAGGGAAAAAACCAAACGTGTTTTCCATTGAGTGAAAAAAAAGCTTAAGAATAATTCTTAGATCTCAGAAATTACAGTTAAATTAGAACTAGAGGTTTCTATAATATTATATAGAAGTTTTATCCACAGAATCAAATTAAGACCAAGAGCCTTTCATTTACCTGGAATATGGAATTTCTCCACAGGAAAACTGCTTAGTTGTTCATATATTCTACTTTTCTCTTGTAAAAGAGTTTCTTTTAAGGCACTCTCCCTATGTCCTCGGGAATTGAGAGCCTCTAGGAGTTGGTCCAGTTGTTCCCGAGAACTGTAAAAGCACCAACGGTTTGGTTTGTATACTGGCCTTGGCACCTCTACAACAACACTGGTACGTGAATCTTGGTCAATATTGGAGGTAGATTCAGAGGATTTCAAAGACTCTCCAGTTTTACTGAATACCTGAGGTTCATTTGTGCAAGACTGTCCACTATTCTGAAAGGAAGAGGTTCGAGGCAACAACATATCTTCTGTGAGACCAGAATAGTCCTCCTCGACAAACAATCCAGGAACAGAAGGGAAAATCCAGTAGCGTCGGTACAGGCGGTCACGACCCAACGGGGTGATATTTGTGCAGGCTGTTGCATTCTGAATCTTTTCTAACAGTTCCTTCTCTTTCTTTTGTTGTTCCTGTTTTAAAGCTTCTTCATCTTCAGCAGTAAGAGGTTCGCTCTTTTCACAAGTGGTCTCTTCTTGTCTTGTAAATTCTTTAAATCCATTTTGCCCTCTCCTTCCTAAAGTTAAAAGAAGTATGATAGCAATTAATTTACAAGTGTTTTAAACCAAAACCTCAAGTGAAGGGCAGGTTTTAGTTCTGTCCCTTTTTGGTTATCCAGACTTACACTGTCAAAAACCATCAGCTCAGTCAAGAGACAATAATGGTTTTACTAAAGAAAAACTCAAGTGATTAACCCCCATTCCCTTGAAGAACAGATAACCACTTTAAATACACCTTCACTTTGCAGAAACTAGACTAAGTCTCATTTACTGACACTGTCATCTTCAATATCATACAAAACCAAAATTTTAAGAATGCAAAAATGTATAAAAGAAACATCTTATAAGGACAAAGTAAAATTCTAGCAATTTCACTACTGAATACAAACTATGATCCAGACTTTGTCATTCTCAAAATGATGATCTTAAACCGCCAAAGGTCTCAAGAAAGACCAGAATCCCTACATAGCAGCTTTTATGGCAAACTCAGGTATCTTACATCTAAAAATGAAAGGGATCAAGTATTTACTACTATTTCCCCCTGTCAATTTGTACCAGCTGAAAACATTTCAGTTCACATCTTTAGTTTACACCAAAGTATTAAGTCCCGTTGTCATCTAGACCAGTATGTCTCATAATTGATGAATGCAATCTGAAAGGTGCTGTCAACACTAGAGTTTTAAATGTTTTCAGCGTGACCTTCAGTTCCCTAGCTGTAGGAATGAAATAATAACACTTGTTTGTCATCCAGTTGCAGTGTTTCAAACATGGGTATTTGAGAAACCTGAAATTTTGTTTAAGATCTCATTACTTTTTCATGGCAAAGTTCTAACAAACATGTAAATCTGTATTACTGAATGACTCCAAATTTCCATCCCAGGTACTGTTAGGAACTGTACAAGTTTGCAGCTTAAGTCCACAATCATCCAGGACTTTCACTGGCACAGACACCAGCACGAAGCCTTGCCAGCAGAAAGACACAGATGAGCTAGCAGCCCAAAGCCATCAACCATTCTTCCACCTGTTTAGTTAGGAACAGCAGGCAGCACCATTTACTGCACTGCAGTTCCTACTAGCACACTGCTGAGGAAATAAAAACCAGGCGTAAGTCTGGTTTATTCTTGTATAGGAGGCATGCTGCTTCATTAACAAAGGAAAACTATACCCAAATGCATGATCTAATGTTTTCTTCTGAAATATCAGTTGGTTTTGCACTTTACTAAAAAAAATTTAAAAATATCAAACCCATACCATGTCCTATTAGATGAAACTCCTACAACTCTCTCTATGAGGGCAAGTACTTGTAACAGCAACACCATAACATTTTTTAGACAACAGAGGAATCCACACAGCATGTATGGAAGACAAGAAGAAACAGAAGTGTGAAAGAACATACGGCTGACCATAAGAACTAGACCAGGCTGGCTCAATGTACTTCAGAGCCCATTATGATAATGTTCTAGTGTGGGTTTGTTTCCTTAGAAGAAAATTACAGCAAAGATTGATGTTTTTACTATAAACCACAAGAGCTTGCCAGGTGCATGCATGCAGGTGCACAGGTACACAAACAAATCCATTACAGCATTACCTCTCCGGCGTTTTTTGTTTGGTCCCAGCTCTTCCTCATCCTCTGTGACTGTGTCCACGTCTTGCTCTTTACGTTCCATCTCTTTGCTCTCTGTGCTAGTATCAAGCTCCTCCCGTTCCTCCTCCCTGACACAGCAAAATAAACAAACTGTGACTAACCAACCATAAGAAATACACAATAAAACATGGCATCTTTGACACAAAGAGTACTTTTATCTCCCAAGTACTTAACTAGTAAAATACCTATAATGCTCTTAAAAAATCAACTGTAAATCATAGACTATATTAAAGCCCAAAAGAAACCCACTGAACTGTAAATGTGAAGTTCTATATTAAGGACTAAAACCTGTTCTTTGGTGCCCACACTTTCATTTGAACAGTATTATTATTATAATCAGACCATTTTTGGAGATATCTTAGTGTAGTTCTATTGCTGTGAGTTTTTTCATGTCTAAGTAAAGTTTCCTTCCCAAAAGGTATGTACCATTCCGTAAAATGCTTGTTACACATTTTTGCCTCATCTAGCAAATATAATTAATTCCCTACAGAAAAACAGGCAGTTTCTACAAGGTAACTTTTTACCAATTCTACACCATTATGAAGAAAAATAAATTCAACATTAAGGACAATATTCTTAAAATATAGCTTTGTATATGATCTAGTCAATGAAACTACACATGTGAGGTCTGGCCACAAAGCTGAAAAGTGCACTATGTTATACATCACAGTAATACTATATCATACCCAACAGATATCTCTACAGCAGGAATTCTTTGCTCCTCTTCTTTCAGCTTTTCTTGTTTCTCTTTCATTTTTAACTCTTGTTCTTTTAACCTTTCTTCTCTTTTCTTACGTATCCTAATAGTAACAAGGAAATAAAAACCAGTTGCAATTAATCTACTATCTAGTCTGTCCACCAGATAGTTTTCTTTTATACTAAAACATTATCTAAAAACAGCAGAAACATGGGAAAACAACATTTAGCACAACTAAGTTTTACTCCTGTCTACTGTCCCAGGAAACCAGCATAGAACAGAAACATCACTACTGTTTCTCATATGCCTTCTGCAACTGAGACATTAATCTCAATTGTAGCACCAAAATTTAGCTTTACATATCCTAGTTCTACCTTGCTGCTGCTGCCTCTCGTTCCTTGCGATGCTGCTCTGCCTTTAGCTCCCGGAACTCCTGTTTTGCTTGTCGTAGCACATCAACAGAGTCCTCAATGAAATCTCGAGTGGAGACGAGAGTCAGAAGTTTCCCACAGAGAGCATGAAGGATCTTCATCTTTTCTCCTAATAAAATTTGGACCAATGTTTATATTTCACTGTGTAACTGATAATAAGCCTAAGTCTTACAGACTCTAAACTGGGTTTGTTCTTACTTAAGAACAAGTGAACAAACATTTGTAGCACACTAGGTGCACTCGCAGAGACATTTCCTGAAAGCGTATCTGCTTTGCTCAGAGACACAAGCCTTTATTTTTAATTTATTAACTTTTACCACCAAAATTAGTAAAATACAGCGTATCTTCAAAGCAGAGATAAAGGAAGAGTTGACAGAAATTTTTCACCATTTCCAAATAATGAACAGAAGTCCTAGATACAAAGAGGGGAAAAAAAGCAGAGGCTAAATCAAAAATGCCAATGCTTCTCCCAAAGAGATCTCCTTATTCAAGTAACACTAACATTTTTAAAATGGGATGAAAGAAAAGCTACTCAGAAGTAATGAGACTGCCTAGCTCTGCAATCTCTGATGTGGTAGGATGTGCCTGTGGGCACTGAAGCACAGGGCGTGAGTATTGGTCTACACATGACCCCAGAGATCCTTTCCAAACTCAATTATTCTATGATACAATAAATTTTGACCATTACTGGCCTAAAGCAGTTGCAAAATTAATCACTTATTGAGCAATAATCTCTAACATGTATTGTCTTTTATTACCTGGCAACAAATCATATACTGAGGTACTTGAAAGTTTCTTCAAGAGACCAGGATTACTTAATCTCAGCTCCATGCAAGCATCATCAGTAGTATCAAACCCTCCTCGTTTCTGGTAACGGTATTTTGCATTGGCTGATGTTATATCAGCACCTGATGCTAGAATGTGAAGTCTGAGAATCTCAGAAAGAGTGCAGCTATCAAGATCCAAGTTTTTCAAATTGCAGCCTACAGTTGAGAAGAATGAACAGTTATTTTACACATATATTTAAATGTACATAAATATAAAAATAGTTCTTTAAAATACAGAGCAAAATAATAACAGTAACAAAACAAGAAGTGAAACCCACACATACCCTGATGTAACTGGGGCCATGCAGCTGCCAAAGTTGCAACTGCAGACAGTGCAGATTTTGTGGGGTCTGCATCTTCATCCAAAGCCTCTGTTAAATCTTTAAGGAAATAAACACTTTATTCTAGTGCAAATTAAAACTTGTACTGTGGAGGGGAGGAAAGGAAGCTGCGTTTTGAGAATTGCAGACAAAGCAAAAAGAGGGATGATATTTACAGATGCATCAATGTATTCAAAACTCAGTTCAACATCCAAACAAAGATTTACAGATCTTGAAATGCAACTAAAAAAATCCAACTAAAAGCTAAGGACATGCACCACATGCTATATATAGGGAGAACACCATCTAAGCTGTTAAAGCAACCGCAACACGCAGAACATGCACAGTGGCAACATAAAAGGCAGCAAGGACAAATCCAGGAACACACTTGAAAGTGCAGACAAGTAGCAATGCAAGAACACCTGCATTTCCTTTCCTCAGACAAACTGGTTTTATTATCATAATTTGTTTTTAGGAAGCATAACTTAAACCAATAATATATTTTGATACTGGCTATCACCATTCACTTTATACTTTCTATCTGTAACTCAGATACAGCCTGTTCTGCACAAACACAATTACTAAGACATTACAAATAAATCATATTTCACCAAATCAAGCACCTGCACTTAATGACCATCATACAGAAGCAAACGGACCAGGAAAGCAGGGAAGTGAAAGGGAGAAACAGCAAGTTCCTGTTTCTTAAACAAAGATTTCTTCAGCACTTACAGGTATTTCTCCAGAGGGTTGGCAGAGTATTTTCAGCAGTGTATGCTGTTTCAACTTTATTCAAATCCAAATTATTAAGCACTTAAAGCCACCAAGTCAAAATAAAACAACAAATACAAACTATAGAAACAATACATAAATGCAAATCCACAACAGTCCTCTAGGATGATTTATGTTGCTTGAAAACTGTCACCCAGACACAGCAAAATGAATCTCTACACCTCCCCTTTCACTTTAACTATATAACACACTTTGAGAAAGAACCGTACACCCCCAAACCACATATCTGTGGTGTTCCCTGTTGCAGAAACACTGCCTTTACAGAATTTAGCTGAGCAAACATGCTGACTACTGCTAGTTTGGTTAGCCAGAATTACAAAGGCAAGACTGTGTAGTTCTTTTGCAGGAAAGAAGATGTCTAAACAAGAGTGACAAGAAATGAAATTTCTGAGGCAAGTAAAACACAATAAATGAAGTGCCTTACCCACAACTCTGCTAAACTAGTAACAAAATGGCAGACTATTGCAATTGTCAGCCCCATTATCTCAAATTAAAATACGAAAGTTAAATTATGTATTTTCTCATCAGCCATACGAATACTATAGAATCTAATCAACTATTCTATTATTACCTGATAACACTTGTTTGTACTGCCAAGGCAATACTCTCAGTAGTTAACAAATACAGTTTAATAGCTAAACTCAACAGTAATTAAAATACAGTCTAAATTTATTAACACTGTCTCAACTCTCTATTCAATTAACAAGAGCAGCCACTGATACTGAAGACAGGGCCCATGCTTTATATAAAGATAATATATAAACTGGACATCAATTTTAAGCATGAAAATAAAGAATCTTCAAGGGAGGAATTAAAGGAACTTTTGTTTAACTCACACACCTGGCTTGGAGGGGCACCAGGGAATTCACTTGACCTCAAAGAGGGAGTGCTCTTATGTACCTACCTCTAATAAAATAAAGGCTAGTAGGATGGGTCAAAGCTTCTCCTTTTATCAGCAAATTTGGCAGTCCATAAACACAGGACCACAAATTTGTAACAAAGCCTGCACTTCCTTCTGATCAGTGGTTAGTATACACTGAATGCCTCTAAAAATGGGGACATCAGCTTTAGAGCAAAGACCAAAGTCAGAGTGACTGTGAGAGTCTTTAGTGAAAGAACACACATGGTAGTATCCAGGAGCTGTGGATGCATAACTTCAAGCCTTGAAGGACAATGAATATTCAATTCTCCAGTACAGTTGTGCTGGGGAGTTTTGGTTTTTAATCTAGTTAGGTACAGATTTTTTTATAGACAAAGATATCTTTGAGAAAACTTAGGAAAATGACTTGTTTCCTGACCCTCAGGAGAAACATGTAACAGTGCTGGAGGAAAAGGAGGAAGGTAAAGATGCTTCCGGCACCTCCAAAACACAAGCAATGCTGTTAAAAGCTTATTATGCTTTGCTGAATACAATCATAGTAACAATGAGCTTCCTTTTTCTCTATTCCCCCCAGACCCTGTGGTCCATGCCCAGTTTAAGGCTTTAATTTCAGATAAAAGAGAAAAATCAAGCCCATTTACATACAAAATCCATGCATAATAAGACAAGGTTAAACAAAGGAGTGCCATAAATCATGCAGCTTAAAGTTAATTCCAGTGCAACTTCAGCTTTTCAGCAGTAAAATTAAAGATCTGACCTTTGGTCTCAGCATCAGCTATTTGATCTTTGGCCACTTCCTCTTCCTCTTCGGCCATTGCCTGAAAGATGGCAGTCAGGAAGAAAAACAGCAATTCACATAGTGGGCCTTCAGTGTCATTTCCTACAAGAGCTTCCTCTAAAACCTCTGTGAATAAAGTTTAAGAAGCGTCACTTTTGCCGCAAAGTTGGAAAAAAAATTACGTACTGAAGAATGAAAACATTTTTTTCCCTTCAGGTATGATAATTAAATTACGTTTCCATAATTTACTGCATATATTCCTAGAACGATGGTGCCAGAAAAAGTGTTGAGCAAACATTGTTTTCTTAATAGAGAACTGCAAGGAAAAAGTACAAGTAGATCTTTTGATAAGCAGAATAACAACTTGTACACCAAAACTAATTTTGATTTTACAAGTCCCTGGGAGTGGACCTCGAACTGAAAACTGGATTGATACACACGTGTTTGCACTGACAGATTAAAGCCACACAGAAAATTCTGTAGCAATGGTAATTGTGTACACTTAAGATGTCTGGTTGTTTGGTAGAAGGGAAACCACCAAAGTGGGGCACCTTGCCACATAAGCCACAACTTGCCTAAAGTCACTCCTTCAGGAAATTCATCTTGAAGATCAAAAAGTTCCCCAAAAGCATGTAAAAACTCCAAAACCATCAGAGCATCACCAAAGATGTCAGGAGGAAGTCTCGTCTTCACTGGCACTGGAATGGGAAGTTCCTGCAAACCAAATGGGACCACTTAATACAGTATTTGGTTTGTGCAAAGTACACAAGTCATTAAAACCAAAGATACTATTATTCTAAGGAATGTATTAGTTGAGTTTTTCTGCATTTTGCTAAAACGAGTCCCACAGGACACATGATCAGCTATCATGGTAACACTGGTGACAGTACTAAGTTTGGAAACCCGAGAGCATGCAACTTGAATGTAAAATTTTTGAGAAAGAAGTTTACTCATGTCCATGAAGTTTCTATCTTTATTAAATGAAGTTAATCTCACTACTAATCCCAAGTTAAAAACATTGACTGTCAAGCTATTTCCATTATACCTGTATTATTTCACAAGAGTTTTGAATTTCAATTTCCTGAACTGTCCGAACAAGCCAAAATAAACATACTCTTAGAAGTTACTTATGATTGCTTGCAAAGACCTGTAAACCAGAACCCTAACACGTTCACATAAAATGCACCCTTCTAATACTAGGATATGCAAGATCATGTCTAACAACTGTGTGCTCTGGCATTGAGTTTTTTTGCATTTGTAAGGCATTTATGGTAGCTGAAGACATTAAAGGGAGCTGATGTAATTGTATAACAAGACCACTTAACAGAGACACCACCTCCAAACCACAGATAATGGTGCCTAACATCAAGTTTGATTTTGAAATTACTATCTTCGTGTAATCCTTCAAGATTTGTCTTCATTTACTGTTTCTTAGCACACATAGTTGAATAATTTTCAGAATTATGTCTGTTTTCCACAAATGCGGTAGCTCACAAATATTATAAAGAAAGCTGGATACTGTGCTTCAAAAGAACACAGTAAGATATTTCATAAAATTTCAGAGATGGGAATTTTTTCAAAAGCAGTTCCCACCTAAACTCATCTTTATTTATATTCTTGTCAATTCACAGAATCACAAAATAACAGGTTATTTTAAGTTGTAAGGGAACCACAAGGACCTTCAGCTCCAACTCCTGGCCCTGCACAGAACCATCCATGTGAACCATCCTGTGCCTGAGAGCATTGTCCAAATGGTTCTTGAACTCCATCAGACTTGGTGCTTTGACCACTTCCCTTGGAAGCCAGTTCCAGTGCCCAACCACCCTCTGGGTGAAGAAGCTTTTGCTAATATCCAACCTAACTCTCCCCTGGCCCAGCTTCAGGCCATTCCCTTGGGTCCTGTCACTGTCACCACAGAGCAGAGATCAGTGCCTGCCCCTCCTCTACCCCTCACAAGGATGTTGTAGACTGATGAGCTCTCCCCTCAGTCTCCCCCAGGCTGAACAGACCAAATGATCTCAATCCACTCCTCATATGGCTTCTCCTCCAGGCCCCCCACCATCCTTTTTTCTCGCCTTTGAACACTCTCTAATAGCTTAATGTCTTAATTATATTGCAGTGACCAAAAACTCACAGTACCCCAGGTGAGCCTGCACCAGGCACAGAGCAAGGGAGTAGAACAGCAGAGTCTCAGTGTAGTGATGACACTGCTTTTCCACCCCTCATCTTTCCAGTAGAAATACAGCAGCAGTGTTTTCACACCTTGCTCTCCTTTCAGCAATGGCCTTTTTCCCTTTCTTCAGCTTGTTTGTTTTCCCTTTCTACACAGCTAGGAGTTTTCACTACCATCTTCAATGGCCATAAGCTCTCCTTGCAAATATGTTCAGCTTTCATATTCCTCCCAATCAGTGATTTCACTTGAATTCATTTAAAACTCTCCTTTATTTCCACTTGCCCTCCTTGCACTTGTTTCAATTCCCTGTGTACCTCAAACTCTCAACCCTGTGTTTCTGACTATTTCCCTCCTTTTACTATCCTCTGCCAGAATGAATCCCCGTAAAGCATACATAAACGTGTAACACTAGAAAATCTTCTGTTGTGTACAGCCACACTGTACCTTTATGTGAATCCTAAGTTCTTTGAGAAGCAAATTCTTGTTACTTTCTACAGGTTTCCAGTATCATCATGACAGATGTTTAATTAAACATGATATTTATAGTATTACTACAGTTTAAACCAAAAAAATGCCTCAGGAAGTAATAAGCCAATGTCTTTTCTAACTTTTACAGCCAAAACTTTAGTTTTTTCATTACTCAAATCTTTTACATAACTCACATTTTTGTAAGTGAGCTCATTTTGTATTCTTCACAGAAAAATCAGGTATACACAATACCCCTCCACTCAGTAATTCCAGCACATTGAAAGCTCCACTGTAGACTGTAAACCTTTTCTGGAGGTTGAAATGATCCCATTAGCATTGCCACTGGGAAATATGTATTACACACTGCAGGTGACTCACAGCCTCTGGCATTCCAATCAGATCTACATTTGCCCCTGCATTAGGGAATCTAATCCATCTGGGGACCCTGTAAACTACAATCTTCAGCTATTCCAAATTCAATCATACCTTAAGGTCATCACACTCCATATCTTCTCTAGGCTTACTCCACTGTTTCAGGTATTCCACATATTTTCTTTTTTCCTCACGCAGCTTCTCTCTTTCCTGAAAAAAACAGTTGCAATTGCATATAAATATTGTTACATGGTCTTACTGCAATTTCTAAAACTGCACCATTTACTACTCAATCACACTGAAAAGTAAAACATCACATTTAATTAGAACAGAGTAATCTATTAATTTTATTTTGTATAAAATGATACTAGCAAAAATATTTAAATGATGTGATACATTGTTGGATTAATTGTTGCTTTTGTTGGGGGGGGTGTTTTGGGTTTTGTTTTCTTTTTAATGGAAATGGCTAAAGAAAAAATATCAAAAATTAGACAGCATTGATGAACGTTGCCTCAGAAAAGACCATCTACAACATCCATTCAACCACAGTGAATGTGGCTGAGGTAAAATATAGTGGAATCTATAATTTCTTCATATTCAACTTGACAAAAAAGTTATTTAGCAATTTACATCCAAAAAAATCCACACAGAAACCCACAACCATTAGATATGCTGTCAATCTGATGCAGAACAGATTCTTCAAAGAGAAGACAACCATTAAATGAAATCGTTTTATGCATTATTGGCAAAAAAAACCCCTAAACCCACCACAAACCTTCAGAAGTAAGTTCAAATTCAAAATGAACTTTTGGTAAACTAAAACTATAGAAAATGTTAACCAGAAATACAATCCATCATCAAATCTTGTAACTGCCTATTTTTCTAAAGTGCATTTCTAGAAACTGAAAATGATTAATGGAAAATAACTTCAAACAGAGACTAAGAAACAAAAAGCCATTATACTCCTCCATTATACTAGAAAACCATTATACTGTTCCTATATGAAACACAGATACTTCAAAAGCATTACTTTTTCCTTTTCTATTTTGAGTCTTTCTTTTTCTTCTTTCTTTTTCATCCTTTCTTCTTCCACCATTTTCTTTAATTCTTCTCTCTTCTTTTCCTTATCTTCTTTCTCTTTTTTCCTAGCTTCTATAGCATTTGCCTTCTCTTGTTTCAATTTAGCTTTTTCAAAAGCTATAAAGGAAAATGAACAACCTGAGTTATTTTTTCTTTTGTAAAACATTAGTTTTAACCGATAAATAAACTGTATTTTTAAAATTACCATATCAGAAAGATATGGTTTTGAAAGCTGAATTGTTTCCACACCAACCAGAAATTCAAACACTTGGAAGTTCTTTACAGAATCAGTTTCATGCCTATGTATTTGACTTGTTTTACGAAGCTGTCAACAGCTAATAAAGTTAAATATATCTGGTTTTATGAGTATACAGGAGGTTATTACTTGTTTACTGGTTTCTATCAATTGACATATAAAGATGAGAACTGATTCCAACATATAATTACAGCAACATATTTAGTAATGACTGGTTAATAACAGCATGTCACAACCAGTGTGGCACACAACCATGAAATATCTGTGATAGTAAAAACCTTTAAATAAGTGATCTTTAAATATTTAGTTCTTACTGAATTACTGAAGTCAATACATTTGAAACCTATGTAGTATTTCAGTGTGTTTTGCTCAAATTTTACTTCAGTTACACAGTTTAAGCTGAACTTTAAATAATAATAAATGCTACTGCCTGAAGAGATGCAGATTTGTTTGCAGTCATGTGTAGAAGAAGAACGGGATATAAATTTCCACTTTCTTTGGGCAGACAGCACCCATCAACCCCCACACAGGCTAACAAATAAAAGGGGGTCTTATTGTTTTAACTGAATAAACAGGACAGCTAGAATCATATGTGAATGAAATGAAAAAAGATCCTTACTCTTACCAAGTGGATGGTACTAACAAGAAAAACTCTTTATATTTTCCTATAGCATTCTGAAAATGGGCTAGGTTCCTTCTATAGATAGCTACTGCACACAGCAGCAATGTATGAATTTGGCTAACAAATGCAGTGAAGTTGATCCTCGGAGTCTTCAACACAATGAGAAGGTTAAATTTTCAAGGTACTTTGTAACTTGCTATCTTTTCACATTGTGAAAATGTGTCTTAACTACCCTTCTACAAGCTGCAGTTTATGTCCACACGCGAGAGAAAGCAGCTTTGACCCTGATCAGCTGTTAGCTCAGTCTGTGCTGTCATTCCCAGCACATGAACAAATAGATGCTTGTTGTGCAAGAATGTGGACACACAAGCTCAGCAGAACCCATGAGATTCTAGTGTCCCCATCTCCTTTAAAGGAAAGGCCCAAAGCAGTGTCAGGCAACTGTGCTGTTATTTAAGCAGATGTTGGACTAGGTAATTTTTAAATATCCTTGCCATCTGAAAAAATTGTCTTTTCAAGAAAATGAGAGGCTGGAACCAGAAGTTCACTGAAACACTTCCACAGATTAAAGCCTTTCCTTAGGAAGGACAATCCTTAAATCCAGAAGAATTATCTCCTTGTCTGACCTTTGTTCTCAAGAAGACATACCAATTTATCTAGTAAAACTCAAACAAAAGGCATATGGGTCCCCTTACTTCAATTTAAATTTGATTTCAAATGATCGGGAACAGGTTAAAACTAAGCCAAAATAATTCAATCAGTCCAAACTAAAAATCTCTGAATCTTTTAAGCCAAAAAAATTCAGAATATATTTCAGTTCTCTTGAATTTTGAGATTGTTGTATGAAGAAAACGCATAAATGGAAAAATTAACAGATTTGTGTTACACATTTGTGCTTTGATATACCTTCAGCTGGTAAAATTTACACATGACTTCACCATCCAAGTTTCAACAAAAATTATTTAGCTCTTTATTTATTTGAGAGAGAAATCAACACAGTTGGACCACAAGCTTCCTACATTTCCCCAATTTAGTCAATTAACATGGAAAAAAAAAAAAACAGGAAACAAGCATGCTAACTATTGAAAGGAGCACTTGGCCATAGTGGTGCGGCAGTATACTCTTAATATATTTTCCCTTTGAAAAGTACAACCCCAAAAGTACCACAATTATGGCCTGCTGTCAAATCTGCAAAAACTAGTTCTACTGGTCATATGAGTAAATTTCAACTTACCTATGGCCTGCACATCATCTTTTTGCTTCTGGAACCTTGCCCTTTCTCTCGATACTTTAGTTTTACTTCCTGGGGTGTTTTGTTTAGGTTTAATATTGTCCTCCTGATAAAAAATTTGGAGGTGGAGAGGAAAAAAAAGAGCATAATAACTACAGTGAAATGACCAGCAAAAGATACTCCAAATTTTTCAACTCTTCTGTAGAACATAATACAGTAGTATAGTGACTAAGAGTCTCAGTGTTTAAATACAGGCAAGTGACATACCTGTATCTAAGGGCAAGTGACATAATTTTATATGGGAGTTCAAATTAAAGCTTTTTAGTAAATTACTTATTAATCCCAGAATGGAAACATTCTCTGTGTCATTACAACACACTGAGAAATTAGTTTCTTGATGGGATCCCAGAAATAATAACAAAAATAAGATGATAACATATCAATTATGATTCCTTTTACCAGCTTGACTATAAAGCAATTACTTTAAAGCAACTCTGGAATATATCCCAATTGCCCTCAAAATAAAAGAAACACAATGTCAAACCTGTATTTCAAATGATCTGAAAACTCAGACAAATACAAGGACTTCCTAGACTATGCTGATGTGTCTTCATCTGGGATTAGAAATGTTATTACTTACAAGACTTGCAGATGCCCTCTTTGGAGGTCGCCCTCGCCGTCTGCTTGCAGGACTGAAGATAAACGTGGGTGGTTCATCAGGAAAGAAATAGGAGAAGTTTTGTTCTGCTAGATTATATTTTTCAATTGATGTTGCCTTAGTAAGAAAGATGAGAATAGATATTCATGGTGAAATTCTTACCTTTTTAAAAATATAAGCTAAATAATATAAATATAAGCTAACTAATCAATCATTAATTCACAAAAGAAGACAATAAGAGCAACCATATCCACAGCTACTTAACTGAGGATAAGAAATAAATCTCTGGAATAGTGTAAGTGAAGTTAATCTACCAAGTTATGATAATAATGTATGCAGCACCTATCTGAAACTAGAATTTGACTTCATTTGGTAAGATATAGTTTCTTTATATGCCTTTCAGCAAACAGAGCTCATCAGTGTCTTCCTAGCACGTCACTGAACCGTGTCAAGAATAAATTTTGACAGATAAAAGCAGAAACTTAACTTATTGAAGAGTTATATAATTCTCTGTTACACAGGTAGTACTTATTTCTAGAGGAAGATTTTTCCAAATTGTCAAAGGTTCTTTTCAAGTCTACTTTCTCAACCACGACTTCAGGAAATCTGCCCTTATTGGACAATACAGATGAGGATACAAAGGAGACATTCAAAATAGGACATGTTCACATAACTGAAATGCAAGGCAATCAGCAAGAGGACAAGAAGACACTCCACAGAAAGCCCAAATAAAGTCAAGATGACAAATAAACATATATAGAATATAACAATTTTCCTGAGGCTTCAGAAAGCATGACTAATAGATAACTAGTCCTTAATATGGTATAGTGAGCTGGGTCAAAATGACCACTAAAAAGCCCAAGGAATGGGGTGTTTATCCCTTTCAGCTCTATTTTCTTCTATTTCCATTTCTTTAGAAGAGACAGACCCTTAGGAGTTACAAATTTATTTAGAAATTCATTGCCTTTGTTATTTTCCACAACTTTCAGAGGCAAGACTCTCACTGACTCTCATCTCTCCAAGCCTTCCTGGGCAGAATGAGCAGTTACACAGCTGTATGAGAAAATAACAGACATAAGAAAAATCCCTGCTACTTTCTAAAAACAAGAAGATAGCAAGGATTTCAGGGTCAAGGCTGCAATACACAAGGAAGGAGTCCAGGATCTCTTGTGGTACAACAAACAAGTCAAGAGAAATTGCTGCCTTGTGGGAAAAGCTGCTCAAATTCTCAGTCCTCTGGTGCCCGCTAAGATGTGAACTTCATTCTGAGCTGTTCCAAGTATCACCATATATCTAAAATTACAAACATGTGCACAACCAAAACTCCAAGGCCTTATCAAAAATCCATTCCAGCCACCTAAACTCTGGTACCTGTCTCACTGAAGATACGGAGACTGAATTCAATCTATTATAAAATATTTTCCAGCTAAAAGAATTAGAACAGAGTAATATTGGTTTACTGTACCAACACAAAACCAGTTCATTTTTATTCAACTTAGAAGTACCAGCTGCATACCTTGAAGAATGAAAACAATTCATGTGCTAGACTAATCAAAAGTACATTATACTTAGAAAAACCTAAATGTGACATAGTATTTAAAAGGAGCTCTGAGCAGCTAGTAGAGAAGAGCAAAAAAATACTAAATAGTGCCAATATTCTATCCCAAAAATTATTTCTTCTTGCTTACCTTAGCTTTAATGACTCCATCATGTGGTTCACAGTGTTGTTTCAGAAAAAGTTTAAGTCTATCACGAGAAAAGAGATGTTTCCTCCGGCTGTATTAGGAAAGAAAGGTAGTATTATCAACTAACATCTTTAATTAGTATTTAAGTACAGCCAAAAGTATGTGCAAGAATACATGTGATAGATCATATGATTGATCTTTTTCTTATTTTCTTAATTATATTTCTTTGAAAGCCCAACTGAATTAAAATTTTCCTTATGAATAAAACAAAACACAAGTAGGACATAAAGAGTTGGTTTATGCATCTGCAATTTTTATTCTGAAGATTCTGTTATGTCCTCTTTTATAAACATCCTTTTGATCCACGGTAAATCCTCCAAATACTTCTTAAAATTCCTAAATAAAACTCAAGTCTGATTGTGTCAGAAGAGAGGGAGGGTAACAAACAGGGACAGCAGGAAAGCAGCATTCACATCTCTCAAGCATGGAGGCAAGCCAACAAGTGACAAGGTGAATTCACACACTTCTCAGTCAAGCTGTGCCACTTCTTTCTACAGGACAGTGTGCACTCTACATTCCAGGGAACCTGCATTACTTCATGGGAAGGAAAAGGCTTCACTACACTGGAGTATTTAATGGAAAAATAAACCCTGATTTGTGCTGGAACTAAATGACTCATAATCACATAAACTGAAGCATGTTTAAAGCATCCAGTTTATATAGTTTTGATGCGCAATCTACTCTAAACATATATTTTAACTAAATTTGAGACAAATTTGCTATTTAAGAAGCAAAACCTCTACACCTTTCTATTTTAAATCAATCTGATTGCCGGTGTCTGCTCTAACATTTCAAACCAGCAATCCTATCAGAGTGCTCGCAACACCAATAGTGCATCTTATCATTATTAAGAGTTCTCATACTCTTTTCCATCTACTCCATCAATCACAATAGTAGCCAAGGTATCAGAAGTCACAGTCTTGCAAAATGTGGAATATATAAAAATTTCCTTAAGAAACTATGTTCTTTGATGTTTGATCTTTGTATACTTTCAAGCCTAATCAACACAAAGGGAAACTTAATGCATGAAACAGAGATCTTGGTTGTTGGCTACTATAAAGATGTCCAGGTGTTAGAAAAATAAATTATTTGTTGGTAGAATTGCCCTGTTAAGGTTTAGGGCTGGACATACTTCAGTGTTGGGAGGTTAACAAAGCTTGGGAATAAGAATGCCCACTGACAGTGGTCCCAAAGAACACAGAATTTAGGGGTCACAAAGACATCTAGCAGAATTCCCAGGGTAAGGAAACCCAACCAAGCAACTATACCAAACCAGCTCCAACTGGGTAAAAGGTAATTCTGCAGGGGGAAATCTGTGGCCACCGACTCAGGACCACTGACACAAGAAACTCGCTGACTCAAAAGAGAAAGACTGAGCAAGTGGACTAATTACCATAAGATGTAGGAATTAATAAATTAATTGGAATCATTAACAAATAGAAGATAGAAAAGTAATTAGTAAGACAACTTATGTAACTTATAGCCAGTGAACACTCATTCTTTTCGTTGCTAAAACATGCTTGATTTATGGAATACCACTGATCACCTAGGCTTGTGAAATAAAAATCTCTGTCTCTCTTGAGTGTGTAATTGTTGGCTCACTGCACACTGGGTAACTAATCCGATTTTTGCAGACAGCAACAGCAGGTCTCATCTGTGTGCCAATGAAAGCAGAGACCTGCAAGGAGTTGGTACCTGTGTTAATGTTAGCAAAGCTTGGAATCCTTGATACAGAAGGTGTGTATTACAGTATTCTGTTCCACAGCTTTTAATTAATAGCTCTAACATTGTTTTAAAATGTCATTTTATATCAAAAAATCTTACACAATTCACAGTTAGAAAGTATAGTTTTAACTTCCACATACTAATTTTTACCTTAGTTGAGATGCTTTAACAATAACAGCTTCATATAGGTGCTTTTTAATAGGTTGCACTTTGTATTTGAACAAAGAAGGATCAATTATGGCTTTCTTCTCCTGGGAAAAAGAATATTAAAAATTAAAAGTTTACATTCACGTATCATCAGCCTCGTATTTTACACATTTAATATATTTATATGCCTATACAATGGACTTCATAAAAATAGCCAACTTGTAACTTCCACCAAAGAGGACCTATTAATTTATGCCAACTTTTCTGCTACTATATTTAAATCTGCATTAAAACCAGTTCCTGCAAGGAACAGGAAGAACAATGAGGGATGTTTTCTTAGCAAGGAAATGGAAGATAAGAAGGGAAGGAAGAAAGAGAGAGAGACAAGTAATGACACATCCCTACACTTCAGAAAATTGTCTCCTTAATACTCTTAAGTACTCATGATGGCAACAGGAAGACAGGAAAAAGGAGAAAAATATGGTGAGAAAGGAGTCCAAAAGACATAAATAAATAAAATTAATAAAACCAGTAGTCCTTGATCTACCAATTGTGTTACAAAACAAGTAAAAAACACCTAAAATATTTTTCCAAAATAACACTTTAGAAAAAAAACCAAATCAAACACTTTATCAACAGCATAAAATAACAGGAAGTAACAGAAACCATAACATATCTACACTTCAAAATAAATGCTCATCAGGTTACACGCTTTATTAGCCGAAGTGCACTTCCCTTTTACAGGTATTCCTACAAAGACCTGGATGTTTTCCCCCGTCATGGAAAATATTTCTTCAGTTTTAACATAACATTACACCTCTTCCTAGATGGGTAACACCCAGGTCTGGTGTGCTACCAAAATTCACTCCTTTACAAGAAAGAGGGGAGTTCTGCCATAGAAAATGAACAGTGCTGAACTAATAAGACTTTATTTAAATAATGTTGCATTTTGGCATTAAAAAACAGAACTAACTTCTCCTGAGGTGACAATTTGTAATCAAGACTTGTACTGCTTTATCAGGAAGAATTCAGTCATCGTCTTATTTCATCAAGAAGGAAAGTTGAAGCAGCTATGTAAATGAACTAGGAGATTTAAAACTATGCATTTCATCACTGTCAGCCCTTCCAGCATTTACAAAATGCTTTCAGGTGGAGTTTGACAAAATAAACCAGTATATCGCTTGCTGTTCTTTAGCCTTGTGAAAAACATGCACAAGATGTTGAGAACTGTACTTTGCAATGCTCTGAAAATAAAATTTGCTACAATTCCTGGTTTTCCCCACTAACTCTGTGAAAGAGAAATACAAGAAATGTTAACCTTCCAATGTCTAATAAATACATTATTAACTACAGATTAAACAAAACCGTACTTATTCACCATTAGTGTCATTTCAGATGAGAATAATTTGCAAAGTTCTCAAGAAAAATAGCTTATAATGATTAAATTATCAGCATAGTTAATAATAAATGGACTGACAAAAAAAAGACAGACTTGGAAACAGCAATATATCTACTAGACCTACAGGTAAGTGCTGCAATATGCATGCAGTGTCTTGCACGATACTTCATGCATATCACAGCCGAAGTCTAAAGTTGAGTCACTCAGACCAAACACAGTATAAGAAATGTAACAGAAAAAGTCCACCCAGCCACTCATATCTGCAAAACAGAGATTAACTGTAATCCAGTATATCCACTGGCAAGATTTTAACATATTTACATAAATTTGTTAGAAGAGCCTTCATGTTCTGGTCATACCATGACTTGGTCTTCCATGACCACCTTCAGTCTCAAGACAGGAAAGCTAAAGTAACAAAGGCTGTCCCCAGGAATTTCTGGATAGTATGAAAGACAAACTTGCACCTCATCACACACCATTGCCTTTCCAGGCCTTTGGTCTAGCAAGCTGAAGAATGGCCCAAACAGATAATGTTCAGATAGAAAATAAAAGGCATCAGAGAACCAATATAAAACCAAAACTCTATCAGCTTAATTATACATTTTGAATAGATTCTAAGCTTCAATACTGTCTGCAATCAAATTTAGGGCCCAAAGAATAATAAAATTTTCCACTCTTTATCATTAATCTTTTCTTCTTAGTTTGTGTAAATCTTTCTCAATTTCAGTGGATCATATATAATAGCCCAAACATAATTTCAAGACACACTCTATTTTTCTGCTCAGTTTGAGTTTCTAGTTAATATCCAAAGAAGTAAATATATTCCCGACAGTCTCTGCCAAATTTAGAGTAAAAATTTTGCTTAGTACAAAAGAGGAAGAAAAAGGTAATTTGCTACACAAAGCAAGCTTTAAAAATTATATAGATTATCTAGCAGCTTTAGCATAAAAATATCATTATTTTTGCTTATATTTTATTTTGTAAATCATTATATAAAACACATTAGAGTTAGCAAGGGTTAGATCCATTTCACAACAGAGATCCCTTACAAAAAAATCTTTTCAGCACAACTCTGACACACAAATCCAGAGGAAAAAATACAGAGTATTTTGTAACTTAGTAGGCAAAACCTACAACTGACTCACCCATATCACACTAGTTTCTACTGCAGTCAAGTGAATGTGGTTAGTACTTGTGTGAGAATCTCACATTTTTAATAAGGTTACACTGAACCACTGACAGGTAATAATCTCATTGGGCCTTCAATTACTTTGGCATGTTGCCCACATGACCTAAACATAAATTTCTTCTTACACTACAGCTATGCTACACTCTGACAGCACAGTACTAAGGGAGCAGTCCCAAGTAACTCCTGAGGCCTTAGAACCATGGAATTGTTCATGTTGGAAAAGGCCTCTAGGATTGAGTCCAACTACCAACCTGGCACCACCATGCTTATCACTAAATCCCATTTTCAAGTGCCACATCCACATGGCATTGTGAATACTCCCAGGGATGATGATTTCATGACATCCCTGGGCAGCCTATTCCAATGCCTGATGTTCCAGTGGAGAAATTTTTCCTGTTATCCAATATAAACCTTCCCTGGCACAATTTGAGGCCACTTCAAGCTGTCACTTGCTACCTGGGAGAAGAGACCAACTACACCCTCGTTTCCGGTGGTTGTAGGGAGTGCTAAGGTCCCCCCTGAACCTCCTTTTCTCCAGGCTAAATAAAGCCTGCTCCTTCAACCTTATCCTTCTGAATTACCTTGTCCAGGACACCTATCTGCACCATCTGGTCTGAGTCTTGCCACAGCTACCTGTATCTTACTGTATTTAACAGAAATCGAAAAATTGCCCCGAAAAATACTGAGAGTTGGAGGATCCAGAATGTTGTCCTGAAGTGCTAAAATGACTGCTGTCCCACTTTCCCAGAAAAAGGCAGTGGCTTTTTTTCTCTTTCACTAAATTTGGGAATGGACAAAACTCCCTTGAAAAATGCTAGGTAAATAACACAATCATTTATGGTCTCATCACGCTCCAGTGCAAGCCTTGCACAGGTAACCTGTCAGCAAACTGAACCCCATGGCAAGGCTGCCTTGGACATCTCTGAAGGTTGCCACTAACAAGGAACTCTAACAACAACTGCCCACTTGGAATTGCAAGTATTTTCTGCAAGTATTTTCAAGAACAAAACAGAGCAACCTGAAGACTGTTAAGAACAACATTCTAGAGACAAGACAACAGGACTTTTAACTTTTTGGTGAAGATTTTAAAGTGCCTTTGATCCAGGAACTTTGGTTTTTCCTTATAACATAAAGAGAACTACCCATCATCATTATTCCTGGATTCAAGCAATGTAGGAATGAGAGAGGAAGAAAGGAAAGATAAGAATTACAGATGAAGAAAGATTTACTGTACTGAAGATATTATCCAGCTTTAATGACAAGCTATGCCCACATTTTGACTTATCCAGTTCATAATTTTTTTCCTCCAAATAAATTTTAAAACCCATTTGAAGATGGCAAAAGGCCTAGATGGTAAGGTTACACTGACATTATTTCCAAAAACTGTTACCTCTTATATCCCAAAACCTGCAGAACCAATTAGCCCTTCCCCAAAATCTTCAATTCAAACTGAACAAACACACAAATTTACTGCCATAAACCAGCCAGCAGACCAGTAATTTTTATCTAGTATTTCTAATGATGCTTGATGATTCACACTACTCACAGCCCTGACAAAAGGAATGACATGAATAATTAAGTTGCAGCTGAATTGTATGCATTTGGCAGCAAAAGCCCCTCAAACCTCCAGGCTGTGTTGGCTTTAGCACTCAACAACAAGAGTTCAACCTTACCTTTAAAAGTCTATCAGTTTAAGGTGTGAACACTGCTATTCCATGTGACCACTATCCTATGGTACCAGAGGCTCCCAGGGCATAGCAGAAATTTTTTAAGAACTCAGAAGATTTGCTGCCTTTTGCTATGTAAGGCAGGCCTTAGAGCACAGCCTGTTTTTCTGAGGGAAAATAAGAGCATCATAGCCTCTTTCTTCTTGTACCACCCCAACTTTTACTGAAGAACACAACAGAAAAGGTCAGCAGGAACATTTGTACAGACCACATAGCTATTTCTGCCCCACAAAGACAGGAGGAGTAGGGTCACAGAAAGGCTGGGATCTCTGACATCTATTTTCAGTTAAGATTCTCTAGCCTTACAGATTCTTTAGGAAAAATATTTGCAGATGGCCCATCAATCTGTGCTGTGCTCCCCTCCCCCTCCCTCACAAACACCCTTAGCATCTGCTGTACCATTGTTTAACAGCACTGCAGCTTTGCACAAAGACTGGGTCTCAAAACCTGGAGATTTGTGTGCAGGCTGAGGCAGAACTGTCCTGCACATATCAACTTGACATTGGTCCAAGGTGACTAACATCCATACTCTCCACATGCAAGTCTCTCCAAAACAGCAAAATATAGTCTCTGAAAGATTAGGGCTGCAAAACAACGTCATTCAGTTCAGCAGGATTTCATTGTTTCGAGCAATGGTATAAAGAATCGCCAGCATACAAAAATTCATGACAATGCTCTACTTTCAGATAGGTTTTACACATACTGCAAATAATACTTTTCAAGTCTGCATATACCCTGAATATATCTAGAAAATGACTGTTACTACACTCTCACAATTGTTATAAACAGACTCACTTAAAATTTACAGTAAGCATTTTAAAGACACAAGAGGTTTGCAATTTAACTTGCAGCATAAATGTTAGATATGTCCCAGAACACTGCTTCAAAAGCCTGTATATTCTCACAAGAGCTCCCCTTCTAAGAGAAAGAAATTATTTTCCCTCCCTTCTCTGCACTGTCAAAATAACTAATCAGCGGGGGAGAACAACAGATTGACTGGGAGTGCAAGACTTAGTCTTACCAGCAGCTCTGCATGCATGGAAGAGACAGCACTATAATGGATCAATCCTACAGTCAGCTCTGTGCATGCTTGCCTAGTTCCAATAACCTCCTTTCAAATGCCACATGCCTTTTGGAATACTGAAAATGCACTTATTTTTTCAAATACATAGGACATTTTCATGAACAACTTAGACACTGCCTTCAAGGGACAGCAAAGAAATTTTAAAAATTATTTATCCTATGTTATTTTCTTAACCAAGTGAGGAGCTCTACCCTAGTTATTCTAGGCATGTCAGGACATGACTTCATCATAAAGCAAATCAACAAGATTAACTTCTGCATCCATGTGACATCTTGAAGTCAGTAACAGTTCATGCAAAGCCTGTATGTTGCTAGATCCTAGATTAGGGCCCACTTCAAACACTCCTCTTTCATCATCATGCCTATGAAACACAGAAGTCTTTCTTCTCATTATACTGCCAGGATAGGCTCAATTACTGCTCAGTAAAGGGACACTCCAACACAATAAACAACACAGTTACAACCAAGAAGCTCTCCTACTCAATGTTTTAAGGCTACTCCAGCCCATAGAAAGTTCCTCAAGACAAGACACAGAGTTTCATTGCACCTAACATCATAACCAAATCCATCAAATACAATGATATATTTATATGGACACATGCACAATGAAGAAAGCTTGGTATGTTTTTGGTTTTTTGGACACAAACACAACAAGTCTCTGGGAAAACTTTTTCAGAGAGTTCCAGTAACAGCATGTCCTCCTGTCATACAGTAATCTCAGCTCTGAGCCCCATGATGGAAGCGAAGTGATACCAAACTGCACAACTGCAGCACACGCTGCACCTTCTGCAACAGCATCACAGATGTCCCAGCACAGTGAACAACCAAGAGGTACACACAGCTCTTCCACCATCGCTCAGCAAAAACACTGTCATTGCAAAGAGATAAACAATGATTGTTCTGTAGGTGTTGCACTTCTCATAATGCAGTTTTCTGGTGCCCTAGCAGAGCCTGCACCTCTGAAGGTTCAGCTGGTCACCTTCAGCTGTCTGAACGCTCACAATCCATACAGATCAAGGAATTTGTTTCAGTCAGACTCTGACACATCTTGCTTTAATCTCATTCCCAGCCAGTCAGAATGACCCACAGTAAAAATATCCTGTACCCGTTTTGTGCAGAGCTGTTGTGAGTTTCTGAGTCGTCACTGTCGCTGATGACAATGGTGTCCCCATCAGCACTGCTGCTGTGCCCATTCGCCATTCCATTGTGATGGGCTGGAGCTATGACTTCCAAAACCTTACACTGCAACCTGCAATGAAACACAGACATTTATTAATGGCAAAAGCCTTTCACTAGTACAAGGAGCCTAAAATTATAGCAGATGTTATTTTAAGAATACATATATAACTGAACATTCTACTGTCTACTAAGTAAGTAACCAAGAGCCTTGAGCCGAAATACTATGTAAAATATTAATTTCATAAATACCATCTAATAAATGGACAAATTCATCTGCTTACACAGCCATCAGCCTCACTTCTCAGGAAACAAATCGAGTTACTTGTGGTTCTGAGGTTTTTCTTCAGTTCTCATTTAAGTAAACTAAAAAGTTAACTTAATGTGTTACTTTAAAACTAGACAACAAAATTCCTATGTTATTTTCATAGCACTCTAAGAAAAGCAAAAGATTCTGAGATCCCAAAGTATTTTTACTTGTAAGAGACCATCTTCTACTACTGTTGATGACCTAAATAAACAAGGCTGAAATGATCATTATGCATCTAATCTTAATAATGGCCCATTTATCTGCTGACACATATTAAGGCTCCATCTGGCATGCACACAATTGACAAGCCTATTCCTTTGCCATCCCGAATGCTAGTTATAAAAGGGAGAATTAACTACATATCAAAAAGTATGATTAATCAACACTTCATGCTGGGTAACTGTACCATAGCTGGTTCTGAACCACCAACTTTCACCCCTTTCTAGAATTCCATGGTTCCTATTATTTAGTTTAATATCCAAAAGCCTTGTCTGATTAATGAAAATTAACTGCTGTAGTCAATGGATGTTGTCACATTCTACCACTAAAAGCTCAAAGCATGGAGGAAAAGAACACATCATATTTTTCTTCTCAGGGCACCAAGTAGTCCCATTTGAAATATGTAAAATGAAGAACACATGAAGTTCTGGGCTTGAACTAGTGGTGTCACACTTAGGCTAAAAACAAATAAGCCTCACAAAATCCATGACAAATTCTAAATGTTCTTCCGTCTGAACAACACTGGCAAAAAGGAAGCAATGTCAAAATATTTCTTGAACATATCTTTCTACAAGTAGACAGTACTGCCGAAAACTTGCACACGTGGAAAAGACTGGGGATAGAGAAAGGGAAAGAAAAGATGGTGGCAGCCAGAGAAAACCCCAGAGAATTAAAATAACGTAATTACATTAAATATCCTAGGTAGTATTCTTGTGACATTATCAAGGATCAGCAATGCAGTTAGACCCTGTAGCTGCTCTCTCCAATAGGAAGGGAGGTCCAGGATGCTCCAGCATATTTAAAAAATATGAAAATAATTTAAGAAAACCAACAAAACTACTTACATCCTCACGTACTCCTAAAGACAACAATATGACCAATGCTTACAGTGTCCATGGGTACACGAGAGCTGCTTGCACGCAGAGGCAGCCTGAGCCCACTTGGACTTGCTGGCCACAGGCACACTGCCATTCCAATGCAGCCTATCTTGTTTCCAAAGCTGACTGGTCTGGAAGACATGTCTTCCCACACAGTGGAGATCAAGCTTAATAACTGTAAAAAATCTAAATGGACTCTGTATGAAGAACTGAAAGCATCCAACTATAGTGGAGGTAAAACCTGATGACTGCTCACAAAGTCAATGCAAGTCCAACAAGGCTTATTAAGGACTGGCCCACCACCAACCTCTGAGTCCTCTAAGTAAAGTCGATTAGTAGTAACTTGGTTTTCCAATACTTGCAACATCACAGTTACCTCTTCATACTAAATAATATGGAACCAACTGGAGGACAGAATGTTTATTATTAGGCTAGTTTTTTTTTTAAATCCAACAAATATAATCTCCTAAAAAAGTCTTCTTAGTAGAATTATTTTGTTTGAGATTATGAAATACATTTCCTAGTGAGTCCAGCTCAAATGAAGACCCACTTTTCCTTTCTCACGGAAACCAGCGGAGGCTACCGACACGCTCGTGCAGTTCCGGCGCTGCCCACCAGGGGGGGCGCACACGGCACGGCCATCGCGCGCCCGCTGACAAAGAGGCCTCAGCGCACGCCCGGTCCGGGCCGTCCTCCCGCACAACAACACTTCATACTCCAGTCACCGAGGGGCTTTCCAACACTGACCTTACCTGCTCATCCATCGAGCAGCCCCGTAATTTACAGGGCATCACATCTCTTTTTCTAAGAATGGAAACTACATATTCTATATGCTTGATTCAATAAGCAGCAAAATCCCCAATAACAGCTGCATTCTACTCCCGCCCCTTTCCCCTTTATTTTTCAGCAGGAAGAATGACTAACAGATTAAGCTATCTCAGAAAGGAAGTGATACTCCATCTTCTGTGCCATTCAAATCACTACCAGAAACCTTTGGGGAAGGAATCAAGTGAAACACACATTACCTGGTGCAATAAAAGCACAATCCTGTGCAATTTAGTGCTTACTGACGGACAGGAGATTAAAGACAGGGATGCAACCATTCCTTCTGGCATTAGAGAAACAATCTATGAATGGTTTTTTTTAGCCTGTAGTCAAGTCATGGCTAATAGCACCAATTCCCTGGACTAAGTGGCAAAAACACTGTTTCTAGTGCAAGTGGTCTGCTCTTCTTGATAACCTAATAATTCCCTGAGTTCTCTCATGACAACTCCTATTTTATATTGTAAGGCACATAAAACAACATAGCTGAAAGCTGAAGCAAGACAGTTAAATGAAGCATACTACTTGAATTACTCCCTAAAAAAGATATTTCAAGACCTTTACACAGCTTATGTCAAACCATGCTCACTATTCCCATAAAACAAGATTTGGGGGCAACTCAGTCTAAAAAGACAGCAGCATCTATGTACATAAATATGTACCCTAAATATCCCCATCAGTCAGGAAGCACTTTCTTCAAATTACAATAAAGATTACAGTCACACTGAGTGAATCCTAAAGGCTTTCAAAATAAATTGAGAATAGAACCATTAGGAATTTGCACACAACAGTCCAAGCAACTCTAACTCAGACCCTACTTAAAACAATTTTGCTTACCTATTTCTGCACTACAGCCTGTTATCAACAGTGAGGTCTTCTGGCTCATTGAAAGGATGGCCTCATGCTTACAGATCTATTTTTTGTCAGGCTTAGAAACAAAGATCTTTGAAGTCTCTTATGATAAGGGCTCCAATAAATGCTTAGCCTTATGGTTTTATCTTTATTCTTTTAAAAAACTCAAAACAACAAAGAACAACACAGGAGTCCAAGGTTTTCAACACAAAGCCAGAGTTCAGTACCACAAACATAATTTATTTTTAAAATGGATCTTCTCTCTCAAATGAAGCCTGAGAACTCCCATTGATTTCCATGATTGTTGCATGGGGCTGGTCAGCTGCACAAGCAAAGGAACAGAACTAACTCCAGCAACCCAAGGGCTGGGGACTACAGACTGGGGCACGGGACAGTTCCTAGGAAACCCAACTCAGTCTCCTTCTGCAGAAACTATTCTGGGCTGTGCTTAGAAGAGCCTACAACTAACAGAAAACTAAAGTCTGACCGAACCTTGTCACTCCCAGAACTCTAAGGAAGTTGAAGTAGGTTGAAGGTATACAAAAGCAAACTGCACTTGCAGCCTAGGCTGCTGCTGCACAAGATGCAGAGATGATTTAATGGCTCCTGTCAAATGGGGAGATCGCCCTTTGCCACTCCTCTTTCCAGCCACATACATGGTGCTTGCTTTTTGCGGCTCTGGCAATCGCTTTCATTTATTAATTGTCATGAAACTGGATTCAATTACCTAATAAAACAACTAAACAAAAGAATATATATTTTTAAAAAAACCAAAAATCCCTAAACCAATGTGAAATGCTGGGTAAGCTTGTGTCATTATCACCTACTTTAAGCAGCTCATTGAAGGACGGATGAGAACTAGGGCATATGCAAGATGCAAACACTGACCACAAATAAATGCAGAAGAGGAGGGAGGGCTGTCCATCTACTCAAGAGGTGGGAGAAGAGGGGCTGCCATTGAAGATCAAGCAAATAAGTTTTTGATTACCTCAGCCTTCTACTCATCCATTGTTACCAGTTTTCCAGCACTGTTTATCAGGGGGTTATACCCTCTTGACCTTCCTTTTCTGGTTAATGCACGTGTTAAAGCCCTTCCTGTTATTCTTTGCATCCCTTGCAAGGTTCAACTGCAGCTTTGCCTTGCTCTTCCCAGGTCACCTGTCAGTCATATCTTCATTTGTCTGTGTATTTGCTTCTTTCTCTTTTGTTTGAACATCAGATCCCTACTCAGCCAGGCCGCTGTGCTATTTTCCAACAGATGTCAGGGTGGTTGAAGGCCCCAAGAAGGACAAGGCCCTTAAGTGCAATGGTTCCTGTGGTCAGCAATGGCTCCTGACAAAGCAATAAGGCTTTGTCAATACAGACACCTTGATCAGGGTGTCTGTAGCAGTTACCAACCTTTGATACCAACCTTGCTTCCTTTTGTTGCCTCAGTGTCTGATTTTTACCCACAGGCTTTCAACCTGCTCGTGGCTGTTCTTCAGAGATAACTCTTTACACTCAATCCACCTCTTGATGCAGGGGGCAACCCCTCCTCCTCTCTTCCTGCCATCTCTTCTGAATACCTGTAGCCATCAATGGTCACAGTCCAGTCATGGGATTTGTCCCACCATGTTTCAGTAATGGCAACAAGGTCGTAGCTTTCTAGCAGCAAAATGCTTTCCAACTACTGTTTGTTGCTGATGCTGTGTGCTTTGAGGCAAAGGCACCCTCAGCTGGGCTCTCAGCTGTGTCACCTTCCTAGAGGAGCACACCCCTGAATTCCTTAGAGATAATTCTCTGGTGGTTTCCCTTTTGGTTTACAATACCTTAGGAGACCCTGGCTCATCTCCCTGACACTGCATGTTCCAACATGGCTTACACATTTCAGAGTAGATGCGCTTCAGCTAGGCTACTGATTCACCCCCAACACTGGCAAGCCTGGTCTTATCCCTTTCCTCCTTCAAACCTAATTTTAAGCATTCTCAATCACCCCTGCCAACTCATGGACTTTTAGACAGGCAAACCCCACTTGTCTACAGCAGGCCTGGTGCCATAGAAACTGTCCTATGATTGCAAAAGCCAAAACACCACTGATGGCCTTTAAGCCACATGTTGATCAGGTGGGTTCTCCTGTTCCAGTCAGCATTTTCCTCCCTGCTACCAAAGGGTTTGAGGAAACACCACCTGTGCTCTTGTTCTTTCAATCTGTTGCCCTAGTGCCCTGAAGTTCTTTTTGACTGCCATGAGACTTCTCTCATCAACCTTGTCACTGCCAACCTGCACAACTAGAAGTGGGTAATAATCAGAGGGCTCAATTAGTCCTGGGAGTCTCCTGATGACATCCCTTACCCAAGTCCCAAGGAGGCAGCAGACTTGCCTGTGGAATGGATCCAGCTGGCATATGGGGCCCTCAGTTTCCCTGCAAAGGCAATCACCTACAATCACCTTTCTTTCTTTCTTAACACCAAAGTTGTGATCCATCTGGCTCACTGACTTGTTCTGGGCAAGCTCCAAGAGAGAACTTCATTCCCACCATTTTCTGCCTGACCCTGATATTGCAGAGCTTCATGTATTTTCTGCAAGGGTACTTGGAAAGGAAAGGGAGGCATGGGGGCATTGTCTTATCTCCCTGGGCAAGGACCTGTTTCCACCCATACCTTTTAGGTCCCCCCTTCTCCCTGACGGTGAAAAGGTCAGGGTTTCTCTGACTCTTGCCAAGCTTCCATCCACTGCATTTCTCTCAGGGACTGGAGGATGTGACTCCACCAAGTCTGTTTTCTCTCACACTCCCTGATACTCCTCACCCTTTTCCCTTCCTCTTTAGAATGAAACAAACCAGAACAAATTCTTTCCTTCATCTCAGCAACTCAAAGACACATACACATACAAGCCATTAGGAGTTTCAACAGGCCAGGTATCTCCATCTACTACTGCCGGAGAAGTAGAAGAACACAGTTTAAACAAGAGGAGAAAATCTGCAGTCTACTATGTAACAGGTCCAAACCATTACAGGATACCAACTGAAAAACCTCAACCCTGCAACTATTGGCACTTTTGCTTCCCAGTAAAGTTCTTCCCAAATGCTGAGCAGGCCTTTGCATCCAACCAAGGCTGGCATTAGAGAGGCTCTGAGAGGAGAGACCACTTCTCACAGCTCCTCAATTGAGCATTCTGCACACCAGCTTCTGATCTGGCTGGCACTAATTACTCTGACAGAAATAATAGTCTGGTATTCAGCTATGTCCCCATTTCAAGTCAAAAAACAAGATACCCTGAAGGCTCAGATGAGTTGTAAATGTGTCTCTTTATGCTTTATGA
Source organism: Emberiza elegans (assembly GCA_024865655.1). NCBI lineage: Eukaryota > Metazoa > Chordata > Aves > Passeriformes > Fringillidae > Emberiza > Emberiza elegans. The sequence goes on along the minus strand of JALJVW010000139.1, from coordinate 51,926,433 downwards.
TAAGCAGACAAAAACTATCCCTTGGATGGCACATGGCTGTTTCAAATGAGATGGTGGGAGAACACTGCAACACTCTGAAGCCAGCTTTTAAAATAAAACCCACGATGATCAATGAGTCAGAAGCAAATTCACTTTTTAAGACACACAAATGAAAGTAATGTTTTTCAAATGCCAAAATTAAAAAAGCACACTTTTTCTAACAATATATGAAGTTAGCTGAATACAGAAACCCCCATAAGAGTAATACAAGAAGCTGTAGTATCAAGTGCCAAAAAGCACCAAAAAAAGCTACAGCACCATTCTGTTTTGTCAGCTTTTAGGAAGTTTTTAAGAAGCAAATGTCAAGTAAGTGCAGTCACTCATATCCTCATCCTAACAGTTCTCATACGCTTGAGAGTAATTAAAGAAGTAAAAGAGAGACAAGATCTGAAGGAATAAGTGACATCTTTTACTAAGCTAACTGATACTGTTTAATGCACACACAAACAAAAGCACACAACAAGGAGACAGGTTTTATGTACATAATGGCTTCCTAAAATACAATTAAAGGAAGAGCTGCTGCTTTTGGGTTTTAGCATCTTTATTCAAATCATAATTAAGATTGTATGTTTCAAAGAAACTAGTAAGAAACATGGTTTTGCTTAGGAAAAGAGCAAGTACAGACTAGCTGTATCAGCTGTCTCCTGCAGAATTAGGACAGTACTACACTGGTATATGTATCATTTTGACTGCCCAGCATTCGTTTCCTAACATTAAAAACAAGTAAGCAATAAAACAAACCACAAGCTTTACCTTTGAATTTATAGTTATAAAATAGAGAGTGTGAGAATGAGAGCTAACAAAGACTGGCAGTGCCAATTGTTGTAACAGCTGTTTTAACAACCCATAAGAAAGGAGTTGCAGGTTCTTTCCCATATATCATCATCTCATAGCTTCCACTACTCAAATACAAATATATTTATTAGTCAACAAATTTACATTTACGTCCCAAAGGATTTAAGGGCAGTGGAAAGTAAATTCCTTAAATGTGATTTTTCCAGGCCAGAAGTTAATTGATCCATTTCAGCAATGCTGAAAAAATGCATACTGTATTTCCTTTATGAATAGGTAAGCTGCTCTCCAGCACTATCAGAGATGCTGTTTCACAGACACCATGCTAGTTTTGACACTTTCTGGAATTCAAATTACCTTTCAAAATAAAGTAGTAAACTCCCTTTGTATACAGGAACTTACATTTAAGCATTACCACTAAAAAGCCCCACAATTAGTAATTTAAATAATTTTAATTGTCTGTAACTCATTAGTCTAAACATGCAAGACACTTTGTCACTCACTACCTAGTGGTGTTTTTATATAATAATTCATCCTAGCACTCATAAGACAAGTACAGATATATAGATACGACAGATAGATATAATCCTAACTTAGATATAAGTTAGGATTATCTTCCACTATCCTAACTCCTTATCAACTACAGTCTTGACCAGCAACATGCTTCCTGTGCCCCAGTTAAGACTTACAGAGATGAAAACAGTATGCAAATCTTTTAATTGGCCTAATGCAATGGTTAATCCACTCCAAAATGAACACTCCTAAAGCACTGGGACACCAGTGAAAACAATTGAAGAGTTAAAAGAAGTTTGATCTCTGATTATCTGTTTCCTGCAGCTTGACAATTGTCAACATCAGATCATTCAAAGCAGAGAAAGGATCTTAACCTATTCAAATGTATGATCAGATGCAGCAATCTTCCTAACAGAACATCATCTACCACTTCTGTAAGTAGGCTCATTTTTAAAAGCATTCTGGTGTTGCTTGCTCACAGACATTAGGCAAGTATTCTTTTGCAGTGGTGTCATCTAGTGGTCAAATTCAATGAAAAAAAGATATTCTTTTCTGTATGATTTTCTTCCTTCTTACACACTGACCTTTAAGCCATCTGTTTCAGTCTGTAAGTGACTTTTTACTTAAGTGCCATACTAACTGATGGACAAGAGGTTGTGCTTAGCCTCCACATGGGGAAGGGAAGACAACTACATAAGCTATTTTTAAGAGTGGAGGTAGAGTTGTCAGATCTCCTCACTGCTCAAGTCAGGCCAAAAGCTTATAGTTTAATTAACTAATTATCAAACTGCTCACTTATATATCCTGATAAAGAAGGAAATTGTTTCTTGTGATAGCACACAGACTCAGAATACTGATAATAAATCACAACAGGTTGTTTACATGGGCTGTAAATGTAGGTTTTCCTCCAACAAATTTAAATAGTTGTAAAATCCAAAAAGCATGCTGCTGGCTTCAGGCAGAAAAGAACAGGTCTTACTGCTGAGCAAGTTAAGCTGTTGAAGGGTTTTTTTTAGTATGTCTGAGGCATTAGCTGAAGTTACTATTTTCAGGTAGGCCTTCCATACCACATAGTTTCAGCTTTCAGGTAACTTTTCAGATGTCAAAATGTTGAAAATCAATTTCACAAGTTTCAAGTATCAATAATAAAACACAGTACTAAGACAGCAACAAATGGACAGGTTACAGCAAGAGACACTATTCCTTGTGGAAAATCAAAAGACCAACAGGTACATGATGGGTCTTGAACTTCCAGTTCTGAATATCAAATATAGGAAGCAATTCCAGTAATGTGATCAACATATTTCCTCTCCTTCAATAAAGAGTGAGCTAAAACATTAGCTGCTTATTTTACATCTTAATTGACCATGGCTAGCATGAAATATTGCTCTAATCTTCCCCCCAACAAAATCTCAAATAATTTCCATGCCTTTTTTCAATAAACTACTTTCCATTAACTGCAATGTGACATTCTAATGAACAATATTTACAATGTCAACTGGTTTCAATTCTTTAGCAACTCAAACTTAATTTTAGATTAAGTTCTCTTTTTATTCTGTAATGTTTCTGACCAATATTTCAAATAGTAATTTTGTCTTTTGTGAAGGCAGTATAAGGAAAATGATGTTACACAATTCCTATGTTTCTTTAATTGGAAGTCTGGGCACCTTGTGTTTGAAAGCATACCACAGCTGCCACTTTGGAGAAAAGACAGCCCCAGTTTGGCCAGAAAAGTCAGATACAAACCAAGAAAGATGGCCATTTTTAATCAATACATCGCTTGAAAGGGTTAAAGAGCAAGCAGAATTATCTCCTTCTGTAACCTGCTTCTAACAGGTTACCAAAATGCACCCATAATTTTTAGAGACCACCTAAACAAGGCATATGATTAGGACTGGGGGGAGCTTTCTCTGCAATTTGTTTCTGGTTCACAACAGTTGTTGGAGACACCAGACATACCAAAACAAAAGGAGGACAGCATATCCCAAACTCTCCTGAGTTCCTCTTACCAGACCTCAGTAACAAGGCAGAATTAGCCAAATTCAAAACTGAGCAGTGTAGCAAAAGGCTAGAAACCAGAAAAGACATAAGACCAGAAAAAGTAAAGGAGCATTAGATACTGCAAAAACCAGACTACACAGGTTTCATACAATCAAAAAACCCATCATCCTCCTAGACTCTGAACAAAGCACTTGTCCTCTCTTTGCAAATCAGCTGTCATCTCTTGCAGTATTATAGACAACTTCATATGTTCAAGGATAAAAACATTTAAATTAAGGCAAAATGCTAAGCCTTCTAGTGTTTGGGCTCCTAATTTTTGTTCAAAATCTAGAAAGTTGCAGCCTATCTTACAAGAATATTACACATGCAAAGTCAGGACTTATAAAATATCAATATTTAAATTGTTTGAGCAAGCCTTGGTTACGCATCCATTATGTAGTAGGCTTGGAATTAAATGATGCACAGAGCTCAGAAAACCAAAAAATCTTGCTGACATTACACGTGCAAAAAACTTTAAAAGCAGTGGAAGAATTTACAACACCACAAAACAACTGAGTTTTCAAGATCTGCCAAATTCTGTTGCTCTCAGGATGCTACTACAATATAGATGGACTGTGATAATTTTTTCTAGAAAGATCCCAAAAACATAGCTGCAAATGACAAATGCGTGCAAACAGCTCTGCTGAAAGCCATATTATGTACAAGTAACATGAGTTGGTACACTTAATCCCCAATGCAGTACTTCAAAATGCAGGGCAAAGTCAACTGTTAATTGGCACACAAATAACTACACCTCACCTCCTCCCACTTTGTATGCTTTAATTATGTACCTCTGAGCATGAAAGTCCCTCGGCATTACCATGCTATTTGCAGTGTTTCCTGGATTTAGTATTAAAGGTTGGAACTAGTTCCCTGCTATACCTTTGTTACAATATCAGTGGCATACAATCAGCTAAGGAAAGTTTTTTATTCTTCATTTTACACCAATTTATATTTATGTAGTTTAAAACATACAATCTCTAGCAGGCTAATTTGTGATGGAAATAAATTTTATTTGAAACTTTAAATCTTTTGAAAGGTATCCATCTCAGAGGCTCAAGAAATTTAACTTATATCCTATACATGTACTGATCAGTGAAAGTAGAACATACACACCTAACAATTTCGTGTTTATCTCAACACAAGTTCAAGTAACCAAGAAGGTTGAATTAAAAGCTGGTAAAAAACCCACAGCACTCTTAAGGTGATATCACAGCTTTACCTTTGGAAACATCTTTGGAAAGCTACAATGCACACATGCAAATGTTTTAGAAAAGTAATAGAAAGAGTTATTCTTGAGGGGGAAAAACTTATAGAAGAACAATAGGGGTTTTTTTGCTATTATTTTGGAAACTAATTGTTTTCTACATCTGAGGATACTAAGGCATTTCATTGAGCAAAAGAAAAAGAACACCTGAACAATACTGACAGTTCATAATATTTGGGTTTCTGAATAAACAAATGAAACAAACAAACACCTTATTCACTAAGCAAAATACTGCAATACCAGTGGTAACCTGAGTCTAGTCATTTGACAAGTATAAAGATGAGAAAGAGAGAAAGAAACTTCGGATATAGGTTTTCCATACAGAAGGCAATAACCCTACTGAAGTTGTTCTCATTCTGGCTTTGCAGACTGGCACTTGACTGGTTGAAAAGAATACAGCAGTGAAGAGAAGGAAAGCTTTTCTATTAAGCACTGATCTTATGCACAAAACCACACCAATTCCCTTACAACTTATCTCCTGCAGTGCATTGAGATTTTTCTTCCTAGTGTAGTACAAAATTTGCCATAAATAACATCTGGATCAGCCACTACAGAAACTGACACAGAATAACTGTTCTCCAATAACCATTTTGAACCAGCCCACTACTATCACCCAACAAACAACAGTCTATGCGCTAAGTGTCTGGCTACCCAGAGGAGTGCCTTCTACTCTGAAGTGTAAGCTGTCACCTACCTCCTGAAAAAAAGCAAAATAAAGTGACCCTATGAACAACAAAAACCCCAGCAGCAGCAGCTGAACCCACAAAGCTTTAGCCTATTCTGCAGGCACATCCAAACTAAGCATGTTTTTTCACATCTTAAGCCTAAATTAGGTAAAACTATAAACTTATTTAGACAAAATATGAACCTTTTCTAGACCTCTCCTAGAAGCTGCTTTAAAGAAAGACTCAAGCTTATTTATACTATAGAGCATATGTACCAGTGATATGAGAAAGAATGCATCTGAAGCTTAAAATTCTTCCAAGGTTTTAATCAGTCTAAGATGACAATAAAAACATTTGCAGTAAATATACCAGCAAAACAGTAAGTATAACACTAACTCTGAGTGGGAAGAAGCCCCTATCAACCTAAATTCCAGATAATCAACTATTATAAATATTATACAGTTAATTCCCAACTTCACTGAAAATGCAATCACAATTTTTGCACTACCTAAGAAGTAAAAATCCAACATTTACTAATTACTTTAAGCTTTCAGTAGTTTGGCCATTAATTCTGAATATTCATCAAAACTGTTGTGTGTTTTTAAAATTCATATCTTCCCCTACTTTGTCATTAAATCTTATTCTACAAACAATCCACCTTTCACAAAAACCAACATTCTTTTGCAAATCCACCACACAGACCAAAACACATGCAGTGTCAAGACCTGAGAGCACTGTCATATCTCCACAGCTGCTTCAAAGCTAAAGGAAGGTATCAAGCAAGCAACACGATCCTGCTCTTAATTAAAGTAGGGAAGCGCAGTAATAGTATCGCCAGCTGAAGCATCACACCTCACATGGATGTATTTGTTTGATGGAGTTTATTACCTGGGGTTTGGGCTCAAAAATGCACACACAAACAAAAACTAGTATTTTTAAATACACTTACCTTGCACCATTATTTCTAAGTACTTCCACTATTTCATCAACAAAATACCGATCCTTGACATAAGCAAAGATTTCATCACAGATCTCATGCAGTCGGGTGCGATGGGTAAGGGTGGCCAAGTAGAGAACTGGAATGATGAGTGCTTCTGGAAAACTTTGAAGATTATGTCTGGCTTTCTTCTCTGATTCCAGAGCTTCCTGATATGTGAGTCCTGGTTTACCTGTGACAGCACAGCTCCACACAAGGCTGTTGCACAGAATGGTGCGTTCAAAAAAATCACTGGAAAGGAAGAAAGGTCGGAGGGGGAAGAAAGAAAGAAAACAGTTGAGTTCTGACTAACATTTTAAACTTGCTCACAGTTAATATAGCAGCACATTGCAAATATCTTTTACAAGCATGAAATGCAAAAGCAGCTCTACTCCTCTACAGTTTGTAGATATCAAGGGGTATTTGACATTTTTTAGGCATGGTAAATTGCTATTTTACAACCAAAGTTGCCTCCTCTCATTACAGACTACAGTAAGAGAATCAAGACCTAGAAATGCTGCAAACAAATATTCATGTATAAGAAGCCTTTTGCATAATAATAATCACACTGAGTTTAATAGGTGTCATATCATACTCTCATCTCCCCCATTTCCACAAATATTTGTAAGATGAGCGCCTAAAACTGTACAAACACGAACTAACTTTAAGATCACAGAAACATGTTGCAACTTGAATAAGTTCCAGATTTTGAGTGCCTTAACTCACAAACTAAAAGATGAGAGAGGTAAAAACTTAATGTCAAGTAGTTCTCTAAATAGTTTTTATTCCTTCACTGTTTGCATAGCTCTTACAAAAAAGCACTGAAATATTTTTTCCTACAGATTCTTTTCCTCCCTTGTTCCGTTAGTAAATATTGATTCTCCTCCTTCCACACATTTCCAATTAAGGCTAAAATTGCATTGCTGTTACTGCTTGCTTACTAGCTATTATATTGGAATCAAGAGTGAAGAACTTTCATTAGTCAAAATCTGTCCATTTTTGACAGGTGTCAGAAGAACAGCAGCTTATTAAAACATTTTCTAAATGAAGTAGAGGATTCATCAATTCACAAAGCCACGTTAAAACACATCATATACTATGGATCAGTGATCAGCCAGCAAAGCAATCTTTCAATATGTCCCAGTTCAGACAATGCTTTTACTTGCCTTTACAAATATTAATGGACTAGTATTGATAACTACTGAATACACATGACAAACCAAGCTCAGCAAGATTTATCGGTCCAACATAGCTATTTCAAAGCACACAGTACTTTCAGTCAACTGCATGCTACATGAGATACCTGTACTGAGGTTCATTTCATCCCTGTCACAAAAACCCCAAAACTAAACCAGTGTGTTCCCATTTTTAAAAGGATAGACCTGTTCAAATAATTTCTAGTGACGTGGTTAAGGGAATTGGACAGGTCACAGTGAGTTTTTTCTTGCAGTCTCCCTGCAAACCCAAGCTGGCAAATGTTCATCGGTGACACTGATGCAGATGACAGTGTTCACTGCAGATGGACAGATGAACCATAACATTTTGTAAATGAAAATGGAAATTTCAGATTGAGGACAATGAAGGGTCTTGGCTCAGATAATCCTTTCTGTATGAGCACAGGTTTCCTCTGACCGATATATGCTTTAGGAAGAACCATCAGCTGCAAGAAGGACAGAAGAGGAAGGGATAGATAAATTATCTGAATAATATTTAATAGCTACAGAATTTCAGATTTTTGTATCATCTGCTATCCTGCTATCTACTTAATATATTTGACAGTATATGGATAATGTGGGCCTGCTTACTCTAAAGACAAAAAGGACAAGAACAAAGGAGAGAGAATTAGATAAACTATTCTTCGAGATATGAAGAACAGATGGCTGTCATTCTTTGTGCATCTTTATTGTGTATTATACTTATTTAAACATATTAAAGAACAGGTTAGACAAAAAGGTTAGACAAAAATCTGTTTCGTGAGTTTAGATTGGGTTTTTCTGTGAGGTGACAGAATAGACGAAATGGGATCTCTTCAGGTCTTGTCTTGCCCTACATTTTAATATTTCTGTATTAGAATAAAGTAATATTTATGGATGAATATTCAATGGATAAAGTAGCACTTACTTGAATCTTCATTCAGCTGTATTTCTAAATATATTTTTGAGTCTCACTTACCCAAGAGGCACTTGATAACTATCTTTAGCCAGGAAATAGAAAAACACTCTAAAGAGTTACTAAAAATGTACCAGAATATAATTTTTTTTTAAATTATGAAAGTTAAAAAAAAGTCAAGGAGGCATCAGAGAGCAAGGGATAGAGAGAGACAGTGTCCCTTTAAGAGCTGCTGTTATTCTTTGTGAGGGGACACCAGGCAGTCATGCTATTTAAAGCAACAGCATTGAACTTAGAGGAGAAAAAAAATTAGAAAACAACAACAAAAAAATTTAAAAATCCCAGTCAACAAACCTCTTTCTAAAAATTCCTAATCCATGTACAATTATTACAAGTACAAAACGCTAAGATTACTTTAACTGAAACATATTTGAAGAAAATATGTTCCATTTACATACGAGCATATTTTGTGCATCTAGTTTCATTCTCCCTCATTTCCTCTTTTGTTTTGTGTGGATTTTCCCCCTGTGGGTTTACAGGGAAGAAAAAAAATAGTGTGGAAAACAGCTACATTCCATTCTGAAAGCATTGTTTAGCTATCTTTACCTATAGTGCATCAAAACCATCTGTGGCTTAGTCTGTTAGCAGAGTTTCGCTGCAATGTTTTAAGGATCTCACTTTAACTTGGTTTGAGAGAAAACAAAATCCCACAGTATAGCACTAAATATACTCCTTCTGTCCCTGTCTCTCTCCAGGGCACATCAGTTATCACAAAACACTTGACAGGAAGACACAACAGCTACCAAACCAAGGAATGGCAGCAACAGCAGTGATACCCTTTCCCTTTACTTGAAGGGTAATAATGCCCTTGATCATATTCTACATCGAACTTAACTTCACAGCAGCAAGAGCATCTGCTGCTTCATCACATCTCGAGCATCACCTATGTCTTTATCTAGGGTACTATGGTTTCTGGGCTTCCTTGCTGGTTCAAGATCTCTGTGACTCTTGGCAACATGGAGGGAGAAGTTCATACAAAACACATCCACAAAGGTCACTTGCATGGGTGCATCTGCATGGGTGCATCGAGAAGTCCAGTTGCAACTGCAGCACCCTGGTGATGTCCACATCAGCTCAACTACTCGAGCAGCATGGACTAAAAACTAATTTCTTTGTAGTTGTAATTAACACCAACTTCTCAGCTGGATGCCTCTTTTCATTTAATTAGTTAGTTTTCTATCCAAGGTAAGGCAAACTGTAAAATTATCAGCAAATCATTGAGTAGTACTTTAATGCCACTACTCAGTAGGTATTTGATAGGAGGCAGTCATTAACACAAGCAAGAAATAAATCACTTGCAATCTCTGTGCTACATTTGCAATGGATATGGAAATCAGCCTAGAAATAATGTCTGGCTTTTTCTTGAACTGACCAAATATTCCTCTTGATTTTAAGATTGACTGTATTTTTAGTGTGGTTCGAGAGCATTTATTGCAAATATTTACTTCCATTCATTTCCTTAGCATATGGTAGAACAAGTAATTTAGTGTACCACAGGAGAGTAATCAGAGAAGACTAACTCTGCCATTCTGGATCAGAGTTTTCTTATACTCTTGGTCTCCAGAAGTAGTCAAGAACTTGCATTACAAATAATGCACAAAAAAAATAAAAAACCATCATAAACACATTTATACCTTAATATTTGTAGGTTAACTATGCATTAACGAATACATTTTAAGTGATGAGTTTCTCTCCAAGAAAACAGGAAAATTCACCTAATTTAACTAAGGGCACTTTAAAAGCCTTTTGAAAGATCTCTATTTGACTGTAACCAAGAACTCTACAGGTCAGCCTCTAAAGAAGTTTCACTGAGTTGTGAAGATGAGGAAAAACTGCTCTTCCTCCCCCTCTCATGTTCTAGAATGAGAAACATTCCTACCACTGTGTCTATACTACTCATCATTGTCTTTTTCAAACTATCCTCATATACAAGACCTCCCACACTTTAGTAGTAGCTTTCTCTGCACATCTATATCAGCTATTAATTGTCACAGACAAGGTGTCAAGGGCTGGTGTAACATCCCACTGGTTCAACATGTTTTTCATGCATTCCATATATCTCATGCACATCCATACTTGATTTCCCTACTTTGACCCCACAGACTCTCCTCAGTGGGCTGTCCCTCTAACCAGGAATGCAACCAAGCATGGAAAACATCAGCTTTCCCAGTTTCTGTTACTAAGGATAAATATAACTGGACGTGGCTCTCCCTTCTGAAAGGATTACAAAATTATGTGATTGTATTTGGAATTAAAGAGGAAATACACTCTTTACAGGAAAGTCACTTTACAAAATACTAGTCTTACCAAATTTTTCTCATATTAGTATAACCACTTCTTATATAGAAAAGAGTAATATTAATGTGTGATTTCGAATCAACTCTACTATAGCTGACACATGCATGAAAGCAGCTTTTCACCACTAAGTTTGTGCTCTGCCAAAAAACCCACCAAACAACCCAACAGAAAACAAACACAAAACCAGCTTGAGTCTTAACTGTTTGTATTAGTTAAAAGCATTCATACAGTTGATGTAGGGGGTGAATTCGGATTATCATATATACCTGTACAGCCCTCTTCCTCTAGTCGGACTCTGGAATTTTTAAATTCTCCCCTCAAATAGTAGATTCAGAGAAGTCTGACTTAGACAATGGCTTTCTTTCATGAAACAGCTAATAGAATTTTAAAGAAGTGGGCCCTTCCTATCCCTATTAATCTACTTGCCCTTGCTTAGGCAAAGAAATAGGTAATATTGTTTTCAGAAGGCACTATCAATCAGCAGAGACAAGGATCAACATCTTTAAAACTGTCTAAAAGATGACCAACCTTACGTTCTCCAGCAGATTATGCCATAACTAACAGTAACCTAAACTTACAACCCATCTGTGCCAGAAAACTTTGCTAGGTAAAGAAAGTACTACGTTTTTCAATCCAATGCACCAATTTTATCCAACCTAACAAAAAGGGCCAGAAAACAAAACCAACAAAAACAAAACCATTACCAAAAACACACACACCCCCATACACAAAAAACAAGCATAGCAGAGTTTTCTGTAGAGTCTTCCCAAATACCACATTCTAAGGCCTGACCTCTCAGCTAACCACCTCCTGACATTTCTAGGGATCGCCTGTGTGAACACATCTAAATTTATTCCTCAATTCCTGAACTTTGGTTAAGTAAGGTATTTGGTCTTTCATACTTATTGACAACACCTCTGCAGTATAAATAAGCCTGTCAGAATACTTCAAATAGTCACCAAGCATTTTGAGGACAGACAGACATTTTAAAAGACATTTTTAAATTTTAGTAAAACTACATGTGCCTGAAAGATGTTTCGCTGTGTCAACAAATACATTAGAGTAATCTAATGATGTGATAATAATTGTATCCAGAAAAGCAGCTTATCAGAATAAGCAAATCAATATCAATAAGCAAAGCAGTATCAGAAGCTGGGGAGGGGGACTTAATTCCTACAGAAACAGGAGGCTGTCACCTCTCCCTTGTTAGGTTCTTATACGCCCTATAAGGAAAATACTCCTTACAGAACTCCCAACAACATAATCAGCACCCCGAGAGTATATAGTTCAGAGAACAGCAAAGCATTACCCTTCAAAGTTACCTAATCCAGCTTCGTTAAAATTTTATTAAACGAAGTGTATTTGAACAACAAATACAAATCTAAACATGAAAAAGATTTAGGTGTGCTTTTATTTCAAAACTAAAAGCATTTTAGATTTAACCTCATTAGTCTGCCCATCTTTAAGAAATTATAGTTTGGATGCAGGGGCCTTTTGTAGGTGGGAATGTTGCTGCATCAGACCGGTGGTGAAAACCCGTAATTTATCGGCTTTTAAAAAATATCTTGCTAATACTTTCTGTCAATTGTTCTTACAAGCGGTGAAGTGAGTGGCTGCAAGTTCGGGACTACCCGTGCCATCCGCCTTCACTCGTTAACGGGAATTTAACCTATGCTACTCAGCTCTGTACACGCCGGAAAAAAAAAAAAAAAAAAAAAAAATATATAGGATACAGGAGCGATAGAAAAAGCGATAAAAGCCTCACTAGGAAAAACGCTCCTAAGGTGACAGGTGCGCTCGCTGGGCTCCAGGCGGGGTTTAACCCCCGGCTGTGCCGCCCGCCCGCCCAGCCGCCACGGGAGGGCTCCGGCGGCGGGACCCCTGCCCCGCCGGACAGGTGCAGCGACCCCGCGCCCGCGCCGCGCTGCCCCGCCGGCCATTTCCAACCGGATCAGCCGGCAGCTCCCCGCGGAGGCGGGGCGAGCGCGGCCCTGAGCGGCGCGGCGAGGGCCGGCAGCAAGGGGTTAACCGCGGCGGGAGCCGGCCGGGGAGCCCAGCCCGGAGGAGCGCGCCGGGCCCGGCAGCCAGTGCCCCCCGCCCGGCCGTCAGCACAACAATAGGGCACCGGCACACGCCGGGCGGGCGGCCCCGCTGTGCCGGCTGAACGCGGGCCCGGCGCGGCCCCTTCCGCGGGGCGGCCTAGCGCCGTGTGCCGCCGACACGCGGCTGCCGGCGGGGGCGGACGGGAGGGAGAGCCCGAGCCCGGCAGACGCTCGTTGCCGCCCGCCGCCTCCCACACGCGCAACTTTCACTTCCCCGGCGGGGACAGGGGCGACACCGCGGAAGGAGCGAGAGAAGGAAGGGGGAAGGAGCCGGCTGTCTTCCTTCCCCGAGAATGAAGGGGGCTGCGGGGGTACCCCCGGCGAGGAGGGGCAGGGGAATCCCTGCCCCAGGCGAGAGATCCGCCCTCTCTTCCCCCATCCCCCTCGCGAGGGCACAGGCTCGGCGCCAGCAGCGGTCCCCCACTCACACCCCCCGGCAAGGCTCCCCGCAGCGATCCGGGGAATCCCCTCTCCTCCCGCCCCGCCTGCCCAGGTGTCAGAGTCGCTGGGGGCTTCAGCCGCTCCCTGCCCGCCGCCGCCGGAGCGCGGGGGGGTTGGCGGGGGAGTGCAGGACGGACATAGGGACGCGGACACCGACGCGGGGCTGTTTCTTACTCGTAGTTCCTGAAGATCTCGTTAGTGACCCTGCAGTAGAAAACACGCTCGTCCGGCCGGAGGTCGGCGGGGGGCTTCACCCTCACGAAGGGCTTTCGGTGCAGCAGCGGCATCGCCCTGCTCCCGGCTCTCTTCTTGCCCCAGGATCGGCTTCAGAGGGTACGGGGGAGAATAAAAAAACACGGAGGGATTAAACGATGCAAAGGCGCCCACCAGCCCGGGGAGGAGGGAGCGGGCCCGGCGTGTCCCTCCTCCCGGGGGAGCCAAGGCAGCAGCGAGCAGGAGCGGCGGTGGCGGCTCGGCGGAGCCTTTTGTGTGCCCGACACGCCGTTGCCTGCCTGGGACTGCGCGCGGACCAACGGCGGCACCTTCCTCCGCCTCCGCCCGCCTCACAATGGGGCCATGACGCCGAGCGGCGGGCGGAGGCGGCAACCCCCGCGCCAGCCGCGCAACGTGCTCGGCTCGGGGATACCCCGGCCGCGCTTTGTCTCCTGCGGCGCCCCTGCCTTCGGGTCACCCCCTTTCCCCCGCCTCTGACCCACACACGCCGGGCCGGACACCAACTTCCACTCCCCCGCCGCCGCCGCCTCCGCCTCCTCCTCCTCTCCGCAAAGCAAACACCCAGGAGGGGCAGCGCCGACCACTTATCTCCCTCCTTCCCTTCCTGCCCCGTCGCTGCCTAACTGGGGTCCTCGCCCTTCCCGCCCTGCGCCTCGCCCCGGCCCCGTGGCTGCCGGGCTCCGCCGCCGCGGGACAGCGCGGCCGCAGCGCGGGGGGCAGCCCGGCCTCCGGCCTGTCCAGCGGGGGCTGTGGGGGCTCCCTCCCCTCCTGCCCACCTGGTGCGGCCGCAGGCTCTGTTCGCTGCTCGGTCGGTGCGGAGCGCGGTCCCCCTCGCCGCGTTTCTTCCCTTTCCTCAACCCCCCCCCCCCCCCCGCCGGCTCCTGGGAAGTTTTTGATCTACTTCTTCAAGCCCTCAATCAGGAAGAGCTGCGGGGAGGAGCCTTCTCCTGCTCTCCCCTACATCTTTATTGGCCGCTCGGTGCCTTCCAGCGTGTGTCACACAGGAAGACAGCGAGCTACATTATTAATTAATGGCTGAGAGGGCGCATCCTCCATTTTTGAATTATCAGCGGAGACCTCCGGTGCGGGGGCTGCGCGCAGCCCGGCTGCCGCGGGGGGGAAGGTGGCTCTCGCGGCGCGGCGCTGCGGCCGGGCCGGGCTGCGGGCGGCTTTAGCGCGGCGACCCCAGCACGGCGGTCACGGCTCGGCGGGGCGGCCGAGCCTGTGGCGTGCGGTGCTGCCCGCCCGCGCCTCCGCCCGCGGCGGCAGCAGCCGGTGCCGAGGGGCCGCCGAGCAGCTGTGAGACCGCCGGCCCCGGAGGGACCCACCGCCGGCCCCGGAGCCACCCCCTCTCTGCCCTTCGTACCTGCCCTGCGAGCGGGGCCCCGGCGCGTCTCCTGCGGGGCTGATTTCGGCGTTTGACAGTGCAGGGCCGGGCACGTTGCTCTCTCAGTTACAGCCCCCGAGCCATAGTGCTATCGGCGCGGGCGGGGGCGTGCGGGTGTATTTTGCAGAAAGTGCGATTGTATATAATTAAGATGAGCGTGAGGGTTGTACGTTGGCCCCCTAACATGGCTTTTCCTTCCAGTTCACCGAAAGTGTTATTAAGTGGTTTCATTCATGTATTCATTTTTCATTACTTTTTTTTTAAACACTAATGCATTTACAGTGTCATTGGTAATTAAAACCGGAGTATTAAATTAATTGCGTTCCTAAGAGTGCTAGCCAGGTTGGGAGACAAAAAAACCACAGAAAGTCCACATCCATTGTAATTCATCAGAACTAAGTGCAGTGTTTTTATTAAAAAATCTACAGAGTAACTGCAGAAAGTCCTTAGAACTATTGAGGTGGTTAATATCTGAAGGCTGATACCTAAATAATTCAACAACTGAAAATGCCGTTCCTGCAGATAAAGGTCCGGTGCTGTTTCCTGCACCTGTGCATGGTTTTTCTTCTGCAAGTAAAGGCAACAATCGGCGCTGCTGTGGCATTTGTGACTAAAACCTAAAAGAATGTATACATACAATCCATTAATTACTTTATTTTAAAAAGGTCAGGTGTTAATCAAAAGCACTGAAAAATGTTAATGTTCACTTCCTCAAATTAAGTTTACAAAGCTTGAGCTTCAAACAGGTCAACTCCTGAGTCCTACCAGTTTATTTTCCTTTACCAGCTGGCTTCCCTTTCAGTTTTTATTTTCTTTCTAGCAAAGGGCACAAATGCTACTTTAATTAATGCACTTGTATCTAACATCTGGTAATTTTTAGTCAACTTTGCCTCAAAACTGTATAGTACGCCATGCTTATGACATTTAGTGTTGCCAGCTCTTAGGGTTGCAGCGATTTTGCAACACTTAGCTTTGTTTTAAGCTCTTCAGCAGATGCAATTAAATTAGAACCTCAGGTCACCTTAAAAATAATAAATCTCAAGTTTGAGAGAAATGCTGGAATATGCAGCCCCAAAAGGCTTACAAATTAGAAGGGAAAGAAAGCTTTGAGTTACAAATTTTAGTAAATCTTATTATTTTTAAGCCAGTATCGTGATGTTTGAGAACCTGTCTGCTTTTTTCCATGCTTGTATTGTCAGCACAGCATTATTTTAGCACTGGTTGGTATCCATGAAAAATGCATGAGCTGATAGAACTGTGACATCAAAAGCAAATTCCCTTTTCCTCTTCGCTCTCTCTTGCCCTCTTTCTCTTTTCTTCTCACCTTTTCCTCCTCCTCGTGTTCTTCCCCCCTCATTATTCCCTCAGTGATTTTCCAGTGAACAGATCCTCACTGAGTAATAGGGTTGCACTGTGTTTTTGTGTTCTTAGGACGGAGAGGAGCAGTTCATTTAGTTTTCACCTTTGTTCTTTAAAATCTACAAATCCAGGCTCTGGTTCTTCTTCAATAAGGTCAGCAGGACCTAGAACAGGTTTCAATGATGCCACCCACCCAAGTGGGCGTTGAGAAATCAACATAAAATAATTCTGAAACATCAGAAAAAGCTTGCTTTCCTTCCACAGGAATACTTATTCTATTTTAACACAATGTTTAGTCTTTACAATAATTTGGGACTTTTTTACAAATTACTGAAAGTAGTTTTAATTCAAGATGCACGAATGGGATTATTGGTAACATTCAGTGGGTTTGTTGATGTGAATTTTACCACAAAACAGCAAAAATGAAGCTGCTTTCCTTTTAGAAGATGACTTATACAGTAACAGATATATTAAACATAGTTCCCTAGTCAGGGAGATTGGAATTCTCACTCACAGAACTCCAAAAATACTTGTATTTGGAACACAAAATCTTATAAAACACTTGGTCTCTATGTTTTACAAGGGTAGAGCAATTTCCTAGGGACAGAGTCAACCCAGGGTTGGGGCAGCCTCCCCCACCCCTGCCCAGCTGCTCCTTCGAAGCTCCCCACAATCTGAAATTTTTTAAAATTTCTTTTCACTGAATCCTTCCAGTATTACAGATTCATTTCCTTATCCTATTTCTTCCGCTCTTTAAACTACCAGGAGCTGCTTTACACAAAGATGCTCCAAAATTTTTATTCAACTATGTCCATTACAAAATAATTCCATATGTGACCGTTGTTATTCTGGAAAAAGTAGAGCACATGCAATATTTTACAAAAGGGTTGTCAGTTTAAAAATCGCACTTGAATTTATGTTGGAATAACTAATACTTGTCCAAATCATATACTTGGAACAGTGCAAAAGGAGAATTTTTACTCAGTTTTACCTATATTGTCATGCAACTGGGAGAGTAGTTTCTGCAGTGTGTTTAGCCACTAGCTCTCTTGGTTTTTTGTTCTTTTTATTTTTTTCCCCAAAGTTGCCACTTTGTTCTCTCAAGGTTTTGCTGAAGTTAGAGAAAAAAAATAATTGGATTTCTTCATGAAGAACATCCTTGGACCTTGAATGGCATGCTAGCTTCTCAACTGCCATTTTTGTAAAAAAAACATATGGTTGAAAAGATAAATGTGAAAATGTGTAAATGATAGATTGCTAGTAAGTTCTTCCGTCAAATGACATGATAGCAATGACACCTACCTTTTTCACAGTTTACTAGATCATATATAAAGAGAGAAGTATAGCATATATGCAAGCATTGACTCATTTTAATGCACTAGTAGATTTTGGGGGACTAGTGTCATCCCTTTCCATTCCAAATGCTGTTTTAAAAATCCTTAATTTCTGTAATGTAAACATTAACCATAGATCACTTTTTTAAAGCTTAGGGCACCCAGCAAAATATTTATCCAGTTATGCATTTTATACCTTACTGATACAGCTTTTTTTCACCTTTTGCCCTTTCTCTGTCACCTTGCTAAGTCAATTCACTCTTTTGATCATATATCTTTATTTAGACTTTAAACTATGTGAACAAAGACAATGTGCTAGTTTTATCAATCCACTCCAGCTGTGGGTAACAGTAACATTTGGTCTATTGTCTTTTACTGGCTCTAAAGCACTATGTTCAGTGTTTAATAACATACTCACTTATAAATAACATTCTTCAGTCAAAAAAAGAAGCCATGGAAGAAGTACACATGATTTTTTCACAACACATTTAATCTTTCTTTCATTCTGGTGCAGTTATATTTCAACATACTTTTAAAGTAGTTCTGTAATCACAAGAACAGGAAGTTCCTTATTCTGCAGCTGCTGGATGCATTCATTACTTTGTTGCTTTCATGAGTCACAAATAAATGTAAAGAATCAATCCCTGTTGACAGTGAATTTTTGGTGTGGTCACAATTTTGGTAATTTCTTAATAACCTTAAGACAGGCATTCCACAGTGGCAAATGAAGGCATAATTGTTGGGTCTGTTGCTATCATAGAGGGCAGTAAGTCATGGCCAGAGTCTGCTTTGGCTCTTGTTGAGCTTAAATAACACCCAGTACAGCAGAGCCCATCCCTCCACAAAGCCCTCAGGGAGTACTGGGATGTTTCTTATATCATCGGATTCATTCTGTGGAAAGGCATTCCACGTTCTTAATTTTTTTTCACAGTATAATAGGATTTAGACATATGGTTCTCACTGCTTTTAACAGATATTGCATGTTTAATATCTATGCAACTCTAGAAATTGAGAGATACGTTCCTTTAAAGTTTAATCATATCCTATTTTTTCTCTCTCAGAAAATACTATTAAAAGTATTTAAGCTGATAACTTTATACTAGTGGGGAGGAACTCTGACCTTATCTACTTTACAGCAATGACCATGTATGATTGGCCTCTAACCTGGTTACAAAATGATAAAATGATGTTGTGAAACCACTCGTCATTTCCTAATAGTGTCTCTGAAACCAGCTTAAGCTCTGAGAGAATTGCTACCACGTTTTCTCTCTTACAGTTGTAGTGCACAGGATACAGAGCATTGACATTACTGTAATTTTCTTACACTAAAATATGCTGAATTTCTATTGCTAACTAATATTTAGAATGAATGATGGCTGATTGAGGATTTTGAATGAATGAAGACTGAATGATGGGCAGATTTGTTAATTTTTGCTACATATGCACATTGTCACTACTGGAGCAATTTTACAATAGTCTTAAATATCCTGAATCAGTGTGCTTGAAACCTGGATCGGTATGATTAAGATATTCTTTGTACAGTCAAATTTAAGATTGGAAACTCTCAAGGTGAATAATACTAACCTACCATTTACTAAGTTTGCATTCATCTTATTTGAATTTCTTGCATTGAACACCTCTCAGTCTAGTTGATGAGTAGAACAAATAATTTCAAGGATGTTGCTTTATGATTTTATTATATGACTGTACAGTCCCAACTTGTTTGTTTGCTTTTGGTTTTTGTGGGGTTTTTTGTCACTGATACTGAGATTAGACAAACCCTCTTGCACATTGAAATGATCCCATGCAGTGCAATTATTGTTGAGGAGCACATGAAGAGAAGTTGGCCCAGTAGCTGATCTGGGTTATTTAGAGTATACAGTGATGAGTCAATCTGAAGCATATACATCTGCTCAATCAAATACAGACCATGCTGGATTTTCTTTGAGTCATTCATTTGACAAATGTGATGACTCACAACCGTGGCCAGTATTCTGACTTATCCCTTTAATATGAGACTCCTTTGGCCTCCACCTTATTTTCTTCTGTCCTGCTACTCATCTCTAACAGAAGACTTTCAAAGCTAAGGCAAAGAGGCTAACTATCCAGGCACTCTTCTGATGGTAGATCCCAGATAAGAGCAGAATTGGAAGGAGAGAGTAGCTGGCTGAAAAAGATTCTGGATGTCTCCCCACTTGACCACACACAGTGAGTCAGGGTGTGAACAGGTGGAACTGCCCCACCACGATGCTGCTGCTCATGCTCAGAGCACTTCAGCCAAGGCAGACGAGGGCTGGAGTTAGCTGGTAGCTTGCCCTGCATACAAAGCAAGCTTCAGTTTTGATTTTGAGCTTTTACAGGATGCTGCAAGCCTGCTGAGTCCTACATCTGGAGGGAAGCCAACCATACTACATTACAGCCACAGAATATAGTATAGCATTGGGGAATGCTATACTCCAGGGAAATCCTCTGAAAGGAAAGCTCCTCAGGATGAACCCAAATGATCATTCTCCCTTCTCCCACAGATCCAGGGACAGACATGTTTTAGGTGGACACCACTGCCCACAATACCCATGCTGGTGCCTCACACCCAAGGGAAAGTGAGATACTGACAGAACTTCTACATTTCTTAAAAGTCAGGCACTTATAAATATGTCTGTTTTATATAAAGCATGCATGTAGAGTAGAACTAAAGGAAATAAACTTTAAAGGTGGTAAATCCAGTGCATACGTTAGTCTTGCTCTCTTTGGAAGACTTAGGACAGCTGGAAAGTTATTTGGATTGTTACCATACAGTTGCTAAGCATTCCTAGCAAGGAGGAAAATGTAAATATTGATAGAATGAAATTGCTAGTTTCAGAAACTTATGAATTAAGAAGCAATAATTATTTCAGTTGTAATTTCCAGTCATCCAAGAAGTTGTTAGACAAAAAGCAAAGGCAAGGGCAATCCTAAAACTGCCTTCACACATAGAACTTATAGACTACATTGTGGACACAGATAGAAAGTTGCAAAAGTGCTTATATCCACACAGTTTATTGTTGTATAGGAACACTTTCTAGTGATTCAATGTATCATAATATATCTCTAAATGTATGCATGTTTAAGGTTGAATTGGCATAAATATCTCAGCCTAAAATACATTTTTAAAGTTTTCATCCTTGTTATAAATACAGGATGTTGTAAAACATTGCATGTAAATCCAGATTTACAGAGATAAGAACACTTAAACCAGCATACCAACCACTGTGTTCCTCCCAGAAATCAGAAAGTTAGTTATAACTGCAATCTTCCTTTAGTGCAAAGAGAAAGAGTCATCTACAGCTCTGCCTAGTCCTTATTGGATTCAATGGACAAGGCCCCTCCTTAAAATAATTTTCACTTACACTCCATACCACTGACTCATTTGAGGTACAGTGAAGCAAGTGCAGCTGATAATGAGAAAAAAGGAGAAAATGTGCAAGGTAATTCTTTTACACCTTATACTGGTAAGCATCCCCACTAAATCCGTACCAAGAAGAAAGGTTTAAAAGGTCAGATCAAGTTTAAAAATGCCCATGCCTTCCTATTACTGCCCTGAATTGCCTTGATTTTTATTTTCTAATGTTTGTGAGTGGATGTGTTGCACCTCTGTGACAAAAGTGAAGTTCAGTGAAAGAATTTCCTGCTTCAGAGATAGGTTTTCAACCATGCAAGGCATATGCATGACCTCAATTCTCCATTTCTTGCCTGTTGTGCAACTGAGGGTTTAGCAGCAAAAGGAGTTACAACCCTCAGCATTATCTAATAGTTGTGCATATTGCATGCACACATGCTTGGATAAAAGTGTTTAGCAGCTGAGACAAGCTGAAATAAAACACTTCCTCTCCCCCACCCCCAATAATAATTCTTTCACACCGTCTAAAAGAATATCCTTGGCAGGAGGACAGTTTGTCAAAAAGTCAGGAGGAGGAAAGAGAAAGGTATGCCAGGAAACACAGCTCCTGTCTGTGTCCATGGTGAGATTCTCAATGAGTTCCACAACAGGCTGTGAGTACAACCCATCTCTGAGTCCAACATGTAGGGATTCTTCCTAGCATTCATGTAAAACCTGGTTACAAAAAGTGGTGACTTTCCAAACAGCTTTGCAGAACCAAATAGAAGCAGTGCTCTTCATCTGGCAAAGCTCAGATCGACTGTGTGAATGAGGAAATGCTGCCAGAGGAGTTTTATTTGCTGCCATTAATTTGTTTCTGTTAGGCTGACGTTGCCACCCTGGTGGGCACCATTTCACACGCTGGCCTGTCAGTGGGATTTTGATGGACTTTGGCAGTAACGGTGGGATCTGGAAAAAGAATATTTTCAGGAATTACACATTTTGTGCCTAAACCAGGAGCAGTTCCGGGATCTCTAGTGGTCTGTGACATCCATCCAGGGGGGGCTGTAGTGGGCCATAGCAGCCATACAAGGGAAGGCCCTCACAGCTGCCCATCAGGGCTGGCCTCGTGGCAGGTGGAGCTGGAGCATCTGCCCGCTCACCTCGGGGTGAGGAGGACAGTTAGAGCTTAACCAGAGCGGGCTGAGGAGCAGGGACAGCCCTCACAGCTCCCCTCACATCTCACAGGGGCGTGCACGGCTGGAGGCCCCCATTGCCCAGGCCTGCTGCCTGAGGAGGAGGCTCGGCACTGTGGCTGCCACGGGAAGTCCATCCCTCGGCCTCCTCCACACGTTGTCTGTCCAGCATGTCCCCAAATGGCACGTCGGGAGCCTGGGCAGTGCTGGGGCTGCTGCTGGCCCCTGCACGGCAGGCCTGCACCACCAGCACGCCATGGAGCAGCTCACCACCTGCTCCAGGGAGGCCGATGGCCCTCCCCAACTTTATGGCCAAAACTGGGTAGGAAGTGTCTATTGGCTCCAAGCCAGGCAAAAGCTTTGAAGCCTGTGGGTTGTGGGTGCTGGGTCTGGCCACCCCTTTAGCTGACAGTGCAAGAAACAGCGCTGGGTTCAGCACCGCAGGCTGTGCTGCTCCCCTGCACCAGCCGGATCACGTCCAGCACTCGCATCGCTGCGTGCTATATATAAAACCTCACGGAAATTAAGAGGTCCTTCTGCTGAGAGTCATAAAATGTAATCAGTTCCAGTGGGGGTCAAACAACAAAATGCTCCTGGGAATAATTTGGACTTTGTTTCTTCAGTTAACCAGAATGAATCTACTAGTGATTCATAATTCAATGGTGTATAGACCTTGTGCATGTGACCATCCTTTGTTCTAAAATTAAGTCTGTCCCTTCTCTCTCTTTATTTTGTAAACTATCAGTTCATAAGGATTTAGGGAAAGATAAAAGCTCCTGTAAATTGTTACGGTTTCACAGTGTTAGGGAATGCAGAACAGAACTTTCTTGATTTTTTTTTAACACATTCTACTCCTAAATCATACTCTTAGATGTACCATAAGCTTTGCATGCAGACCAGACCATGAACTAGTTTAACTAGAGTTATTCTGGCATCAGTTTAGTGGCTCTGCTGAGAACTGTCAGGTGGACACATTGAGAAACAAGGTGTAAACACTACATTAGCACATTAACACAGAGTTTTAAAGGTATTTAGTTAAATAGGAGTAAAAAGGGGCCTAGATGAGCCAGTGAAAGCTTTGTGCATAGACTACTTTTTCCTTTTGTCTGGATTTGTCTTGTGTAGGAACTTTGCTTAATTCTGTATCAAATGACTGGTGTAAGTATATGCCTGTCCCACCAAAGGAAGATTTGCCTTGAAGTATCTGAAACATGTGTCCTAGTATGTTTCCCTCCTACAGTAGTAGTGAAGATAAAAATCCTTCTCTGTCAGCTGACTTACATGCTGTTTCCTTTGCACTTAGGTGTAATGTATTAATTCCTTTGACAATCAATAACTATGTATTTCAAGAGATAATTCTTTTCTCCAGATGTTTTAAAGCCTTTGCAAAATGTCTGCAAAGGGAAAAGCTTTGAACTTTGTCTACAAGGGGGAAAATGTTAGAACTTCTAAAGAAATTGAGTGAAAAGTCCACAGTAAGACGAAAAAGTTCTCAGAAGGATGGAATGTTACCCACTTAAGTTCAATCATACTAAAATTTCCCTTGTGTTCATTGTGAAACCTGATTGTCTTTTCCTAATAAAAATAATATGGATGAGTAAAATCTATAATTTTTCTGAAGGAACATGGGCAGAATCTTTAAAGATTCAGCGGTGCTCAGTATGTCAAAACACTGGAGCAGCTGTAAGATCAGAACACAGAGGCCAACAAGCAAGGATGCAGCACTCAGGAATGTAATTCAGGTAAAATAAAAGGTGGTTATATGGGTTCCATTGTTGTTGCTATTTAAATAATCCTATCTGAACTGCTCCACTGTACAAAAAAAAAAATAATCAAGTCTTGCAGGTTTGTGCTTATGCAACTTCAAAACAAAATCTATCAGTTGAGCCAGGTCCTTGGCACAACTCCAATAGTTCAAAACATGTCTAGAGCCAGCTTAACTGCCCCAGCCATAAGTATTTTCACTTTTCCAGAAACAGCTCTGCCAGGCTTAGGCCTGCTGAGACAGGGTACACTTCCCTGCTTCTGAACTCTGACTCCCAGAACATAGAAACAAAAGCCATGGGAAGCATGGACCTGCTCTGCAGTGTAGCTCTGCCACCAGAATGCTCCCCCTGGGCTAAGAACAGCTGATTAATTCTTTAAACAACAAAACAAACTCCAAGATAATTAAACAAAATATTTGTCATATCTTTCTTCTCCTATCCTCCATTTTGTTTTGTTTTTTGTTTTGGTTTATGTTTTTTAATTCTTCATTTGGAAACAGGATAGAATAAGCATTGAGAAACTATTTAATGACAGCTGATAGGGTTTGGGCATATTTGCTTTTCCTTGGTCTTTAGTGAATTATCCAAGGTATCATTTTAGAATTCCTGTTGCTTGTTTTATACAAACATGCTCTCAAGAGGAAGTAATGACAATTTGTGGAGTAATAAAAAGGAGTCAACATTTTACAATGTTGAAAATTGTTAATAATCAATATCAAAAAGTTTTAATCTGTTGACAGTCATCTACTTGATTTATACGTCTGGCTGCCCTCCTGTCTCTTCTTTCAGGCTAACTGGAGTCTGCTCTGAGCTATGTGTCTTTGGACAGTGCTTACTCTGGAAACATGGAGGTAGCAGCTCTCCAAAGCAAGGGGCTGAGCCATTGCTGAAGGCCTGAGCAAGAAGTAGTCCAGGCAGCACATGTGATTTTCCCAGGTTGATGTGAATGAATTAAGAGCAAAGACACTGCCTCTAGGAGCAAAAAACTCCACCAGCCCCAAAACAAAAACTCCAACCCTCTATCTAGCAGTTGCCTAGAGCAAGGGGATGGAAATTTTGGTTTTGTGTTCTTGTTGCCTAGAGTTATGTAAAACCTTTGCCCTTTTAAAACTAGCAACAAATCCTGGGGCTGACTGTATATTACACTGTGTGAGAAGGAAGAAGAAAGAAGAGAAAGAGTCATTTGGGGCAGTGAATGGACCTGAGCACCAAGCACAGAGTTTGAGAAGAAGAAATTTCCTACTGTCTGTTTATTTTAAAAACTTGAAATGAAGGGATAGAGTTCATACTGCCCTATTATCCTCCTGATAGACAAATTAATTGAAATAGTCCAATAATAACTTCTTATGCCAGGAAGAAAATGTTATTTATCCTTTTATGACAATCAGATATTTAGTGAGAGGAACGCTCAATGTGCATCTACGAGATAGGTGATGCTACTTATGAGAAACAGAGGACTTCACACCCTCAAACTAAACCTGTTTGGTTGCCAGTACAGTAAGCAGCCTGAGCAGTGCAGGGATAGGATTATAATAATTTAAAGTGTAGTAGGTAACACATAAAACCCCTTATCTTGAAACACCATAAACTTGTATGGCGCACATAGCAAAATGAAATGACGGCTAATGTTCTCCAGGCTTGTCTCTTTCTACGTTTGACTGAGAAGGAAACTGATCAAAGACACCTGAGAAAGATGCTGATTTCAGCCTGTTTAAAGCTGCTTCACTGGTGTAAATGATCACATTCTGTCCTCTTTTTCTGCAGGTGAATGAAACCCTGGGTCAAAGAAGGATTTTCCTCTGTATCCTATTTTGGAAGGTTAGGTAGCAACAGGGATGAACACATGACAACCAAAAAATTAAAAGGCAACACAGGTACCTGTTTGAAATTACTCTTTTCATTATTTCAACATTCACCTTCTAATTTGCTCCATCTCCTTATCACTTTATGTGCACCTTGTCTCAGAAAAAGATAAGAAAAATGTTACACACCAGATGATTCAGATGACTCCCTATTCTGACACTTTGCAAAGAAAGTGGTGTATAGATGTTATCTCTACAAGGTGAACTTCACCTTGCCTTTCATCACTCAATTTCAAAAATTATAGATTTATAACATTTCTGTTAATGTCATCCTTTTCAGCTTGGTTTTGGTTTTCTTTTATCTCTGAACTTGTTACAGTGGCCTAGAACGTATAGTTCCAGAATAGTTTAGATCATGAGGAAAAATCAATTGTTAATGTTACTTTAACTGCATCCTTATCAATTAGAAACACAGTTTGGCATTGAACTGTCATATCCAGCTTCACAGCAGTAGTGTACATCAAAAGTTAGTTTGCTCTGATGTTATAAAAAAGTTTTTGTGGGAGACAGAATTCACAATTCCTTGGGATATTTATAGTATTTAAGAATGCTTTTAAGTCACTTGTAATGGCAGATGCCATTGGGTACTCTGTCATAAATGGTTTCCTTATTCATAACAAGTAATGCATATTGTAGTACATTTCAAACCAGGCCCACATTAAACTTGGTAGAAAAAATAAAGACCATGTCTGTATTACTGTCAGAATTCCATTTGGATCTTGTTAATGCCATGTTGTATTTTTTGTTTTGAATACAGCTCCAAAGAGGGTTTTTTAGCCATCAGTTTGATTGTATGGACTTCATGATGGTTTCATTGGATTACACCTAAAGCTCCAACCCAGGTATCAATGGCACAAGCTAAATGGTGTTACCATCAGGTAGATAATGGGCTTGTTACAACAGAACTGACCTTTGAGTGGCTTGGGCAACAGGCCTGCAGAGTAAGAGCCCTGCTCTTCCTAGTGCTGGCTCCCTTCTCCCTCCCACAGGTGCCTCCTGCTATCTCTACTCCACAGCCTCTCCCCAGGAGTGCATTCTCTTCCCCCAGGGTATGTGGCTGTGGATTGCTGCCCCTGCAAACACTGAGAGGGCTACAGTGCATCCTGGCTTGGATTAGAAAAGCAAGAGGGACTTGAAGGACCACTGGGACCTCAGAAAGGCTGGGATACCAGTTCTGGAATCTAAACAAGCTCCAGTCACTGGTCCAGAAGGATCCCAGTCATGGAGTTAACAGCTGTCAATGTGTTGGAGAGACAAAATTAGAAATTACTAACCTGTAAGTGATAGGATCAATTCACAACACCACAACTCTTCCTAGAACAGGAGCAAGCCACATTCTAACAGAAATTGCCAAGTTTGGTAAGATTTGACATTTCATTCCAGCTTCTCCAGATTAGAAAGCCCGGCTCCCTTGGAAATGACAGTGTCTTCTCACACAGTGTGTGAGGCTCCTAGCACTACTACAAGCATTTTCATCTTCTTTACACAATGCATTTTTGTCCCACTTGCTGTCCCTGGCCTTACCTTTGCTGCCAGTCCTGATCTCTTCCAGCTTCTGCTCCTCACCATCCAGTCATAATCTTCCCTTTAAATACGTATGCTCAGTGGCCAGCTTTTCCTCTAGAATGTCTGTGGTCATTCATTATTCTAAGTTACACTGTAATTGGCAAGTAATGAGTGATTTCACAGCAGTTGAGAAACTTCCAAGAAAATAAATTTGGAGCTTCAGGGGCATGTAGATCAAACTATTTACAGTCATTGTTAAACAGGTTAAAAAATAGATCAGTCTTCTTTCATTTCTACTCTTTCCTCAGCCATTTAACATCACATGAGAGGATTTTGATTTTGTAAGTTACACAGATCCCTTAATCAGCAGTTCTCCTCCATCTCATAAAAATCAGAGTCTGGAGGAGCTTCTCACATGTTGAGGCCTCTAGTCCAAACTCCATCTGAAGCACTGTTAGTATGATCCACACTGGGAAGATGTAGCTCTGCTGATTTCTGAGGGTTTTTTCCTTTGGTATTTTTTTAAATTTTAATACATTTATGTAGAATTAAGCAGATAAAACTCTGTGTGGTTGCCTCAACATGCCACTTGAGTCAGTCTGGCTTCATCAAAGCACTGAATTGACACTCATCATAGTTTACAGTTCTACTTGTTGCTGCTGAGTCCTCCCTACCACAATCATTCCACAGGCTCATAACTCAACAACCTGTCCTTTTCCCTGTCAACACAGCTTTTCTCTCAAAAATGCTGTTAACCAAACAAATACCTTCAAAGAGGATGAGACTGCTATTGCATGTGTAGCTTTTTTAAAAAGTCAGTCATTTGCTGAGGTGATGAGAATTTGAGGGATTCTGTGTTGTAAATACATGGATGTTTACAGTAAATGTATGGCTTGCTTGTAGACAAAGTCAGCACTCAGGAGACTTCAGCATATAGATAGAAATACAAACAGGTGATGTTTAGTTCTGTCCTAGTGAATTATGTACCAGACACAGAGACTGGAGGTTCTATTTTTGAATAGGTGTTTGAATTCTACACCATTTTAAATGCTGGAGATGAAGCAGAGGCTGAAAAAGGCAGATTCTGGTGGCAAAGGGAACCTTTATATTGCTGCTAGCCTATAGTTTTCACTTATTGCCTTTGATTATTCTTGAATTGTATACTAGGTATGGCTTATTCAGGTGTTTCTCAAGGGCAATGAGTGTTTTGTTTCAGCAAAGTATAAACGTTACCAAAAGAGTGACTCCTAGAAAGTAACAATTAAGTACAGAAATGTAGATTTCATTTACAGGAAACTGTTTTTGAGATGTATCACCACTCAGAAAACAGACTTAGGTTGGTATAAGCTAGTTATTAATGGCTTTCTGACATCGGGCATGATATAGATCTGAATGTGATTAAGTCAGCAGGAATTCTGCCACTCTTTGGTGACAATGACCTTGAATCCTGAACTCAAAAATAAGAACATCTTAGCAAAAGAGTACTCTGAATAACTGAAGTAAACTATTAAAAAATTTTAGGATAAATGGGAAGAGCAGACCTCAGGACAAGTAGTTAAAAAGAACTACAGTTGTCAAGATCTGATTATTATACAAAAACTGAGAAGCTTAAAAAATCCTTAATGCTACAGTTACCATTTTTAGTCTTCTGGCCACCTTATTTCTAGGTGATGGCATGATTAACATAACTATGGAGGCAGCTCCAATTTCTTTTAAACTGCTTTACTGTTAGCAATACTATCAGCTCTAGCAGAATCTCTAAGCCCAGTTTTCAGCCTATTAGTACAGGAATAATTTGTTTCTCAACTGTTACTTTGAAACATATTGATTTTTCAGCCTACACATGCTTTTACTTGTTTGTGATCTTATCTTACTCAAATTTCAGAACCACACAATTGACTGCTAAGATAAAGAATGCAAAATTATTCACCCAGTTTGGCTTCAGACAAACAAATGGAACTCAACACAAACAAAGAAAGTTGCATCCAAGCATTATTTGCCTGAGTTCTTAATATTTCAATACTTTGTGGAAAAAGCAAGTTGGGTAACAAGCTGTTTTGACTTCACTTCCAGTACACTTTCTGGTTTCTCTAGTCTCCAAAGCCAAGAATCCAGTCTAAAGATGCCACAAAGTTTTAGCATGCTTAAGGCAAGAAAGTGCTGTGTTCTTTTTCAATCTTTGTTGCTACATTTTGGAATAAAATAAAAGTTTTGTGTATAAAATAAAAGCAGTCTAAGATGTTACCTAAGTCCCCTACACTTATTTCATATGTGATTTATGCTTAGAGGAAAGAACCTTGAGTTGGAACTGGTTACATTTGTGTTTTCTGCTGAAACAAGTTCTGAGCTTGAAGCACGTCATTGGAAGCACCCTGCTCCAACAAATTTTCAGCAATCAGAGCTGCAGTCTGACTGAAGTCTCCCCACAATGGGGCACCACAGCCACCAGGTCTCTGGTCTTCAACCTGCTGGCAAATGGCCTGTGCATAGAGCATCCAGATCATCATCTCAGTATCAGCTGACACAACTTCTCAAACAACAACTGTGATTTTTCTAGGAAAAGCTCAACCCTTGCAAGTGCCCATACTGGCATGAGACTGTTGCTCCACGGTTATGTAGGAAATGGGACCAGCTTTGTAGAGAGCAGCCTCTTTCCTGCTTTGGGTCATTGAACCTGCAGCTTGGAAGCCAAGCTCCCACAGCCCCAGAAATGTCCTGAGAGCCTGCAAGCCTGAACTGTAGCCCTGTGAAAGACTGCACTTTCTAGCTAAGTAGAATATTTTTTATTCATTGTTTTCATTTTGTAGCAACTTGTTTGTCTGCATCAGTACCAGGGAGGACAGGACCTGACTTTTTGAACAGCCTTTGTTTGTCCCCAGCAGACCTTGATACTCCTTGCCCATATTATGCAAGGCTGGCCTACCCAGCATGTGACAGAATTGTCTGGCAAGAACTACCACCACCTTTCTTTCCATCAGGGCCACTCTTTCAATGCCAACTGAATGGAAAGTGTTTGTCAACTTCTGTTTTCTTTTAACTTCCTCTGCACAGATCTGGAGAGTCCCTGCCTATAAATACTTGCTTAGAGAGTACTTGGGAAACTCCTGTCTTCTATAGGGATCATGTTTTCAAGTCATATTTTACAGAGGGGTAATAAAGGACCTGAATTTATTTTTTCTGCATCAGCATCTCAGTCATTCATTCATTTGACCAGGTGGAAAACCCTCATCACAAAATAAAGGCTGCAGTCTAAAGTGATGGTTTCAGAGAAAGCAGGATCCCAAAGCCAAAGGACTCCCAGTGTAATGGAGATAAGCAGTCTTTTCCAAATCAAAATAAGTAGTGTAGTGATATCCACCAAATATGATATGCAAATTTTCAAGTCTTACTATAAAAACTTTTCCAGTCAATTCTGAATGTGTTTCAGACTGGTCTATGAATCAAAAAATATGTATTAAAACAGAGACTAGAATGTGTGACTGAATTCCAATTCAGTCTTTGCAACTGAATTCCAGACATCATAGAATGACTTTCAAGATGTTATTCAAAGCAATGGAATATGTATTTAAAAGCAAGCTTAATCTTGACTGCATTTTGAATGAAAACATTTGGAAATTCATGCTAATGTATTTTTATATTACACTTTAATTTTTTACACTATTCAAAAAAGCAATTGGAAATTAAAGGCTGCAAATATCACCATTAACTTTAATAAAACTACCAGCATGCTGTTAGGGGCTGCTAAGTACCAAGAATTAATAAATGTACATTTTCTTAAAAGTCTTTGCTGAAGCAGTACAAAACTGTGTCAGCATTAACAATTACATAATTCCAATTTTTCAAGATGTTGTTGAAATTATAATGAATTTCTAAATATACACATCAATCAAAACAACCAAAAGAATGAAGCTTTGGGAAAGACCAGACCTTTATTTGACAATATACTGCACGGAAATGCTTAGAACTCCCTGAAATGGATGTAAAAGATCTGCTGTGAACAGCTTGCTTTGCTTTTGAGAAGTACAAGAGACAAAGAGTATTCCTAAAAAAATCACCATGTGTTTCACAGCCCCTAGAGAACACAGAAAAAAAGACTTTAGAAATGTTTGTCCAGAGAGAGCACATAGTTTCTATCAGCTTCAGTAAACCTTGTAATAAGTGTCATTGTATTATTTTAAAGATTATTTAAGGAACTTAATCTATAATAGTAGTTTACAGTACTGTCATTCCTGAGTAAGAATTACTAATTTCTTGGTGCTGTTAATATATGTTTGTTAATTGGAGAATGGTGATCAGAGAGAATGTCAGAAATAATTCTTTTTATCTTGTGGTTTTCTTAGCCATCTTTCCTCTTTTGGGTGAAAGAGTAGTGGTAGCATTTCATTCTTTGTCCTCATTACTCCATGAAATTATTATTCTGTGTGTGATTATCTTTCAGTCCAGTTTGTTCCTCACTCATGACACCAGGGTGGTAGGAGCACTCTGCCAGAAGGCAAAAAAGAAAAGCTGTAGAAGGGCTATCTAAGTGAAAATGTTTGCAAGTCAAAGGGAGGACACGTTTAACTTCACAAAAGAAAATGCTGGTTTCTGTTGTAATGTTGGTTACACAATCACATAAGGTTTTATTTTTAAAAGCAAGTAAAAAAATTACAGTGCATCAGCTCTTTGACTGGTGTAAATCAAGATGGTTTTATTGACTTTGATGGAGCTATGTCAATTTATACCAGATGAGGATTTGGCCTACTGTATGGAGATATTTTTATTTCTCTTCTCACTCTATCAGTTAAAGAAAGGGTAATAATCAGCAAGCTGGAAGCAATTATGCGTGTGTGAGGAGGGGGTGGTTTCATAATAGCTAACTTGATATTATTTCCTGTAAAATGCATCAGGAGACTAAAGCCTGGAGCATGCTGACCAGTTTGTTTTGTAAAGAAATATTTGTTCAAATCTGTTTATAATAATTTGTCAAATTATGGGCAGATTCAACTTAAGCACTTGCCTTCCACTGACACCAGAGGCAGCAGCTCTGGAGCTGATCAGGGCACCAAGTGGCACCCATGAGGGAAGACCCAGGCAAAATTTGGCCTTCACTTGCATCTGTGTAAATCTGGAATAATTCTACCAAAATCAGTGGAAATATTTTCTATTTACAAGTGTGCCTAAAAGCAAAATTTGGCACCGTCTTCAACTGAGCATTTATAAGCTGTTTCTGGCAACAAATAAGGATGGGGGAGGAGAAGATTATTCATTGCAGATGCTTTGTAAGATTACCAGAGGCTTTCTGGTGACAATAAAGTCTACTAACATAGCCACTTTTTGGAAAATGCTTTTGAAAATGTGATTTGAGGGAGTTTCCTGTTATCCTTTAATTCTTACATCATTTCACGGTGGTAAAAAATGCTAACCAAGACCTCAAGTGAAATTACTTAAATTGTTCTCCTTACTGTGGTGAGGCAAATGAGTCCCAACCTGCAATACCAAGTGGACCAAAGCAATTCATGGCAAGCTAAGATTTCTAAGAAACCATCTTGGATGAATGCATTTCATAAGGTGCAGTTTAATTATTGTTAAGCAGCCACACATTGACAAGGGAGGTGAAGACAAAATAATCACAACTAAAATAAACAGAAAAATTTATGAATTTATTTTTAAGTTACAAAGCAGATTTTTCAAAAGTACCAACATTAGCACTATAAACACTAAAGTATACCAACCAGCTTTTGCAATATAGCTCATTCATCTGATCTCTTTGCTCTCAGGAATGCTTTAGTTTTTTGTAATGTTTTTGTAATGTTTTAAACTTAAGAATATAAATAAAGTGGCTGCCTGCCCTGGTAGGGGGAACATAGTTACACTAGGCTAACAGTGCTTTTAGCACTATAGCTTATACCCATGGAATTATACCCATACCTCTTTTTGAACTGATCTACAGGTAAATGAATCCCAAAACCATCATGCAGATGAACCCTTAAGCAATAGCAGACAATTAACAAAAGAGTGGAAAAGATGCAGTTCAGAAATGATTATGCATAAATGCAGCCCTTGCGCCAAGTGGGAAGAGCCCCGAGGAGCCCTTCATCCCTCCACCAGCCCTCTCCAGCCCTCCCTGCTGTGTCTCCCTGGGAAAGGGCAGGTAGCCTACTCATCAGGCCCTGGACTTGGGTTTGAAGTATGTCTATGTCTACCATTTCCTGGATCCTTTTGAAGCAAGGAAGAAGCAGAAGATTTCCAGGGAAAGTTTGCTTATTTTGGGGTTCTTTTTTGAATAGCTTAAATGCAACCACCTTAAAACAAAACAAGGCATCGTTTCAGCTAGGGCAGCTGGTGGCATTGTGACATTGAATTTAAATCCACCTTCCTGTAGTGAATATTTAAACTTTAAAGTGCTGCCTGGTTTATTCTGTGTGATGCTGCAATGCATCTTTCACTAATTTTCTTACTCACCTTATCAGCTATGCATGGAAATTCATGGGGCGTTTTTTCCCAGTAAGTTTCAAATGTATATGCTGTTCTACACTGAAAAAAACAACTGCAAGGTCATTATAATCTTTTCTAGTGAGAACATAGAATAGAAAATAAATGAAATAATGTAACCAGCAGCTACATTGATTGACAGAATTTCTATGATTACGTCTGTGTACATAGGGACATGTGTTATATGTATAAATGAAGTATTCTATTTTTTATAAATGCATGCACTCAATTTTTTTTACTATTTAGTATATTGCACAAAATATAACTGCTTACAGATAGTATTCCTAAAATCAATACCATAAAATCAATTCACACTAAGAATAATTTAAAAGGATGAGAAAACTTTGATTATTTTTCTGCTTAGGTTTCAGATCTTTACAGGAAAAAAAAAGATTAAAAGATCTCTTTCAAACCTGGTGTGTGCTGTAAAGATGAAGTTCCAGCTAATTTTGGCGTGGACAGAGGTTACAACTGAAGTCAGGAATAGAGAGAAGATTAAATTCTAAACCATGACCCTGTTTTCATAGCAACGTATTAAGGAAACCAAATAGAATGACACACCTAAACC
This sequence comes from Emberiza elegans, assembly GCA_024865655.1. Lineage (NCBI taxonomy): Eukaryota > Metazoa > Chordata > Aves > Passeriformes > Fringillidae > Emberiza > Emberiza elegans. The sequence goes on along the minus strand of JALJVW010000139.1, from coordinate 51,892,090 downwards.
AAAGCATTTCTAAGTAGGCATCTGTTGGATTTTTCCATGAGGTATAGGCAGTTTATGATGTACTGTGATGGTCAGATTTCTGCATTTTAGTATTGCTCAGCTTTCACAGCAAGAGTGGTCTAAAGCCTGAAGATGAATTTCAGAGATAAACTGAACAGTAGCCAGGAAAAAGGTTAATATCACAGTAGTAACAGGTTTATATGAGTCAGCTAACTTGAGAAAAGACTAGAAGAGGTGATCATTAAATCAAGTGAAGTTTGAATGTATGAATGAATTTGAGTTTGGTGTTAAACTACACAGAGGGTCAGGTCTTACACCAATATCTAACCTGTACATACTACTGGAGTTGGTGCTTAGTGCAGCAGAATTCAGGCTGTAAGCACAAGTTCTCATAGGGAATATCTGTGGCAGGCACTGCATCCCTGTTTTGTCCTGATCAGGGACCAAGACAATCCTGTCACCAGGCAGAACTGACGTCTGCTGAGAGATCTCTAAAAGTCACCTCTTGGGGTCCTGCAGGAACCGCTGCTGATCACTTGAGGCTTTGTTCACTTGCTGTTACCCAGATGCAGAAGAGAAGTGACCCAAGCACCAGCTGAACCCCCTAGCCAGAAAGGACTTGGATAAAAACTGACAAAAGAACCAGATTTCCCTTCCAAGTGCTCTAGCCTGATCTGAGTATAAATATTAATCATATCTTTACTGTCTAAAATAGAGATATAGAGTTCAGCTATTCTGAGGTACATATTAAGGGTTCTGGAGGCCTTTTTTTGGGGTTGTTTTTTCATTGGTTAGTTGGATTTGAATTTTTTTTTTTGTTTTGTTGGTTTTTTTTTTTTTTTGGTTTTGGGTTTTTTACTACACATGCAATTAACTGGTTTACCAGTTAGAAATAAATCTTTTCAAGCAAGAGACATCCACCTCTTTACAGTCATCATATTCCCTTAGGTATTATGAAGAATGGAACAAATAGGGTTGGAAGGGATCTCTGAGAGTCATCTATTCAAACACAGGTTGAAATAGCAAAGATCAAATTGCTGGAATATTTTCATTCATATTATCTGTTTCTAGTGTGCAGCCTGAATTTGACTCTACTACAAGGTTTTACAAAAAGAATTACTGTGGGACTTAAGACTTCCTTGGGAAGAAATGCAAACAAAAGTGGAAATAACAGAATGACTTCGAAAATGCTGTCGCTCAGGTTGACCTCCAACTGAATAGCAGTTTAGGAGAACTTTTAAATTTAAAATTAAATTTGATTAGTCTGGTTAGTCTTGAAATTTAAGAAGCTAATGTCAAGGCCCATAGAGCCAGAGACCAAGTACAGTCTAATTACCAGGGTGGAATTGTTAAATTACTACAAATAAGGGTATTGGGGGAAAACTGTCATGATTCAGAATTCAGAAACCACATCCTCCCTATTTTCTGGCCATCCCACTCAGCCTCTGAGAGGGAGTGTTCAGAGTGCAGTAAGTGAAGGCAGATAACCACATCCCCAATCTGCTGTCATCCTCAGACAGCAGAATGTCCAATTATGTGCCTTCTGCTTACCAAAGACAAGGGACCAAATCAAAGAAGGTTTAAGTAATCTCACTTGTCAACAGGTGCCTTCAATATACTGACTTGTACTTGGCCTTTTGTCAACAGGCAAAATTTTAATTAGCTTTTTAGCAAATTTCTGCCATGTCTCCACTTAGAAAACTCATAAAATGTGTACAATTTAAGACATCTTAAACTCTACATAGATCCTCTGATTCATGAGCAAAGGGTCTGCAAAACTCTAACATATCGCCCCTTCTTGAGGTATCATAGTCACAGAATATTAATCTCTTTTGCCAGGTAGCAGAGCAGGATTCGAGCATTTGCGAGGCATATTCTCATTTACAGCTTGGTGTTTTTGCACAAGCCCACCATTGTTACTGGCTTAAGACAAAACCCTGGGCTGCAAACAGGAAGGGATGAGGTGTGTTCCCCACCTTGCTCCAGTCTGCAGGGAGGAGCAGCAAGCTGCTTGTGCTAATGCACTGAACTGCTTGGCTAGATTTGGCAGAGGTGCCTGTCCAAGTTTTTGGTTCATTATGAGCAGATCCTACTAAGTAGCATCAAACTAAAGCCGCTTGATTTGAACTGGAAACCTCCATCTTGGGATTGAATGCATTTTAAAGGCCCTGACAGATGGGCTCTGCCGACCCGAACAGCAGCAATCTGTAACGCTTTAGCTCCCCCATGTCTGCAGTGCCCTCTCCAGTGCCGTCTGTCCCAGCAGCAGGGGAAACGAGCAGATGCTGGGAAGGGCAATTTCTCCACGGGGTCTGTGCGGGCTGAGGCAGCAAGCCCCTGCTTTGGCCACTGCCAGGGCAAGGACCCCGGCAGGGAGGTGGGGGAGATGGCAGGCAACGTGTAACCATCACTGCTAAACCTGACAAGGTTCCACCAGGATGTCTCACACTTCGCTGATTTGCCAAAACCTGCTGCAGCTGCCTCGTGTGGCACCTTCTTCACACGCATAATAATTTGACCACAGTCTAAGTTTTTGCTTAAAGCAAAGAATAAGAGAGTGCTTATAAGAAGGCGCAGTGCAGGAGGAGAGCAGAATGTGTTTTAAAGCCTTTTCACAGCTTTGATCTGAAACCTTTTGGTTTCCAGTTAAACCCATTTTGCTCTGCCAGCAGCAATCCTCACAGGAACACAAACAAGGGCCCTGTCTCCTCCCTCTTGCAACACTCACACTCTCTGTGTCTGGGCTTACCTGCCAAATTTCGTGCAACTCTGTGTCTGGCACCTATGCAAATTAAGCAATCTGTATCTAATGTATACATTGTCATAAATATGGCTTCTGAAAAAAAACACTGGTAGGGGTGGTTAAAAGTATTAGGCTGAGCCTTGGCTTTACAGGGAGAGCTCCTTTAAAGACCAGAGTCTGAGTGCAGTGTAGATAGGAAAGAGCCTTCTTGACAGCCAGTCTGGAAATCCTTTCTCTGGAAAACACAGGTGACAGGTGCATCCAAGGGTTCTTATGGGTCTCTTCCAGCTCAGGATATTCTCTGGTCAATGAGCATAGCAGTGGAAGACCAGAACTTCCTAGAGAGCTGTTCCCCGTGGAAGGGGGAATGTTGACTGATATCCCATGCTACACACTCATTAGGTGCTGCCAGTGCTCTGCTGGCTCCTTGCTTCCTCTTCCCCTTAATCCACCTCTTCCTCTGGATTGGATGCCCAGTGCCCTAAAACTGTCCTGGAAATGTGGAGCACACAGAGAAGAAAGGGATGGCTGTCCATCAGCTGTGCCTCACCCCAGCTCCCAGCGACAGATAGGCAGACTTCTTGCCTGGAGCAATCTTCCCCTAATTCCTTCAGAACAAGTCCTCCTGCTCCTGATTTTTCCTACTTTCCTCTTGCCTTGCCCCTTCCCCACCTCAGAGGAAGACTGGTTGGGAACCAATCTCTGGTTGAACCAGTTTGGGCAGAAAGAGATCCCAGTCTATTGACCTCTATACTCTCCAACTTCCCTCACCAAAGGGTGAGGTAATTGGATAGCTCATATACATTTCTCACAACATTGTAGGAGGAGTAAAGGAAACATGACTGGAAGAGGTGAGATGGTTCTGCAAGGCAGGGCAGAGAACACAGTCCAGGTCATGCCAGAAGCAAAGTGGGAATTTATGGGGAGAGGTCCTCACTGACTTAGCAAACCCAATGGCCGCAGCAACAGACAGATGGCTGCTCAGGGCTGGGAGTGATGGAAAGGGCTCAGGTGTGCTGCAGTGCACCCTGTTTAGACAGGGCTTAGCACCAGGCTCAGGTCATTGCTGGGTCTGGAGGCTTTACCTCCTCTCTGGGGCACAGAGCAGTGTATGACTGCTTTTCCCACCAGACAGCCACCAGGCTGCTCTGGTCATGCTGAGAAGTTTGCACCTTGTTTCTCCTGTGCTGTGATCACAGCAGTAAGGTGAGCCCATTCCCATGCACTGGAAATACTTGTTTTGGAGCCTAGGTATCTCTGACAGTTAATTTAGGCTGTGAGCAGGGATGTCATCCACACATCCAAGATGTTTGTCTGCTCTCCTCTCTGCCAAGGTCCTTCATTACTATTAAGGCCTACATGGGGAGGGGACAGAATTAGTTTCTGACCATCTCTGTCTTCTCCACTCCCTCCATGCCCTTTGCAGCCACTTGCAAGAAGGATGAAGGAATAATCCCAAGTCTGGATACCATATCACCGTAGCTACAAGACAGTAAAATAAAATAAATCCTTATTACTGAAAGGCCATTAGCTCTGGGTTGAATGGTCTGCTTCGAAGTCTCAATAAAATATGTCTTTCTATATCTGTCAGAGATGAACCATATGCACAGTTATGATTAAATGTGGGTGCTGCAACTAACTTCTGTTAGTTCACAGCAGGACTATCAACTCAAAGCAGTAAGTGGTAAGAGCATCCTTCTGTTATGAGAGTTTCAGGGTGCCATCAACTGTTTTGCATGCAAAGTTTGGATGAAACAATTGGCCAGGAAAGAAAACCCCACTGAACAAACCAAACACAAAAACAAGAGACAAAACCAGGAAGAGAAGATTAATGCAGTGTTGGATTTTATATCATACATGTACTGTAAAAGAGGATCTGTTTTAAAGGGATTGGGAAATTTCATAGAAACCATCTTGTTATCTATATAAGTAAAACCAAACCTAATTATCAGGCTGTGCTCAGTCATGCCGTTCCTGTTAGTACAGCCCTCTCAGGAAGTGAACAAAAATCAAGTGATTTTAGGGTTCCTCTTACCTGCTGAAAAATCTGAGGATGGAAAGGAAGAAAATAGTAGCCTTAAGAGGCACGTTCAGCCTTCTAGACATTAGCTGGTAGTAGAGACCCTGGGACTGCTAACCACCTGATGTCTGGCTATTCTGCAAGTTTAAGTATTATTTAATCAGAGCAAGCAAAGTAATACAGATAATGCAAAAATTCAAAGGTACCTTAGATCATTTTTGTACTTTCTCTCTCAGCCCATATCTTTGGCTGTAGCTCAGGGTCTGAGCATCTGTGCATAAATTTGTTTAAAGATCCATCTTCAGAAATCTTGATGCTCAGAGTTGAAGGTGGAGATCCAATACTCAGATGATGAGAACTGGAGGAAATTCAGTGAAGTCTTGCACACACAGAGTTACACCAGCAGTCAGCCAAACCAGTCCCACCCCCTCTTTAATTTTATCTAACAATTCCCATGGACAATCTAATGGGTCATGGTGGCTCTTAAATTGTATCAGCTTTGTACTGCAGAGACACTTCAATTCACTCTGTTACCTGATGGGAAGGGATGAGAGGCTTGCAGCAACCCCTTTGCTGGTGCCAGCCTTCTGGCATCTAAGCTAGCAGGTCTCCTGTTTCCATGCACACTGGAGGCACCGGTTCCAGGGCAGCAATGCAGCAAACCTCACTGCAGAGACACATCAGCATCTGAGTCGAGGCATGGACCAGAACAAAGGCTGCAAACCTCAGGGCATGAGCTGAGGCTCCTCTCCAAAGCTGTCACTCATCAGGAAGCATTAAGCAAGAGCCAGGGGTGTCAGAGTTAGAAAACAACCCTGTAAAAGAAGCAGAACATAGCAAAGCTGGCAGCAGCTGTGGACAGGCCAAGAGGATCACAGATCACACCAATGCATAGGAAGAGCTGAAAAGGGAAGAGCTGGGGCCATGCTGCAACAGCATGAAGTGGCGTGAAAGCCGGATCTGGGAGCAGAAGATGTTGTACTCAGAGTCTGCATGGAAAAAAAAGCTATAGCTGAAAGGTAACTTCCCAGCTATATTCCCCAGCTGAGCATGTGCAAGTAAAATAGCAGAGGCAGCACTAGAAGCTGGTATTAACACCATCACAGCTAAATGTCAGAAGTAGCCTAGAGAGGGAACTTCATTCTGCAAATCGCATAGCTGTGAAATCCATCGACAAAACTGATGTCTGCTTCTATTAGTACCACACAGCAGCTTGACCTAAATAGTAAATTCTGTTTGGCATTGAAAGACAAACAGGAATAAGGTCCAAAATATGAGTCATTAAAAATAAATAAAGGCCAACAAAACATGTACTGTACTCCTCAATCAGCCCCTTCCCAAAAGCTGTACATATTTTGGATTCTTCCATAGCAAATCTTACTGCCACCTCAGAATTTTTGGCTGACACCTTGATGACACTGAAGTAGAGTCAGACTATGACACAGAGATTTTAGACAGACAGTGGTGGTCCTTACTAATTTCAGTAAGTGCATTAAGAAACACAGTGTCACAGTATTGCAACACCACATGTTGTGCTCACACATGCAGCAGTTTTGACTATAAAATCCTTGAATGCTTGGCAACCCCCTCATTGCCTGGCTCTGGTTTGGATGTTTTTGCTGATGACCCTTTGGGTTATTGCCCTGGCAAAAATGGAGAGGTGACAATGACCTACCAGTCACTGGTTCAGTCTTTCTAACATACACAAGTGGGAAAGAATCAGTAGAAATGTCCAAGATGCACTTGTGTAGGCCTCTGAGAGTTACACCCCTAGTGCATATATGTAGCACAGTAGGTCAAGATTACTTGAGCTTACTAGCTCAAATAATTGTTTTCCTTAATTGCCACAGCTCCTAACTGAAATGTACTTACTATTCAAAATGCTTTCAAAATGACAAAGCTGATATACTTGTTTACTTACATTCTCAGCATGAACACCTTACACAGGGCTGAAAGAAAACATGTAGGCATCTGTGATCTCTAGTAGAGAATACTGCTCCTCAGCATCCAACCCTAGTTAGTCAGCAAGTGCTTCCACAATATCATCCTTAGTCTCATTTTAAGATGCTAAGCCTGATATTTTGTTAACTTTCTGTTTAGCTTACTATCAAAATTAGTAATTTTTTCTTTGTTAGTTTCTTTGTTCAAGCAGTTGAAAGCAGGCAGCTCCACCCAAATTCTTCACTACACCAGTGCCCTTAAAGTGTTTATCTGCATGTCAGCTTGGTGCTTGTGTCTTAAATTGTTTTGCCAGGAAGTCATCAGTGATGTTCTGTTCCCCTCCCTTACCACCCCACCACCCCCCTCAGAAAATTGTGTACTATTTATGTTCCTAATGCCATTTGTAAAATAGAGATTATTTAACAGCTATGTATTTTCATGCTCTTTAAGTCCTTGGAAATACTGACCACAAAGAATGCACTCAGCAATCCTACAGCAGATCACGTGTGTCCAATTACCTCATTTACACAATCACAATAACCACACAAAATTCAATGCCCCATCTGGAAGATAGGAAATATTATTTCCTTTCTTCTACCTTTGTCTGCGTACATAGCTGACTCTCGAGGATAAGCAGAGCCTCACTGTGTTGGTGGATATATATACACACATACACAATACATACGCTCACACAATACTGCACATAATTGGCGCCTGATTTCTGTTGGGGCTGCTAGCAACTCTGGTAAATTATTGTACTGCAAATTTTGGCAGGATATCTCTTGCCAGCTTTGCCCATCCTTGCCATTTCCAGCTCAGGCTGACAGTTTTGGCTGGCTGCCTTCCCTGCTTGGGTAAACCCCTGGAAGCAGAGCTGAGCGAAGATTCAGAACCTTCCCTCTCCCCCCCCGCCCCATAGGTGTTTGGTGGGGCTTGAGCCAGGTGATGGAAAGTAAGCCATCACAGCCACTTTCACAGAGAGACGGGCAGATCAGGAGAACCTGGACCTCTGATGCACCCTGTGATGAAGAATGAAAACTGTTTTCTTCTTCTGTCCCACCAAGTGGAAGGAGACGAGTCTCCAGAGAAGCATGAATGCAAAAATCCCCAAGACAGGATCTCCAGGTAAAGTAGTACCACAACTGCCAGAGGAGCTGGGACATCACACAGGTCATGCAGCAGAAAAAAAGGGGGGAAGCAAATGCTTAGTGCAAAAGACTTACAACTAATAGTGAACTTCTGGGTTTGGGGTTTTAATATCTCTTTCTTCGATGGGGAATGACTCCAGCATGTGTTCACATAGAGAACTCCTACATTACAAGCTACAAGGGATACTGGAGGTGATCAGTTCTAACTAAGCCATCCAGCATACTGCTACCTCTGTTCCTGTTGGAAAAGACTCACCCCTAGGGTGACACAAACATGTCAGTTTTTTAAGATATACAAGCTGCACTGAGTTTCTGCAAAGGAATTTAAAAAACATGTGCACTTAAGCATGATGTTCCATCTCTCTTCCTTCCCCAAAACACTGTGCCACATTAATCTGCTCTCAAATAATGAATGTGTGGAAGTATAGACATTTCCAGGAGCATTTAACATGCATTTGTTGGAAAAGCAGCACTGCCTTCTTCTCCCACTTATTTCTACAAATATAATTCCCTCTACTGCAGAGGGCTTGTGGCAGCCCAAGGGCATATGAGAGGCCATTTGTTAAAATGCTGGCAAAGAGTACTGGCATTATGCATGTCAACTCCTGCTTTATCAAGGGTGGGCAGGGGGCAGCCAGAGCCTGAGTCTGTTCTGAGGCCTCAGAGATGAGATGGAGCAGGGTCTGCTCTTTTCACTGGAGTCCCCACCAGGAATTCCTGGAGAGTGCAAAGCAACCCCTTAAAAATGTTTCTGTCATCATTCCAGCTGCAGGGAGTCCTAGAAGCTGCTCAGCTGAAGCTACCAGTCACATTTTCTACTACTGTCTTCCAGTAACAGAGAAAATGAGCAGGCTGCAGCCACATTCAGGCACAGCTCCTGCTGCACCATGGCTGGTCCTGGCACTGGCAGCAGTGAGAGAAACGACAGCTGAGAAGAGACAAGAGACAGGAGAAACCTAGGAAAGAGGAGGATACAGATGGTGAGGAATGAAGGAGCTGGATTTGGGTTTTTTCAAACTTGCTCCACTGTCAAGTTTTCCTAAGCATGGGCCATTAGCCCCTTCCAGTATTGCTTACTGTGAAAAAAGGCACATGGAAAATGACACCCCTTTGAGAGCCAGGCTGTTCTCACTAGGCATTTGGTGATTTTCTGAAAACAGTCTCAAGTAAAGATATTTGCAACATGTCCTGTCTGCAAAGTGAATCTATCATTCTTATAGCTTGACATTTTTTGTGCTACTACAGTGGATCCAGAGTATTTTGTTTTCCTTTTTTTACTATTAGAGAGTACTTCTTTTACTACTAGTTCTTGATGGGTTTAAATTCCAGATGGCTCTTTCTGCAGAAATCAGGGTACTGCATGGAAGTTACGCTACTGGGGAATAGCAGAGCTGCTTTCCATGTGTGACAGGAACTCCTGGCTATTATAAGTGCTGCAGATATCCATCTACCTCATTAATTTTTTCTAATTCAGGCCTACAAAAGTGCAATTTTTTGATTTACAGTTGTTCAGTGTACTGCTGCTGCAGCAGGGGTTGGGACCTGTGTCAGGCCATACAGAGCTGTGTTTCACAGGCAGTGGCAGCACACACCAGCTGTGCAGCCCCAGAGCTGTGCGGGGCAGCCTGGGCTGGCAGCTTGTGGCAGCCACCGTGACATCTCCAGCAGCTGTCACAGGGCTGCCCTGCACGCAGGCTCACAAATCTGGGTGCCAGATACTCCCCTCTCCCTTCCTCCCAAGGCCAGCTAACAGCAAGGGCAGTGTAAAAACAGAGCTCTAGGAAACAATTATTTATGCATTTTCAACACTGGATTGTGGTAATCTGTGCTTCCTTTTCAATGCTGTCAGGTGAAGGAAAGAGCCAGAAAGTATCTCAGAGAGGTACTGGTATTATCTTTGCCTTCCAGGATTTTTAAATTAGGTCACTTTACAAAGAATAGCTCAGCTGTTTAACATTTTTTATATGACAATCTCAAAGCAACCGATACTCACAACCTTGCTCTGATTTTGGATTTGTTGTTCTCATTTTCACTGTAGACACCAAGGAAGAGAAAAGTTCAATCACTGGCCAAATACCAGTTCAGCAGTAGCAGAACTAAGAACAAGGACTCAACATGCTGAATATACTCTGGCAGCTTCCTCAAGCTGAAACAGCAAAACCCTAGTTGAGGCAATACACACATCACCCTTGGAAGGATTTCAGGTCTTGTCTGGGGTCTTTCGAGCCTGCACGGGACGATTGATTTGCCCCCTTTCACATGAGGTTTTGCAAATTACATCACAATTTACCTTTGCTGCCCTTGTGTGTGGAAATGTGTAACAGAACTGAAAGGGGCCAGCTGGAAAAGAGACAATTACTACCTTGTTGATACCCTAGTTGTTTCTAGCTCTTCAGTAGGTGAGTTAGGCAGCTCATAACATCCTAAAGAATGGCCCTGTGATCTCTGGCCCTATGAAGTCAAGTTAGGAGGGGGCTTCTAAAAGGACAGAGGAGATACATCTCTTAATATGAGTTTGATAAAACCAAACTGAATTACCACCACCTCTTCTCAAGTGAACGTGTCAACGTGAGGGTTTTCACCGAGGACCCATCAAAGGCAGGAGAGGAAAACATATTTCAGCAGCTTGAACTCACCTCTTGAGTTTCTCCTGATGTCTAAAAAGGACAGGGGGAGCTTCCCTTTTGCACCCTCTGCTGCATATGAGCTCCAGATGCGTGCATGCTATTTTCAGTCAGAGGATACAGATGTCATTAAATATGCTGGTGATCTGCTCCAGTCTATTGAAATTTTTTTAATCTGAGATCAACACCTAAAAAAAGTATTTGAAGACTCAGCATGAAGAGGAGAAACAACCGCAATGAAAGTTGTAGTTCCCATATTACTAAAACAAGGTGCAGGGCACAGATCATACCCAGTACCATGAGCCCAAAGTCCTGACAATTGATTCAGGAGATCTTTCAGGACCTCTGGAAAAAGTAAAAAACATTCCAACATGGTGTTTTCTTCTCACATGGTAGCAGGGTTACGAAGTAGCTTTTTATGACCCGTTCAGTTTTCCTTTCACAGCAGCCTATTTATATACTCCAGTTCAGTCACAGCTTCCACTGCACTGATTACTACAGTGCTCATTTCCTCATTCCAAACTGCGCATGCATTTCTTTTCTTCTTTTTTATTCTCTCCTATCAGATCTGTTAGCCTTGCATTACCCCTCCATGCTGTTGCTTAGCCTCTCCTAGGCTTCTTTTCTAGGGGCACTTGTCTTACTGACAACCAAGTAACCAATAAATAAATGTTTTAAGAAAAGCTTTCCATCTTTTTACATTTTTAAACACATGAAGAATAGATTCAACACAGTATTTGAGCAGTGGTTCAGGATCACTCAAGTTAAAACATCCTCTGCCATTCTGAACAGGACATGAAAGTAAGACTTCTTAAAACTCACTATCCTTTCTACAGTCCCATTTATTTACTGAGTTGATGAGTGCCTAAAGGCCACTGATCCTTTTTGCTTACAGCATGTATTATCAAAGTCACGGACCTGTACATCATTTGAAGACTGAAATCCAATTTAATGTTTTCCCATTTACACTAGACTTAAGTTGTGCAGCAAACTTTTTAACAATGCTTCTAAATTCACAACATGCTTAGGCCAAAACTCCTGAAGATAGTATTTTTGCACTTGGGATTGTTAATGTTTGCTAAAGCCCAAAACATTCTTCAGCTGACTAAAAGCTTTACATCCTTAGAACGTAAAATCTAAATATAAATGTGGTGGGCGTATGTGGATCTTTTCTCTCTGAGGAGGCTCTGTTACGAATTTCCACTGTTTTACGCCACCACCAAGCCTCTGCTAAGCCATGACACCTGTTCAGAATTTTCAGTTCCTTAACCCCTTACTACACTTCCTACCATCCACAGAAGTAGTGCAGGAAAAGAGTTTCATCATCTTGGATTTGCTGTATTAATTCTCCACGGCTCCTCGGTGTCCTTCAGTATTTTATATTAATACCCACCTTAAGGACAACTAACTAAATGGATGAACTTGCCTCCCTCATAACATATGCCACTAGATAATCTGGTTATCAAGCAGAACCTGGAGAGAAAACCTAAAAATTCCACAGGAGGAACACCAAAGATAATGCTGTTAATAAATATTGTTACTGATAAGAATAAATGCTTTATATCAAAATGAAACAGCACTACAGCTTTTATGTAACATTACACTAAATGCATTCCTATAATTCACATCAATAAGGATTCACTGTTCTTAGGTTTGATATATTTAGCAAACATTGGCAGTGCATAATGCTACTGATGACCAAAAGTTCCTTTAGCATTGCTATATAGATGCTCTTTTTAAGATTTCTGCACAAAATAAACCATGAGGTATCTCCTAAATTAAAAGTCAAAACAGCCTGTTGAGACAAAATGCCTCAGTAAGAAAACCTGTTTCAAAAGACACTTTTTCATTAAAACCCACATATATCACTCAAATTAACCACAATATTAATTTTGACCTGATTTATTCACACATATCAATCCAAGTTCATTTTAGGCCCAAAATATATATCATAAGAATACTAGTAAACTTTTCCAGGCACTAGAGAATCTTGTATAAATGAATCTGTTCGAGCGCTTCTCTGTCAACATCCTTTTCCATATACACATCATAGTTCAGCTGCACCTCTTCAACCCATTGACTGAGCTGTACATCTGTCTGAAACAATGAAAGCAGATCCTTAAATCAACACCATGTTAAAAAACAGCAGGAGTTTCAAGGTTAAGGAGTTTCAACATTAACAAGGCAAGACATAATATGAGAGATTAGTCATTCCAAATTATATGGCAACGATAAATTAGTTTCTGGAAAAGCCATTTTAACTCAAATAGGACATAATAAAGGTAACTTTAAAAATTATCTCAGTTAATAGTCTAGATATTTTGTTAGCATATTACAACTGCCTTTATGCATTTGTGTAAGCCTCAAGCATCCTAATTCAAAGGGTGGCATTCTGACAGATGTGCTGAGGGAGCAGCTAATAGTATCATGGAAGAATCACAGGTATTTTCTTGTTTTACACACAGGGAGTATTGTATTAAGGCTACAAAGGGCTTCTCAGCTGCTCTGTGACTACAGCCTGCTCCAAGAAAAATTCAAATGACATCACTGCTGGTCTTGGGGCTGAGGATCTACTTCACCCATCAGCATACAGGCAACAAATGATTTAATTTCTCTATAGCTACTGTTGTGAGAAAGTCACTTTATACATAACCTTGTCATGTCTGATCAGTGGTTTGTTTCCTAACTAAAGCTAGGCCACATAATTTGACCAGGTATCACACACATGATCTACAGATGACTGATGGCAGCACGGACAGAGGGCAGAGTGTGGCCCAGCACAGAACACTCAACATCTCTGAAAGAGGCACTGGTGATATGTTTGCTTCCAACTGCAATTTAAAGCTATGTAACTGATCCACGATGCCTGATGGTAGTCACTTGGCTAGTTGGGAGACCACATCTCTCACTAATCTATATTTCCAAAAGCTCATACTGCCATATTAATACACGTTAATAGGATGATTCATGCAGCCTACTGATAGAGGTTGGGATTTTCCTTTTCACTCAAGGACAATCCACCAGCACAGGGAGATGTGCTGGTGGTCAACCTCAGAACAGAATCCTGAGTCTTCCACCTTTTAATCTCTGCACAAAATTACTTATCCTTCCTTACAGCAATACTGGCAAGCAGCTAACTTCAACTACAGAAATGCCACTTTAACAGAAAATAACAAAATGCGTCAGCTGAAACAGGCTGAGGGAACTTACCTGGAGCTTTGAAAGTGATTCCTCAAGACTTGGAACTGTCACTAATAAGGACCCTCTTTTTCTTACATTACATGCAATAAATTCCCAAGCTCTGAAACATATTTAAAGGCAGGTGACCCGTTTTTGGGGGAAAAAACACACATATTTGATATACAATGAATCTAACATGTGCAGTATATTGGCCAGAGGTAGTCTAAGCTTAAAGACTTGCAATACATGCTTATCAGTCATTATTAATATCTAAGCAAATGTATTTGCGGGAATAAAATCAAGCTTTGGATTAAAAACACAGGGAATATATGGTCTTACAATGTTAGATTTTGTAACTTTATAATTCTCATACATACATGCATATCATTTGGTATTGTCAAGACTTTCACTATGAACAAGGATTAAACATTGACATTGGCCCCTTTGGTTTGAAGAAAATCCAGTCTTGAAGTGCAGTCCTTTATTAAGCTTCACAACAAGCTTCTCTTTACATACACACTTCGTGTACAGTCGTGACAAAGTAGTTCACTTAAGACATCAGTAATCAGAGTACTTAAATATAGCCCCCAGCATTCCCTTTTTTTTTGATTTTGCAAGTAAGATCATTTCTCACAGCACAGCAATTTAGATTAAAAAGAATGTAATTTCCAGCATTCTTCAAATGTCATTTGTCTTCATGCTAGTAATGCAACACTAAACCACTATTCCCAAGTTATGACAGAATCAACTGAATTCTCAGTCCTGTGCCTCGAAATACATCTCCTGGCACTATGAAACACCCACTATCCTTCACCCATCCACTCTGTACCTGTCTGGTTGGTATTATCACCTGGTACCCAGGGCAGCAGGGCAAGCCTTAGCTGAAGCTGGTACAGAATGACAGACTTGGCTGGGACCAAGTTGAGACACAGGTACTCCTTTTTTCTGACTGCCCACTCTAAACTTAGGATGATCAAGTTATTTACACTTTAAATGGATGCTGCTGGCTTAGCAAAAGCTCATCTGTGAGTGCCTTGTACCTGAGGAGAACCTTAGCCACATGTTTGTTTGCTACTACAAGATATCTATTAGCGTAATCATTCAGAACCATGCTTTGTAGTCTGTATATATTAAAGCTCTGACATCAGCGAGTCAGTGACTCTTACTTCTGTAAGATTAAGCTTTATGCTGATACAGTAATCTCAGGTTCTTTAGCAGCAAGATACTATTTTAACACATCAGTGCAAGGATTCAAGCCAAAGTTTGGGTAAACAAAGCAGCAGTGTTTAGTGGGTTTAACAATAAACAACTGCCAGAACACCTTAGCAGTTAAGTATAACAATTAGAAGTAGACAGTATGAAACAATTTCCTTATATAAATGATGTATATGCCTTCAAAAAGCACAACTTTAAGGTTTTCCATTATTCACAAGGTTACAGAGGTATTTACAAAGAAATAGGTAACTTGTTTGGACACAGAGCTTACCTGGCCTGTTCCTGTCTATCAAGAAAATATTCAAAGACATTATTCATTACAACAACATCAGCTTTCTGCAGAAGTGAGGGCTGAGTACAGATGTCTGCATGAACCACCTGAAGGAGAGAAATGTCCCAAGGCGTAAATTAAGATACAAATACAGCCTTTGAGAAGTCATGAAGCCTGTCAGCCCAATACAGCAGCTGCTACCACCCCTTTGAACCAGTCACAAAACCAGGTATTTCACTGGCTTCACAGTAGATAAAACTGACATACACAACCATAATAACCTTCCAATTTTTTAAAAATCAGATTTAACTCTTCTAATTAAGATACTCAATCCACTATGCTAAGTAAAATAAAGAACATTTGAATTTTGGTTTAGAACTGTGTGCCATAAAAGAGGAGATGGTGCATGTGATGGCTGTTATATTTAACTTCCCTATATTTTATCACAAATGTCCAGTGATTTCAGGAATCAGGATTTCAGGAAACTTCTGTGATTCAGGAATCAGGATTTCAGGAAACTTCTGTTAAGCTAGTTGAAGCTATTTTGAGGATAATAAAAGGCATCTCACAGGGTCAGTGGGTTACTGAAGGATTATAGCTAGGAAAGACACTACAGACCCAGATTTGACAGCTGAATTCTCATAATGCATATTGGGACTGGGAATGTTGGAAAGGCAAGATGCTCAGTAGCACTGGAGGATCCTACTAAAAAACTGCCTCTCCAGCCAGCACAAGAGGAGCTGTTTTGATTTCATCTACCTTCACCGACCAAAAAGGATATTAGCACATCATGTCATTTTTCAAAACAAGTGAGACAGGAGAATATGGGTGCTCATTAACACTCTGATGTGTTTGATTTCCTCTTAGAGAAATCTTATCAATCTGACTCAGTGATCCATGCCATGTGGGTCCTTTTTAACTCAGGATATTCTATTATTATGCATCCCAAATCTGATGAGAAATATAAACTGGAATACCTTTTGAAAGGATAAGTAGCAGTCAGCATAGATTCACTAAAGTCCTGCTTAAAAAATCTGATTGACTTCTGTGATGAACCAACTACCTGCATGGATGAGGGGAGATCAGTGGATTTTGTCTGCTTTGACTTCAGGAAGGCTCTGAACTCTGTTTCTCACAACATCCTCACAGGCAAAGTCAGGGTGTGAGGGCTGGATGAGTGGACAGTGGGGACTGAGAATTGACTGAATGGCAGATCCCAGAGGGCCATAAACAGTGGCACAGGGTCTAGTTGGAGGCCTGTCACTACTGGTGTCCCCCAAGGCTCAGTACTGGGTCCAGTATTGTTTAATTTATCCACAAATAACTTGGAAGAAGGGTAGATGCCTCCTCTGTAAGTTCACTGATGACACAAAGCTGGGAGGTGTGGCTGATACTACGGAAGGATGTGCAGAGAGGATCCTCCTGAAATTCAGCAAAGGCAAATGCAGGGTCCTACACCTGGGGAAGAATAACCCCATGCACAGGACAGAACACTAATGGCAGTCCTAATATTTTAAACCACAATTCAGAAAGATGCTTAAACTACTGGAAAACTTTGAACGTATGTTGATGTTTCCTTGACTTGAATGATTGACTTAAAACTTGACCTAAAATTACTCTGCATTTACAGAGTAGGTGACCATACTGACCAAAGTGACCTAAGCAACTCATTCTCCCCAAACATATCCTCATTCCTCTTGGGGACTTTGGGACCACATAAGCATGTCTGGCTGCACCATGAGCCAGACGCAGATACTGCTCTAGTCAAAACCCCAATACTGCTGGGTTTGGTTTCAGCTGAACCAGCTCTCTGATCTGCTTGGCTCCGTGCCGGCACAACAGAGGAGGCAGCAACTGATTTTAAAACTGCCCTGTCATCCAGGGGAATACACACCAAGCCTTTCATGACTACAGTCAATTTCTGAATTGAGGTCTCAAGTTTCCTAAGATCTGTTGAACTGTTTACTTTCCTCCCAGTAGCTAAATGTTTCCTCAAATGGCAAAAGATGCTGAGCAACCTTCTATGTACTTTAACAAACCAAGTGTTGACCAAAGAAACACAAGGTTCACTCAGAGATTTAGCCACTAAAGATACCATTTCACTTTGCTATCCTTTAGGAACATATTCTAATAAAAATTCAGAATGTCTTGAAAAAAACTATCTCTATTTAAGAAGAGTCTCTAAAATGTTTTTCAAACTTGTGCCATGAATTATGACCAGCATCTGAATTCTCACAAATTTTCAACCTCATACGTACCTCTAGAGAGAATTCATTTGGGGGTGAAATAAAAATATAAGATTGAAATGTTCAAAGCAGTGTGATAACAGGAGTCATATGACTAAATTAGCATTTAATGAGACTCAAATAGCTAAGTCCTCCGGCACTGCTTTGAAAACCTATTATCTTATCTTTATGCTCCAAAATGAATACTTCAGCAGAATTACAAGGTGTGAAGAAAATACATAAAAGCTTATAATAAAAAATATACAGGGCTGAAAAGCATGCCTATAGATCTCCAGCTCCACTGAATTAACTTGACAGAGCTCCTAACTGTACTTTCAGTTTCATCACAGTAAAATGTTAGGAACATAAAACATACACAAACCCCAAAAGCTATGGATAAACTGTCAGCAACTGTGACTGAATTGAGCAATCCAATGCTACTGCTTACCCTGTGTTAAATATGTCTATTATTTATTTCTAGGTTAAAATTGGGTTACCTTAATACCCAAGAAATTACCGTACTAGCAGTTCGTGTGACTCCATTCAAGAGCATGCATACAACACAGGATTAAAGCCAGTATTCTATTCAGCATATTCTACTTACCAACTTTTGCTGGTAACAAAATCATGGGTCTGGTCCAGAAAGGAATTTTTTTTTCCTCTTTAAAATATTAGTAGCTATTCCCATAATGAAACTAAGGAAGTGATTCCCATAATGACAGCACTTTCTTTGAAACCCATTTTGTTTGTGGAAGGTACATATACACTGACATTCTAGGAAAGGAAATACGAATAATTCTAAGTCCTTTAGGTTTCCTTAGATGCAAATTTGCAAATCCTACAAACATTTTTCTGCTAACAAAAGTGAATCATAGATACTTACTTTAGTGTTTGTGACAGAAATTCATTATACACTCAGTTTCACAGAATTGAGTGGCAATGATGTCACTGATTTCACTGGGAGAATTAGCTAAGATTTATCTGTTTTGTGTGAGCCAATGGGTAAGTCCAGTCAGGAAAAAAGCTAAGTTATTAATATTTTGATAATTTCCCTCTTCCTCTTTACTATAAGGTCTTTTTTTTCCTAATGCAAAGCCTTTGTTTAGGATCAAAACAAGCTAAGGTAGAAACTTCTCAGAATGCTGATTTACCAGCCACTCACTTAAACCAGATACACAGTGGTTAAAAATACAAAAACTAAAACATGTATTTGGTTACCTTTATTCTGTCAATGAACTCATACTTTGTAATCATCATTTCTTGCAACTGGCAAAAGTCTGCATTCATTTCTACTCCATACAGCTGGGAAGCTGAGCTATAAAGATAACCCTACATTAGGAAAAGGAAATTTAGTAACTGTGATGCCTTTAAAACAAGTTCAAAATTTTCATTTAAAAATAAGAGAATTAAACACAAGTTAAGATTAGAGAAACATTTTAAAATAGTGAGTTGAGAAATGTCTTTCAGTGGATGTGAAATATTTTTCAAAGCTAAGCTCCTGATTTGGCAATTCCTACTTAAACCTCACAAATGTTAGTAAGAGATCCAAAATGACACATCAAAAAAACAAGAAAAGGAAAGCTCCAAGTTCACTTGAACTGCAAAACAGATGGAAAATAGTCTAAAAAAGAAAAAAGGTGTACAAAACAAATTATGAAAATAGTGTGAAGGGAAAAGACTCTTCATGTCATTTTTGTTTCTTGGGAGAATTGAAGAAGAAAATATCAAGAGAAAAGAACAAAAACACGAGACATAAGAGAGTCAAAATGAGTTAAAATGGAGGACAGTATACCAGTAATATAGTGGGATATTTGGATACCAAGTCTTTGTCAGCTTCTCTAAGTTACTGTATCACTGACATTTTCAGATGCTTCATACAGGTATATATGCAAAAAAAAAGCTAAATTATGACTTAATATTAAGCTCAAAAAATAGTTCAGTTTTGGGCTAGGATTTGGGGAAGCTGTTAGAAGTGTTAGAGGAAAAAAGTACAAATACTTGAGGGTATGGTGCCCTAACAAAGATACTGCTTTAAGTGCCACTGTCTCCATTGAGGAGAATAATTACACTTTGCCGACAATGGAAAAGACAAACAATGCTGAAGATACAGAATATCTGAGATCCACATGTATTACAACTTCATTATTACGGTTTTCTGAAACCATTCTACTCAGAGAGTAGAAAAGCAACCTGTGAAGTCACCCCTCCTCCAAGGCAAGACCATATTACAAAGCAGAACTCTTTTTGTGAAAGAGTGCTTTTAAAGTATCTTCTACTATAATAATACAAGCATTTGAATACTTCAAAATAAAAATCAGCCTAGCCAAAATGTTACCATTTAAGGACCCAATGCTGCAAATATTTACAAATGGGAGTAACTTTCCTCATTTGAGTGATCCCAAAATTAGACTATTCAAATGAGTAAAATCACATGCTCAAGTGTTTGCAAGATTGAGCCCTAAACACACATTGACTTTTTAAAGAAAGTAGTAATGTGTGTTTTGCATTGCTGTTGGCCATATGTTGTACCAGCCATGCCAAAAGCAATCAAAATTGCACTCAAGTTTCTTGATGAAGTATTTTATATGCATTTTAAAATGCAGAGCAGGACAATATGTTTTTGGAGACAAATTCATATCAAAGTCTTCCTTTGTATATTTTAACAGTTTATCAGCTTCTTAAAGGAATTTAACATAACTAATCTATATATAGGCATGGTCAAGACATAAGAGGACAAACTCACTTATGAAAGAGACAGCAGGAACGAGCAAAAGAGCAGCATGTGTGACAGCAATATGCTACTCTGTTGGACAACAGACTTTTCCTCTCCATAAGCAGGATCATTTGTATTCCCTCTTGTGAGGAACAGAGGAAGAACTGAAATTGCTAGTAAACAGCACCTTACATTATTCAGAGAGTCAGATCAGAGGTGCCTCTCAGAATGACCCATCCAATATTGAGTAATGAGAGTAGGCAGTCAGAAAAGAGGGAAAATGTTTGTCACAGTAACAAAATAGGAATTGCTGTGCTGGAAGTTACCGCAAATAGCACTGCACCAAGCCTGGAGCCAACGTCAACCACTACCTTTCCTGTCAGGTCAGGCAGTACATGGTGATAAAGAAACTTCAGTTCCATGAGGGAAAAGGAATGCGAAATAAACTCTGGGAAATAAGAACAGAACAAAGGTGTTGGGTGGGCAGTACTACCTACTGTGTAATTAACCATTGAAATAGTAACCTGAAGTATTATCTTCACTGAAAACTTGTGCGGTTTATTGCCTGCACTAGTGCACTAGAGCAGGGTTTGCAGATCAGAGGTAAGCAGCCAAGCAGCCTGTCCCAAGTCTGAGGATTCCTTGCCTTACATGGAGAATTTTGAAATCCTTCATGAAACTGAATTACCTTTTTCTGCACAGTATGTTAAAGAATACAAAACGAAGTATCTTGGAACTGTTTAACTGAAAAAGGAAACGTAGTAAACAATTTGTGCAAAACTTTTTGTGGGCAGACATATTAATAGCTTGAATTTCAACTCCAAAGTTTTAATGAATGGAATGTTCTCCACATAAACCATTCCTTCAATGGCTGTGCTCTACTGACAACAGCACTGGTCTGTACCACACCACACACAAGCTTTAAGACAGATGGTGCTTTTCACTGTTCTTCAGCATGTGAGAGGAGACTCAGGCTACTGCATGGACTCTACGGTATTGTCTTCCTCTTGCATCTTCCTCTCCAGTGGTACATAGCCTGCCTCTAACCTGCCCAGTTTTTGTGTGCAACAATTGTCACTCATACACCACAAATTAATTCAACTTACATGTGTAGGAGGCTCCTTCCATTGGTTATGGGAAATAATCCTGGCCTGTATATTGCAGCAGTCTGGACAAAGTCCCCCATCAGCTGGATGTTGTCATGCCCAGCTGAGTCACTGCACAAACCAGTTTAGTTAAACTCAATTAGTTTCTCATGTTCCTGAAAGAACACTTACCTAAAGATGCAGTTTTGTATGAGCCACACTCTGTGCAGTAGCTCCTACTCATTTTCCCCTCCTCACACAATGAATCAACAACATCATCATCATAAAGGAACGCATCAACATGAATCATGGGCAGTGGATGCTGGTGTATCTGAGAAGAGGAACAAAACCTTAGAAAGGCATAACCAAGTCTCTTAACTTCAGTTACACTGTCACATGTTAACTGTCCCACCATCCTGCCTTTCCCAAAATCCCCGAGATGCATGCTTTTCCTTATGCAACAATTACAAAAAAAAAAAAAAAAAAAAAAAAAAAAAAAAACAAAACTACAGAAATCCTGCATGTAAACTGGGTTATCAAATTCCACTGAGATAACCAGTAAGTGGTAAAACAAAAAACAAGCTTTTCCTTAAAAAAAAAAAAAAAAAAAAAAAAAACAAAACAAAAAATCTACTTTTTTAGCAATGGCATGTAAACTGGGTTATCAAATTCCACTGAGATAACCAGTAAGTGGTAGTCGACAAACAAAAGCAAGCTGGTTTTGATATCTGAGTAGAGAGCCCTATGTGAATTTTGTATCTTCAGTGTTTGCTTGGCTACAGAAAACATACAAGGCAAAGGAAGCTTTTTCTCCTCTTTTAATGAGGAGAATGTAACTTAAATTTAGCAGAAAGGTCAATTTTGCTTCTCAGCCTCAACCGACTGTTTCCATCATTGTGTCTTATGCCTAACTAGAAGCGCCCCTAATTAACATGGGTGTCACTTTCAATCAAAAGTATACCAGTTGGGATGGTTGCCCCCTCATCATTTCAAGGGGCATAATCTTCATCCTCCTACTCATCTTTCCTCCCTTTTCCAGGCTTGCTGCATGTGGCCAATCCACTTCTCCCACTGAAGAGCCACACACCACTTCTCTGGGAAATGCATTAACTTTCCTTGCACACTGACAGGTCAAGTAGGAAAGGTGCACTCTCCTCCCACAGGACAGACTCACAGCCCACCTGTTTCTGAGGCATGAGGATCTGAAAAGAGCTGGATATAATCTCTGGGCTGCCCACATTATGGCAACAGCAAAACACTGGCCCTGTGTTCCTGCTGTCTTTAAGGGGGCTGTCAGAGTCTATTATGGAGCTAGCATTGAAGAATCACTGTGACAAGTGCCATACCACACAGAATGAAAGCTATCCCAAACAACATATGATCAAAGTATTAAAAACTGTGAAGCAACTTTCTTGGAGTCATGCAAACATAGAGCAACAGACCTGAGAACCAAACTGAGATTTCCTATACTTCAATCCATGTTCATTCCCTATTGTAAACTACTGCTAAAACGCTATCAGAATAAATGATGTGGTTCAGTAAAATCAGACCATAACAGTAAGCTTACTTTCTGAACAGCTTGATGTTCTGAAGTGAACATTGCCTCGATGGGTAAACGATTCCGCAAATCTTCGGCGATATTTCTGAGCACAACATCATTGTTACTCACCACAAGCTCATCAAAGTCATCTATAAATCAAGACAAACAAAAACCCCTGAACAATCATATGCAGGTCATGTGGACTAAGTGATGACCAGTACAATACAGTTGCAAGACATAAACAACACCAGATGGATAAAGGTTTTTATTCACATGCATTTTTCAGCCTTTGTTAGCTTTTCCAGCCAATGACTGATTTGGATTGTAATAACTTTGCCACATAAAATAAATGCACTGCTTTTCTGAGATCTCAAATGATTTTCATATTTATAAATTTATAACTCACATATGATGGTCTGGGCTGCCACCAAAGTGATACTGTTTCAGTTTAAGATATAAAAAACATCAAAGATGTTTTTGAACTATTGGAGAAATTACAAAACTCAATAGTTGCCTGAATGCAGGCTTTTTTTAAAATACAAGTTTCTTTTTATATGTATGATCTTTCTAATAAACTTACAAAAAAATTGGGGATAACACACAGTTCAACAGTTCAACTGACAATACATTTTACATCACCTAAACTATCAAAATATTTCAAATGAGAAGGAAAATAGGAATAAATGTAAACCAATACATTTTTGCAAAGCCACAGAGTAAATTTTTGCAATTTTTCCAGGATATTCCTGCATTACTTTAGCACATTTTTTTTAAAGACATCTAGAAAAAAGATTCAGAAGGAAACCATGTGAAGACACTAAGCCTTTCTTCTTCCAAGGCTCAATCACTAGTAAGTGTCATTACTTCTTCAAACTGCTCTTTTAAAAATGACTGTTAATGCTGGGGACTCTACAACCACCCTTAGCCATCTATTCCAGTGCTTGACTACCCTCAATGTTAGAAAGGAATACCCTTCTTAATTACTGATTTTGATGTCTTCTGCCACCTAGTATTTTCTGCCCCACTCACAATGGAAATAGAAAACTTTGTTCCTTTCTATTATACAGTAACTATTTACTTTCCTGAAGACTCATCACATATCACATCAGTCTCCTTTCCAAGAAAAACCAAGATTTGCCTATCCAGACCCTTCCTTTTTTTTTTTTCCCTAGTGTGTAAGGATTCCCAACACTTCCCTTTGAATCTCCTGGACTCTCATCCTTTCTGACCTGCAGTATGGAGAACCAGACACTCCAGCTAAAGGTTTACTTGCTCTTACAAGAGTTTTCACATCTTGCAGCCAACATCCTGCTTATATCTTCCAATTTCATGTTAGGAGTATGATGTTCCTAACTGGCATTCAGCACAAGATCTGCTGTATGCCTGTACTCTGCTCTTTTCTTGTTATGTTTTCCTCAAAAGAAGGACTAGATGAAATTCCTTTTTGTCTGGACCTCTCACTGCTTGGAGGATGTTGAACTGGTTCTAAACAAAGGCACATCTCAGCTCAAAGCTACAAACCTGTAAAAGACAACCACCACCACCAAAAAGCAACCACTAATCTAATCCTGAAAAAATATACCAAACCCATCTATTGAGTCCTGTCTAAAAGTGAGACGAGTATGTATGTCCCCTCTTCTCCACCCATTCTGGTTTGCTTCTTGTTTTATTTAGACTGCCAACATGTTGGGCAGTGACTGTGCTTTTTTACATGTACAGCCATCACTCACAAAAAGAAAATCTCACAGCTTTTACAGGTGTTTTTAAAAAAGGCAATGTTCGCTAGCATTGCTGTTCCAGGTGGGAACATTAGTACAGAAAAGCTTGATGGAAAACAGGTTCAAAACAAATCTACAGAACATACTACAAGTTTCTCTATGCTAATATATTTAATATTTCCTGTGGATCACAGGAAATGCTAGAAAGAGTGAGAAATTTTAAGGCTAGTATAGGAATCAGAAACCTGCAAACTTTTAAACTATGAAATGCTTCTGAAATGGTTTTTATTTAAGCACTGTAGTGAGAACAATATGATTAAAGAAAACATCATTCATTGGTGCAAAAGGCTCTCTTCTTTAGACTGCAAATGTAAATGGTTCTTTCAACACATCTGAAAATGGACCCAAACAGATAACCCTGAATCCCCTGTAGTAAGCAGCAGAAACTTTAAATTATCTGTATTCCCCTAAGATATATTTGGTTTATAATTTATTAAAAATGCAGTAGTAATGCTCCAAAGCCCGGATGGGCCGCTACCATTGGTACTTGTTATACTTCAGGAAGGCAATTCACTGCTCCAAAGTGCTCACAGTTAGGTTCTCCAGAACCTCAGCTCCTGAAGAGATGCACACTTTGCACAAGGAACACAGATAGAGGCAGCAGCTGCAACAGCAGCAACAGCAACACAACAGGTGCAATGCAGCAGCTCCAGCTTGTCAGCATTTTAATTTGAAACCTATAATGAGGACCCATCCTGTTAAACTCACAGCCCATCCAACAATTTGCAGATTTGTTATGAACATCCCAGAATCACAGCGACCTTTCCAACCAGCTCAGGGAAGATTTCTATGGATGTGACACAGCACAGAAGTAAACCTAGATATTATGGGAAGGGAAGGTGGGCAAATCTAGCTGTAGCTTAACTGAGACCATCAGCATCACAACACGCCCTCAGAGTGCCAAGGCACCAGTTTGCTGAGGTGGATAACCTCTGAAGGAGCAAGGGGAAAAGTAATGGTACAGACAGAACAAGAGAGCAGAAAGCTGATATTAGCAGCTGAACAGATCAGTGCCTGGGGGCAATAAGCCTCTACATCTGGCACTTGCTTTAAAACAATACTATTACTATGCAAGAGAGCTCATCCAGCTGTTATATTGCCTGTTAAGAGTATCAAATTCATATATAGCATTTAATGAAATGCAGGAAGTGTTCCTAGACCACCAGGCCAGCCACATCACACTGCAAATACAGAACTTCAGCTCTCCTCCTCCCAGATCTAGTGTGTCAATAGGATCTGCTCCCTCACAGCCTGGGTGACCTTTCCTGGCCAACATTAGTGACGGAGAGCTCTCCAGACCATTCAGTGTTGCAGCTCCACAGAACAGAAACACACACCTCCAGTGGGACACAGGCAGCACATCCATCTTCCTCTAACCCAGAATATCCCTTCCCTGCCCTGAGTTCAATCTGTGCAGTACCTGGCACAACGGTGACCACCTTGCAGAGGGCCCTCTGATCTCTCCTTGCAACACAAAGTGTGACACACCCGAGTTCCTGTATGCTCTGTACAAAACAAGTCCTAAGGACAACACACATGCAGCTCAAAGAAAAAACTGTTGAAACACTGAAATATAAATGACAAATGGAAGTGTTCCTTTCTAACTAGCAGTTAATACTATAAAGTACAATAAGCAGGAACAGAAAAGGAGAAGAAGATCTGAACACACTACATCTGAGATGACAAAATGGCAGCTGGAGCAGAAGCTGTGCGTGCAACACTCCACACCTGTGTGTATAGTCTGTGACTGAACTCTGACACGGAGAGTCAGGGCTCCTTCCTGTCAAAGCAAGAAACAGCAACACCTACCACAATAACTCATTTACTTTTGCAGTATGTAAATATTTGTAGATTGCCATCAAGTAGGAAACACCAGTGCCAAATATGAAAATATGCATCTCTGCTGGTACAGTTTTATCAACTCCACCCTCGTGTTTAACAAATTGTTCACTCTTGAGAATCTCAGTATCGCCTTAAAAGGAATCTTCAAAGAAGAAACAAAAACAGAAAAGTATTTTATATATCATTTTAGTACCTGTTACATACATGAAATGTATACAACATGAAATGGAGAGTGTGCAAGCCAACCTGTGTTCATTGAACAGACAACTGACCAGGAAAAAAAACGTACAGTTCATGAAACACTGCAAGATGAATCACAATCATTTGTTTATGGAGGAAGTCTGAGTGTGTAGTGTTTGTATTTTACTTCAAAAACCGGTTCCACTGGATTTACTCAACATGCATTCATAAAATTTAATTAACACGTTGCAAAAAGCCTCATTATCACCCTGGTGCTAGTCAGCCTTTCTACAGAAGCTAAGAAAACATCACAAAGCCTCACACCAGAAAGAGAGCACTGCTACACCAACATCTGAACACCCCAGCACTGCAAAATACAGGATTGAAGACAAGCAATGTGTGATTTCCAAACGACAACAGAAGATCACATGTCACTGAAGGAGGGGAAAGAAGAGGATTTAGCAAAGGCAACCAGAGCAGCAAGCACCTTATGGTCTTCTAGATATATACACCGACTCACAGAAGAGAAAAGCAAATATTAACAGCTGTGTTACTTAAAACAAGGTTGATTTAGTAATTCGACATGTTTTCATAATACTGGAGAACCAAGTCAAGGAAGAAGCACCACATCCCTAAAATTTTAGTATTACCCTTCTTGGCTAAATAATTTGAGAAGCAATGTGTGAGCTCAGTATACCAAGTACCTCAGGAACTTTAAATATTATTTCTGTCCCAAAGCATACATAGTTATTGGTAGAAAGTAATTGGCTTTTTCCAACAGAAATATAACCAGAGTTCATTTTATTAGTTTAAGTCTTTTACACTGGTTAATTGAAAGAAGCTTTGAAGTTAAATTTTAAACAAGGTAAGTCTCATACTGTTTCACAATCCCTAGTTTCCCCCACCATTATTACGTTTCAATGACTAACAACTTAGAAGTATTTGGTATTCTTCTTGAGACCTCTCTCACACCAGTATCACTTGTCACAATAAAGGAAATTAATGCAAATTCTCACTGTTCATGATTCATCCAATTATAGGTAACATCCCATTTTAGTTTATCAAACAGAACAGTGGAAAAGATTTTTGGTATGGTATCATTTTAACAAATAAATGTTAATGTGAAAATGCAATGCTATTTTTATCTCTTCTGAAAGAATATTTCAGTTGAATAAATCACTTCTACTAATTTGGATATGAAGCCTTGTACTAAATTACTTTTTCACACAAACACAAAACCACATACTGTACTTGTCACATTGCAGAAACCCATATTTTCATCCTTTTTAAAGATACTCATTCCACTTTAGTTTCATCTGCAGACTAAAAGGAAACATTTAAAGAAGCAAGTTTTTTCTTATCCTGTTTCCTGTTCTTGTCTTGTGAAAATTATCATCTGATAACTTTACCTAGCAGATCGGAGAACATGCTAATTCCTAGGTAATAAAGTACATCATAGAAAATGCTGGACACAAGTAGTCTGCTCCTAAGAGTATGATGACAAGTTTCTTCTCTGTATGCAGAACACTGTGCTAAAGCAGAACATCCTCCATTATCAGTTAGGTTGATTTCATCAGATACTCCTCCCTCACTGCCTGTTAAAAGCCCGAATTTACAGCATTGACTGCCCTCAACTTTCAAGTTACAAGACTAAATTGTACATCAACCTCTTAAAAAGCTAGTTTGCTCCCAGTACAAGAGAATCCACCAAAAAAATTGATTTGTACTTCATTACAGGTTGATTATCCTTAAATTAGGAGATTTGCAATGATATTATTCAATTACTATTTTGAGTGATACCCTTGATATTGAATATTTTTCGTACTGCAGGAACAATCAGCAATTTAGACCAGTATATCACTTTGAAATCTTAGCTTCATATTTAAGTTCCTCAGGAAATGCATGGATTGGAAACCATTTGTAGGGTTTATTACACTGTTGCATGAACTGAAAAAAATTAGAAAAAAATTTTAGAACTGAAAAAAATTTAGAAGTTAGTATCACAACAGTACTATTTACCCATGATGGAAAAATATTTCAATCTTAGACTCATGATAGAACACAAGAAGCGTAAAGGGTCTTATCACCTTATCTGTGCTTCACTGACACTGACTGAGAGACAGCTTTGTAATCTGCATTTAAGCACTAAGCACAGTAAAAGCATTCAGAAGTTGCCAGTAGGTAGAGTGGTTTGGTGACTTCAATCTCAAACTCAAGATTCAGATTCCTCTATTTACTTCCCCTGATTCCTGTGGTGCTGCTCATGTAAACAGCTTAGTCAATCCACTGGTTATCTCCTCCAGCACTCATTCTTACCAAATGCAACCTTTTCTGCTACTGAAAATTTTAGAAATCTGGGCAGTGGAGGCTCATGTGGGAATATGCCCCAGCTCTACATCAAATGCTGGGACCCAGCTGAGGGGGATTGTCAGGGGGGTTTCCCAAGTGGTTTGAATTAGCTCTTGGGCTTCACCCAGGTTTTCTTAGCCAGAACTTCTGGAACATGGTTATTGCAAAAGGATATTAAAGCATTAATCATGCTATTGTAAAAAAGTTAAGACACTAAAGGTTCCTGTTCTTTTTTCCAGCTCTTATTATTTAATTTTCTTTAAGATCTAAGACAAACTCAAAAGAAAAGCTGGAATGCAAGTCACCGTGAAATGACGTACATCTCACTGCAGTGTGTGGGAAGAGCTGGCTGATTGTGAAACAGCCAAGCAGTGTTGCTAAGCAGCTGCTTTAAAACAGTAACGTCTTCTTCCATCACACATAAAGATTTGGAATTTCTAAAATTCTCAATACAAAAAACCCCACATTCATAAGAAAAGGAAAAAAAACCCAAATAGAAAAGAAAAAAAAAAGTAATAGAAACTTTCATTCACTTACATTCCCGTAATTACCAAGTAAGGTTAGTCAAAAATCATTGGAGTGAGAATATGTTCAATGTTCTTTCAGTTCAAAATATGTAAGCTTTACTTTAGGTAAGATAACTCGCTTTAATATAAACCAATTTGTGTCTTCCATGGAAGTTTGTCGGTAACATTTCATGCCTTCAGTGTGTGAGTCAGAAAACACCAACTAAGTTACAGTAATAAATAAGGCTGTCTTTGCAACAACACTAATCCTAAAGGTCATCCACCTTATGCAGGACTTTACTCTAAGGATGCATGTAGACTCTAATTCAGAGAGAGGTGTGAAGAAGGAAAAAGCCTGACTCCAGCTAACACTGGAATCATGCCCAGTTCTCCTCAGCTGGAGGTAAAAGTATAAGCTCAACATCTTGACAGAAACAGGAATGGGACACAGGAGAAGGCAGGGTACTGACACCCCACAGAAAAACAGTTTGTCTGTGGAGATACCATTTTTATTTCCATTTATCCTGTCCTAGTTTTCATTCACAATATTATCTCCCCATCCCTACCACTTTTTTTTTTTCTTTTGTTCATCAGAGGTTTGTTTCCTTCCTACATCTGTATCACCAAAGACCAGGCTTTCATTTCTGTGTGACACAGAGATCTGGTAACTTTTTATGTCTCCCATAAAGCAGTCTTCTTTATGCACAGAGAGAACACCACATTCCCTAGCTGTATTCAGGGTACAACAACAGAAACCTCTACCAGCTCCTCACTATCCTCAGTCCAAGCACTATTAATTATCACAGGACTAGCTAGGTATTAAAATGGGCAGTATAATTATTCAAATGCAACAATTCTGAGGGAAAAAAAAAAGCAACACTAAAAGTTACTGCCAGTATGCAGCCACAGAAGCAGCTCAGAGAAACAATACTAAGAGAAGCATCATCAAGAGTGCTATGCTGGGGGCATCACAGAAAGTATTTGCATCTCTGAGGAAAATGCAAAAAAGCCAAAGGAATGTGACCTGCAGGACAAATGCCTCTGCTCACTTACTGTCCAATGCTGCAAGAAAATAAAACCAGTAAGGTACAGATACCGATCTTGTACTCTAGTCCTGAAAACTAGAAATAAAGCAGGACATAGCCATCCAGACAAAGAGATCAGAAAAACAGGAACAGGTTAATGACGCAAAAAGGCAGTGAAACATATCTTGATTGTTTAACAATGAAAAGTTTTTTGCACATAGGCATAAAGCTTTCTAAATTCCACTCTTTTATCATATATCTACATGTAAACATACATGCATGTTAGAGAGGGAGACTGCAGCGCCCTGAGAGAGCACAAGAACTGGGTAGACATTGGTATTTTTCCACTGGCAACTTCTACAAGCATTAGCATGAGGCCAAATTCTACAGGCTCTAAATGTCTCCACAAATGTGCCAAGCAGGGAAATAAGATTAGCCTAAGTCACACATTCTAAATGACACACCTTGGAACAAATGTGGTTGCCTACAGTTCTACACTGCATCAGCAATTCGCAAAATACAATCACAACATGTAAGCAAATGCCGAGGATGCAGATGACTAAAGTACAACTTGATTTCTCAGAATATGAATTCATAGCATCCAGCCAGGATATTAACAATGAGCATTTTTAAGAGAAAATTAGCATAAAATATTATCAGAGCACAAGCCTGTAAGCAAAGAATCCTAAACCAAAAAAGATTCTGAAGATGGCCTGACAAGGAGACTACAGAAACGAAATTATATTCATTATTTCAGTTGCTTGATCCTGATTGCCCTGTCCAGTCTGTTCCCTGATCTGCAGCATATGAGCTGAAATGCCATTGAGTGGCAACTTTAAAGCTATTTACGTTTAAAGATGATGCACATAGTGAAGCAGCAGCCATCACTATTGATGCAAATAGTACAAAAATAGAAGGACACAGATTGCTCAGATGTACCAAACACAAAAAGCAGTTCAAGATTTGGAACCTAATCTACGCTTTAGGTTGCATCTTAATTATGAAGAGCAAATATGAGGCAAGAATATATGAATCCTTTCACTGAAAGACCTAGGCAAAAAGCTAGATCATTAAAATTCAGAAAAAATATTTGAGAGATCATAATAAAGGCTAGTGGCCATAGCATATTATCTTTCACAGAAACCATCTATGGTAAGTTTTGGAAGTTGTAACATTAAAAAAAATGTATTCGCTGACGAAGGATTTTAGAGTCTACATAAACTACGCTAAAACATTAGCTAAAATTCCTATGGCAGAAGTAAAACATGATCATAGAATTGAAACAGAGAAAATAGTATGTATTAGCTTCCTAACTGAAACAATTCAGCATTTTCAAGTTTCACTAGTAAGCTCCCATGTGCTTTACTATATTTGTAAAGGGGTCAGGAAGCTGAGAAAGCTATATATGCACACCACACAAACTAATACAGTGTGTAGGAGCTGCAATGATTTATGTTAAGTGAATAATCAATATGAATGATTACATGAGAAATTCAATGAGATTTTTGTATATTAGAGCATATGGAATAGAAGAAAACCACTTCTAACAAGATTATTTACAGTAACCCAAGCACTGTTTAGGAGGTGTCCAGACAAGACCTCAAAACTGGAAGGATGCAGTACTGCTTATAGCAGATTGCTCTAGCATTATGCCTATACACACACGCAGTCATATGCGTGTATAGATAGATACATACACACAAGTATGTGTACATACACACACAGAAAAAAGAATGTTTAATTGCAAAGAAAAAAGAATGTTTAACTGCAAGTAACACTAACTACTTCCATCAAACTTCAGCCTTCAAGTTCTAGGGAGGCCCATGTCTGCTCCAGTCCTGAAGGCTGACTCCCAGATGCTCTGGTACATTTGGCAATGTCTCTCCTAGGAAAGAGCCCGTTTGGGTGGGAGGGCTGCATGCCTGTCACGGGCAGCAAAGGCTGTTCCCAGCTGCTTCTCTTCCCACAAATCCAGCAGAGGGCCTGCTCCACCTGAGAAGGATCCGTCCTGCCTCTCCATCTGCGGGAGCCACAAACCCCAGGGCAACAGGGAGTGAGCTTGCAGCTCCAAGTACCTAGACATAGTACCTAGACAGCTGGACAAGTCCTTGGTGTCAGGGCTGCCCTTTGTGCCACGGTCCCTGTGTGCTGGCTTAGGAAGTTGTTTTCACCCTAAAGTGGACATGCTGGAGCAAAGACCCAAACAAGAAACACTAGCCGAGGAAAGCAGGGCATTACTTGGGGAAGTACTGTATCATATGATGGATTTCTGCTACCACACCATCAACAGGTTAGCTTTGCCATCCCAGGAGACAATCATTAATAAACAGGACACACAAAACTGGATGCTTGAGACTGTGACACAGAATTAGAGGGGTCTTCCAGATTCCTATCTGCAATGGAAAAATACACATACCCCCTGAGACTAAGCAGCGTTTAGACTTTATTCAGAACAGCACTATGTGACTACAGCTTTAACGCACTGCCTGTGATGAGGTTTTCCGTGTCGTCCTTTGGGTTCAGTTGCAAATGTACAGCTTCTGCACTGACCCATATTTCCTTTCTTCATCTGCCACAGAATGCCTGACTGCAGCACGCTAATGAAATTACATCCAGGCATAAACACGGGAGTAAACAGAAAGCTGTGTTCACTTAGGGTGACATCGAGTGCGGAAAGCAGCGCTTGTAAATGAGCTCAAGCCGCTATTTCCAAACTCCTGAAAGGCTGCCGTGTACACGTGTGAAGCTGCTCAAGACAAGCCCAAGACCCAGAGCCGTCTCGGCGCGGCAGGAGCAGGCTGGCCCCGCATGCCCTGCGCGCCGCGGGCTTGGAGGGTCACCCCCAGCCCGTCCTGCTCCGCTGCCGGCCGCGCCCGCGCCGCCACACCGCCGGCCTCTGCCACGGCACAGCACGGCAGCCCCCGACGGGAGGCGGGCAGGGCGGGCGGCACCGGCCGCGCTGTGTTCCGGCTGAGGCGCCGGGCCGGTACCTGCCGGTACCCATAAAGCCGCGTGCCCCCGGAAAGGGGGCGGCGTCCCGGCCCGGGCACGCCGCCCCTCGCCCAGGGTCCGCTTCCCCCTCCCCCGGCCGTGGCTGCCGCACGGGCGCCCCGGGCCCGACCGGCCGGCGGGGCCGAGCCAGGCCCGCGGTGCGGTCGCGGCCCCGCTGCGCGGCGCTTACGGGTGTTGCGCATCCAGTGCAGCAGCCGCGGCAGGTCGCCGGCGCGCGTGCCCCGCACGGCCGCCAGCACTGCGCGCCGCGCCGCCGCCAGCTCCATCGCGCGCCGCCGCGGGGGGGCGCCAGGCGCGCCGAACCACGCACGTGCGCGCCGCGGGACGAACCGCGCCCTCCTCGCGCCCGCCCATCCGCACGCGCGCATGCGGGAGGGCGACACCGACCGGAAGAGGCCCTTTGCGCATGCTCGGCCCCGCCCTTCGGTGCACTCTCCCGGCGCGTGCGCGCACTGCCGCTTGGCACCGCCCCCGGTCCCGCCTCCCGCTGACTGCGCAGCCGCGGGGAGAAGCTCCGCCCTGCTTGCCCCGCCCATGGCCGCCCCTCCCACCCCGGCTTAAGGCGGCGCGGCGCAATTCCCGCCTCTGCCGCGCGGGGTGCGCGAGGGTCGTTTACACGGCACCACCTTAACGACGCAGCGGTCCCGTGCGCGTCCCGGAAACGGAAGCCGACGGGGGCCTGTGGGGTGACGGCCAGTGCTGACGTTTCCCTGGTCCGCGGCGGCCGCCACTCCTCGCGATCCAGCGGAGTCTCGCTGGGCGGCCTCGCCCCGGCGGGCTGGGCTGGGCACGGCTCCGCCGCGGGCCCCGCGCCGCGCTCCCGGTGAGTGCTCGTGCTGCCGCCGTAGCCGCTCCGTAAGCGGGACCGTTACCCGCCGCGGTGTTTCGTGACGCGGAGGGGCCCCCGGCCCGGTCCCGGCGGGGAAGGAGGAGGGACCGCTGCCTGCCGACCCGGGGGAGCGGCGGCGGTCTGTCCTGTGGCAGGCCGGGCCGGGCAGGGGCCCTCAGTCCGCCGGAGCTTTGCGGGAGTAGTTCTGGGCCTCCCGGGCCCGGCCGCTGCCGCCCACAGCACCGGGACGGGACTCGCCTGGCCGGGGTCCGCCCGCTGTCCGTGCCAGCGGCCGGGCACGTACACCGGGCTCTGCCTTCATCCGTTTTACCGAGGAAACGAGGGCATTGGGCCGTAAGCGAGACAGCCGCTCCCGGCTGCTGCCTTGGGGGCGCCTTCCCATCGTCAGCCGGGTAATTTTAGAAGGTAGAAACTCGTGAGTTGAGGTTGAGCGGAGCTGCAGTAGCTCAAGGCATTCCCAACTGTGAAACAGCGGCTTCTCCCTTACAGTGTTAGACTTGCAGTTGGTCTTAACCCGTGCATGTGTACACGTAGTGCAAGTTCATGCTACAGTTTTTAACCGTTCTTTTTGCCTCTTATCTCTTTGAACAGCTGTTATCTTTTAAAGCAGCTGTTTAAACTGCTGTTACCTGTTAAGCCTATTTTTTTTCAAAACCCTGTACATTAGTTGGAGGTTTATGCTGGGTGTGTGGGTAGGGGTGGGGAGTCTTTCTCCTCAGAATTGCTTCACTGCTGGCTTGCTATGCCACAGTGAGACATCCACTCTTCCTGCTGCCCCTTTATCCCTGGAATGTGGGTGAAGCACAGGGCTCTTGGGACTGCAGCAGACCGTGGCCTGGGAGCTCAGTGTGGCGGTGCCCAGGCTGCTGCTGGTGGAGGGGATCAGACTGAGCTCATGGCCTTGCCCAGCCCGAGCCCTGCTCAGCCCTGCTCTGTGTGTCTCTGGGGTGCTGCAGTCAGGGTGAACTGCCCCGAACTGCAGCTGCCCAGCACACACACCTTCTGCACTGCAGTACTGCTAATGCCCATCTGGCTATCTGCCAGCCCAAGCTGGCTACCTGCTAAAACATCTTGTGTGCCTTCTTGTCTGGAGTGTGTCTCTCAACTTGGATGGACTGTCACAATTTTAATTTCTGTACTTGGCAGCCCTTAGAAATTCTGATGACTTAAGATTTTTAATGTGCTAGTAGGAGCAGTTTATATAAAAATGCTTAAAGTCATCCCCTTAGCAAAGGATTTGAATTATTCCTATTGTAATGCTGTCAGAAGAAGCTTTAGGAATTCTGCAGAGGAAAAGTTCATTTATTAGAACGTAATTAACCTGTATTTGCAGATCTGTAGAACTCTGGAAACTAATTTTAAATATTGAGTTTTCACATGACTATATGTTGGTCATCCTATCAAATTTCTTAGCTAATATATCCAAGTTTTATAGTTAGGTTCTATCACTGGTTGCCGTTTTAGCAGCTCAAAGCTGACTGAGGTGCAGCATTATTTTTAAAGGTTTGGGGGCTTTGTTTTTTCTACACATTGTGATTGTCACAGAAAATTACCTCGAAAACGTTTTGAACACCTGTTTTGCTGAGACTGTTTGGTAGAACCTCTTGATGATTAAAATGCTTTTTTAGAATTTTTCTGTGATCATATGACTTGTATGCCTTGTAAGGAAACCTTGGAGTTTTAGCACTTCATATAACATGCAGAAGTCCCCTTCCAGCAATGTGAGAAGATGGACATCAATTTCTATTAGTGTACTGTAGAGTACACTAATAGAACAGTAGAGTACAGTAGAGTATTTGCAAATACTCTACTGGCAGAGTTCCTTAAGAAACACAGACTTATTTTTTAAAGTAATGTTGAGATGGCATTGCAGTGGATATCATTACTTGTACATTCAATGTGCATTAAATCTAAAATGTGTAAATATGTTTTTGTCATTTGCCATTCCCGACTCCTGTACTTACACAGGGATTTATTTATGCTGC
Organism: Emberiza elegans; assembly: GCA_024865655.1. Lineage (NCBI taxonomy): Eukaryota > Metazoa > Chordata > Aves > Passeriformes > Fringillidae > Emberiza > Emberiza elegans. Next base: position 51,855,858 of record JALJVW010000139.1, on the reverse strand, counting down.
ATCTTCTGAAGCTCCTGGAGACTTTGTTCTGCATTGTGACCTTAGTGTCAGGGGAGGGTGGGTTAGACTGGCAGGTGTTTTTGGGGTTTTGTTGCTGGTTTAATCTACTAAGTTGGTAGCAATAGTAGCTCTCAATTAGGCAAAGCAGTCTGGAGGTTGGCTTACATGGGAGCCTTGTTTTAGCTCTTTTGGAATATATATTTTAATATTTATAAATAATAAAACATTTTAACATTTTAAAACATTTTAAACCGTGCTTTTTGGGGTTTGTGCAGCTGATAAATCTCAATGTGTATACAGTGAGCTGCTTTGTTAGCCACATTGATGGCCTGTCTATTAAATAAAATCAGAATGTAGCTAGTGGTGCATTCAATAAATGGACTGGCCTTTATTCTCTGTTTTCTTCTCACTTGAGGCAGGGGGAGGTCCCAAAAATCTTTGAAACTCTGATCTGTTTTGATTACAGAGACTCCCATTATTGAGAATTTGGCCTTCAGTACTGAAAGGCGGCGCTCAAAGGTGAGGTTCCAATTTGGGTTATCAGCAACAAAGTAGTTTCATCTGAGTATAGGAGAGCAACACTGAAAGTAGAAGATAAACAAGAAGTATTTGAAGTGCTCCATTTCAGCATTAGCTGTGGTGTTGCAAATTTTTGCTTTTCAGACAAGTTTTGGTTTGCCCTTAATCAGAATTTTAGATTGCTGATGTGTTCTCCTGAATATCTTGCCACCTGATATAGGGGGTGGAGTGCTTTAGCATGTTGACTAGAATGTGTACCCTTCAGAAATTAACTTTTTATGGTTTCCTAAGTGAAAATTATGGTATGGTTTAGGCTTATATGAGAGATTTATATTTCTAGTGAGCAAAAATAGTCTGTTTTTCCAATACAGCCATTAAAAACTACAATATGAATTTTACTTATTAAAATGCAAGTATATTTTTAGGGTTACTGAAATGGGAAATTCAGCTTGATTAATGAAAGCTGGATAAAATGCAACTGATAAATAATGTTGAATTTTGCTAGCAAAATATTTTGCTTCTGGTCATACTGTCCTTGCAAGATGCAGTGTTTCTAGGCTGTTCTGCGTGATTTCATTCTGTTATGTAGCATATTGCTGATAAGAGGATAAAAAGCAGCTGGCATTCTTTCTGGAAGTCTATCTGGACTGGTTTTTTTGGTTTTTTCCATGCTGAATTCAATGCACATTTATTCTACACAGTGAAATCCTTCCTAATTGAAGTGTGATATCTCTCTTTTTAAGTAGGCTATCAGGATTGCCTAAAATTAACTTCAGGCCAATATTTCCCAAAAATAACTTTGAAAGGTAAAACTTGTGCACTTTCTGGAATGCAAAGCAGGATTCTTACGCAAAAGATACTTGAATAATTAATTTGTAAAGGCATAGCTTCAACTAGTTTAAAATTTTATTTTTAATTTTTTTTCCAGATCCTTCCTTGAGTCGTACTTGAAGCCGCCAAAATGGTTCTGGCAGATCTTGGAAGAAAAATTACTTCAGCATTGCGCTCACTGAGCAATGCCACAATCATCAATGAAGAGGTATGTAGTGTACAAATGTCACGGCACTAGCACTGGAACAGTTCTGAGAAAAAGTTCTCACAGGCTGATGAGAAGCTCAAAGTGGGCTACCCAGACTTTTTTTTTTCCCTTCAAGTAAAATTTCTGCTAAAGGTTTTAACTCTCTAACCGTACTGCCAAAAATAAAAACTGGATTTATATGTGGGTCATCACCTCAGACATAGTGGGTCCCATGATCAAAGGGTCCTTGAGCCTGGTGCTCTATTTAGGGAGATTAGTGTTGTGTGGAGGCAGTGTGGGCCTAAATTTGGATGGAAGGTAGGTGCCTGCTCTGATTTATGTGTGTGTGGACACAGGCACACTATGCAGATGTGTATTAGGCTGCTAGAAGCTGAAATGTGGAAGGACAAATGTAAGCTTTGCTGTCTGAATTGTGAGGAATGTGTTGCATTTGCTGCCTTTATGTTCAAACCAGTGTGTGGTTCTGGAATGTTGTTTGGCTTAGTATGGCATGTATTTTCTCAAAGTAAGAGTTTGCAAATAGAACTCAGTGTGTTCTGTCACAGGAGTTCAATGCAAGATGGAAAACTAACTAATGTGATGGTTTCAAAGTGTCTCTGAGTACACAGATTGCTAGAAATTATTTTCAGGTGGAAAGATGTGTGGTTTAAAGTAACTAAAAAATAGGCTAATTGAGAGCTGTAGGGTTAGAACTTATGCATAGAGAAAATGTTTTAATGTATCTTCTGCCAGGAGACAAAAAATCCTTAATTGAATCAAATACAGCCCAATCAATTTTTTCAGCAATGGAAACTTTTATCCTGCAAGAGCTCAAGATGTGAAAATGAGGCCATTTATGCCAGTGTTACTTTCAGAAAAATCTTTCTGTTCAAGATTTTGAAAACTCAGAATAGTCAGGGTTTCTAGCTGAGGCACCTGCTTGCCTAAAAGGCATACAGTCAGAGCAGCAGTCCATTTTCTGAAAATACAGGTAGCAGGGTGTTCATCTTTAGCTAAGGAATGCTGTTACAGAAATGGTGTTGTGATCTGAGGTTTTTTTGGTGGACTCTCTAAGGTGTACCCAGAGGGGAGTTCAGGAAGTCTTGCTGCCATATGAGCTGTGGGCCATAATGCAGTAGGAAGTGTTTTGTGTTAGTGTTCTGTAGTGTGCAATTGTTACAATTGAGAACCCTTCTCTCTCAGATTTAAATTGTTTTTATGTAGGAACAAGCACACAGACTTTTTTTGGTGACAGTTGATTTAATGATAGGACTACATGCACTTAATTTGTGAAAGCCATGGTTATATCATAAATAGACTTTCACATTCTTATTTTGACCTGATAGTGTACTAGTTAATCTCTGTGTATTGTAAAACAATTTTTCTGATTTTTCTTTTATCCTCCAAAGGTTTTAAATGCTATGTTAAAAGAAGTATGTACAGCATTACTGGAAGCTGATGTTAATATCAAACTTGTGAAGCAACTTAGAGAAAATGTCAAGTAAGTGAAATAATCAAAATGCATTTAACTTTTGATATTTGTAAAAGTTGTAATTTGAAGTTACAAAAGAACAACTAATTTATAACTTAATATGTTGGGGTTTTTTTTAGAAGCACACAGTTTACTTTGAACAGGAAAACAGCTGTTTGAACTAAATGTTTAGCCAGTTCCATCAAAAGAGTCTTTGGTCAAATTTAGCCATTTATTGCTGTTACAGGCTTGTTTCAAAAATCTTTTGCTGTCATCAGTTCAGTCATCTGATAAACAAGTTCTTCATTACTTCCAAGACACATCATCTTCACATGTTCTGTGCTGGCTATAAATAAATCTGTGTATGTGACTAGCACTGTTACTTTGCCTATTTTCAGATTAATTTAAGTAAATGCAAGTCTGAAAGATGCATTTTAGAAACCTGTTTTTGTCCTCTGCATAAGAATGTCTCCAGTGCATGTCTGTTCTTAAGTACATCCTATCTGAAAGCTCAGAACAAATCAGGGTGCTGTTGCAGTTCCAAAAACTTTATTACTAGGTTCAAGTGATGCTTTAAGTTATGCTAGTTTTCCTTGCTTTTCTCAAACTCAGGTCTGCAATTGATCTTGAAGAAATGGCATCTGGCCTTAACAAAAGAAAAATGATCCAGCATGCAGTCTTTAAAGAGCTTGTTAAGGTAGGACTTCAAAATTCTGCATTGCATCACTTTCCTTGTACAGTCTGGGCTCGGAAGTAGTGCAGTAGCAAGCCAAACTTTTAGGAGATTATGTTTGGTTTTCTGATGTGAAAGCATAACTGCAATACTGCAAACAGCAGTATTCTCATTGAAACTGTATCCTGGGCATTTCTCAAACAAACTTCAGTTTAAGCTTTAAATTCAATTGTTCTTAGTCTTCAATTGAAATGTAAAGACAAGAGTAAAGTTCTGCTAGCTTCTAGACTGCCTCTGGTTTTCCCAGAACACAGCTTTGCTACCCTAATGTTCCAACTACTCATAAGCCTTTGGAAAAGTGATAAGTAACAACCAGCAGCTCAATGCAACATTTCCCATTAATCTGCCTGCTTGGTCAAATCAGGACTTGAGTGTCTGTATTCTGCCCTCTTTCCAATTTACAGTGTAGTCATTTGTTCTTCTGTAGTCTGCGCCCAGAGATACGGTGGCTCTCAGGAATGTATCTACCTTCTGCTCGTTTCACAAGTGACGAAGCAACCCTGCAAAGCTCTGTGCTGTAGGATTCTCACTGGAAGAAGCCCATCCTGACCAGTGACAAGAGGGGTGGAAGTCGCCTTTCTGTGTTGGTTGTTATCCTTGTGCCATATATACAGGCCATCCTGACTGTGCTTGATGTTACAAAGAAATTAACGCTGTTGTTGTTGCAGAATTATTGTGCAGAAAATTATATACGATAGATACCTTGTAAGGGCTGCTGTTGTTCACTGTAAATCAGCAAAAATCTAAGCCAAATTAAGATGAGACTGTGCAAAAACTGTTTTTCTCCTTTGAATATGAAACCAGGCACCTCGCACGACTGTGACACCAACTGTTCTGTGCTTTTGAGATTTGGTTCTGCTATCTGTGTTACTCTTTGTTCTTCAGCTTGTAGATCCTGGAGTCAAGGCATGGACACCCACCAAAGGAAAACAGAACATTATAATGTTTGTTGGTTTGCAAGGAAGTGGTAAAACAACAACTTGTTCAAAGGTAAGTGCAGTGGATCTCTTTGCGTGGTTTTTGGTTTGTTTGTTGGTTTTGGTTTGGTTTTTTTTTTTTTTTTTTGCCTTGGGTAAGCTGGTGGTCATTGGGCTCCTTAGGTAGTTTTGGCTTGTGATCTGTGCTGGTTTTGTTAGTAGGAAAGTTCTAACTCACTACCATGTAGAGATATGTTTGCAGAGGGGTTTCTGAGATGAAATGAATGTTGAAAGTAAAATTCTTTTGGGACAATTTATGGCTTGTAGGACTTCCTTCAAAGATTTTTAAACTGAACTCTTGATGAAACAATACCCTATAAGAGAGTCTTTATTTGTCCTTGTACTTAGTTAAACCACAACATTGTAGTTCACTTTTTAGGTTTAAGACTAAATACTAAGAATGGGTGTTCATGCCATTACTTACTTCGAAAAACAGTGGAATTTGGCCTTTGTATTAGATACAAGGTATCAGTTAAGTGTAAGTTGATGTGAAACCTCTTCCAGGCCCAGATTCATTAAGGAAATTTGTGTTTGTATTTTTTTAAGGCTAAAAAAAAATGCTCTGAATCGACATATGTTAACATTCTGCAACAAGACCCTACCTGTTTGTTAAAGATCAAGCAGCACACCATTCCTTGTGGGATTGTCCCCTTCCTGTGACAGGAAGTTGTAATCCCTGCTTTCCATTTTCCAGGAACCTCCTGGACTGTTTGTGCTTCACTGTGTTGCTTCTCCAGCAGATGTCAGGGTAGTTAAAGTCCCCCCCAAGAACCAGGGCCTATGACTTTGAGGCTGCCCATAGAAAGCCTCATCCACTTGCTCCTTCTGATCAGGTGGCCTGTAACAAACATCCACAACAGCATCCCCCTCGCTAATCTGCCCTTTTATCTTAAACCATAAGCTCTTGACTCACTCATCATTCACCCCAGGACACAACTTGGTACATTCCAAGTTGTGAGGAGAAATTATCCTGTGGAAAAAAGACACATCTTCATTGTTTTTTGTCATCTCTTTTTGAGATGCACACATAGTGAAATATTCAGCATAGCCTGCTCTGATTTCAGAAGACTTTCTTCGTGCTTATGTAGGTGATATTTTGAATGTTTGTATTTGGTCAATGTTTTGTGAATATACACAGCACCCGTGAAGCTGAGTGTTGTAGGAAGTTTAAGGATTCTGTCCACTGCTTTAAAAGGTGTTCTTTCAATGGAAATATCTTTGTTCCTCTGAAAGTACAAAAACATAGAGCTGTACAAGTTGTAGCCATCCATTATGGTACTTGATATTGAAGTGTTGCTTTGGGTAGTTTCTACATGCTAGTTCAATCTGCAGTATTGACACTAAGAAGAATTCAGGAGTTAGTAAAATGGGAACTTAAGTTATTTTTAGTCATTCCTAGAGATTGCCATTTCAAGAAGTTGAAATCAGAAACAGAGTCAAGTAGGTGTTTTCATCTTGCCATTAATAATTATTTATGATATGCTTTCCTAAATAATGGCCATGCTAACCATGAACAGTCTTACTCTGTAGCCTCAGTTATAGAAGAGCTGGCTTGAGTTTGTCCTCTGTGTGCGACTTAAGGCTGTTAGAAGTGTCATGTCAATGGGACTTTGGTGTAACTCCTTGTTTTGGGTTTCATTTCAGTTAGCATACTTCTATCAGAGGAAAGGCTGGAAGACTTGTCTAATATGTGCAGACACATACAGAGCAGGTAACACAGACTTTAATGATGTAGTTCTCTATCTATAATATTTGAAGATTTCCTTAAGTAGTCCCCTGACTATACCTGTCTTACAGGTGCTTTTGACCAGTTAAAGCAGAATGCCACAAAAGCAAGAATTCCCTTTTATGGGAGGTAAGCATCTTTCAGAAACACTTTGGAGAACAATTCAACTCCAGTTATGTATTGTTCTGTTCTAAACATTTTGCACTAAACTCCATCTAGCATGGCCTAATTGCTTTCATTTTAATAATCTGGGTAATACTTGCTCTGATCAGATGAAAATTCTGTCCAGTTCAGTATATTGCCAGGAGCAGCAGGTAGGATAGTGTACAAAGAGATCAGGTGTCCAGGAATAATTCCCTATGGTGCTTACTCGATGTATAGCAGTTCACAGACTTTTACCAGACATGGCCAGATTTTTGAGAAGTATCTCACAGATCAAAGGATATAATTTTTGGATGCTTAATTTTTATTTTCAAATAGAGACAGAGGTGGACCTGAAATGTCTTTTTATAAAGCAGTGAATAACTTTCCCCTAAGGTTCACTGAAGGTGAACTGTCTGGATGCTTGGCTAAATCTTACTTGAGAGAGGGTCTTGTAGAGGTTACTGCAGCTTCCAGCAGGTGAGACAGACTTCAGGCTTTGTGCTTCAGTTCACTGAGCAGTAAGGGTAAATGGCTTAGGAAGACATACTTGTAACCAATTTTTGCTTTACATAAGAGGAGTTCCCTCTTGAAATCCAGATAGACTTATAGTTAATTTATAGTCAAATGATGAAATTCTGAATCTCTGTTTCTCTTTTTCATCAGTTATACAGAAATGGATCCTGTAATAATTGCCTCAGAAGGTGTTGAGAAATTTAAGAATGAAAACTTTGAAATCATCATTGTTGATACAAGTGGACGTCACAAACAAGAAGACTCTTTGTTTGAAGAAATGTTACAAGTTGCTAATGCCATAGTGAGTAGTTTTGAGAAATACAGTAACTTGGCATTTGATGACAGTTGATTAATCTTTATCCTAATGTTCTGTTTGCATTTTGCTTTAACTCCTAGATGATATTAGAAATTACAAACAGATATGAATAAGCAAAGGCCAAATGACCAGTGCTTGTTAGTTTTGTGATGGTTTCAATTCTTCTATTCTTCTGTTCAAGGATGCTTGCATATAATCAGACTGCCATTCTTGCTTTAACTTTTCCTTTTCAGGATCTTTGCATTGAAAAACTAGATGAAAGGACCAGTCTGGTCTGGTTTCCTTTAACTATGAATACTAAACTTTCTGTGATTGTCACAAATAATTGCACTGAGACAGAGAAGATGATTGGATAACTTTCAAGAGTTTTGATATGCAAATGAAGTTGTTGTTTCTATGGGTTTAAAAAGTCTGGCTGTTTGTTTGATTCTGTGGTCTTGCATGACAATATGACACTTCCCACACAATTTCTGGTAATGGCTAATTTATTTTTAGAGGAATGGATGTTTTAAATATCTGAATGTAAAACCAAATTGAAGATGCTAGCTAAAAAGTGCTTGTAGATACTAATTATCTTATTGGCTCAAAATACTGGCTAAAGTCGCTTGAATCATAACTAATAAGCACAAACCTATTAAATTGTAATGTTTTGTGTTGTAGATAAATCATATAGTCATTCAGCATCAGAATTTTTTAAATGGTCCTTAGATAATACTGTTCATAAAACAGTGGTCCTGTTTTAAACTGTAGCATACAGCTCTTATATACTGTTACTGCAGTAAGTTCTGCTACTGAACCTATATAATAATAATAATGCATGAATATTGTTTAGTAAAGCAGGAAATTATTATTGTGTGTGTCTCATTTCTCCTAGCAACCAGATAACATTGTTTATGTGATGGATGCTTCCATTGGCCAAGCTTGTGAAGCTCAAGCAAAAGCTTTCAAAGATAAAGTAGATGTAGCTTCTGTTATTGTCACTAAGCTGGATGGCCATGCCAAAGGAGGTGGAGCCCTTAGTGCGTAAGTACTAATGAGGGGTATAACAGTGTCCAACATCTGGCTGTGGACAGCCAGCTGTGAAATGAGTTAGTGTCTCACAGAAGCCTGTCCTGGGGAGTGTCACTGTCACACTGCACAGAACCTAAGTCAGTCACAGTCACACTTAGATGCTTACCCTTCTTCTGGTGGGTAGGATCACCTGTTGACGATACTTAACATCAGCATTCAGTTGATGTATTTTCAGGATGTAAATCAGGATGTATTTTCAGTACAGTAGTTTGTGTTGTCACAGGTCAGACTTTCATATTCTGAAATCAGCATCAAGCAATATTCATTGCCATTGCATATTAGGCATTTTTTCAGAAAGATAAATTTGGGCTCAATAGATACTACTTAAATGAAGAGTTTTGCATCTCAAGAGATTTTTTCCAAAAGGGGAAAAACTGTACCTCATCATATGTGACCTTAAAACTATAATGCAAATCAAACTTCTGGACTGACAGTGTCCAGAAACTTGATGAAAAGTTGTCTGCGGTCATACTTACCCAAATTCCATTCTTGTTGGACTTTCCATGTCCTGTATCTTGGCAGAGTTTTGACCAGAAAATGCTACATTTTATCTTCAGCCTTATATGATTGTTTCAACTGCCTTTCAATGATACAGCTTGTCTGGAGCTGAGATGTTTTGTCAAAGTAACTGCCCCTGACTTGCTAAATCCCTGCCTGTCTTTGACCTGAAGTGTTAGGCTTCCTAAACTGCCATATGTATTTTGCTTTATCTATAGCATAGTGTTGGAAGACTAAAGCTTTTGGTATTTTCATTTTGTTCTTGTTTGAGTTGTCATATGCTTTAAGCGTCCTGTGTTTGCCCTGTACTGTCTGTGGACTGGAAACTAAACTTTATCTAAAAGATAATGCCAGTGTGGTGGAAAGGTTCTGAGTTTTCTTATATGTCTGAGCTTTTTCCTGTGTTGAAAATGAGATTGTCTTTTGTATGAGGTACCTTGAAGAAATTGTAATCAATGCCTGTCATCTGACAGTATTGTCATACAATACAGCTTGTATTTTATAAATTACTAATTAGAGAAAAATCTTTTTAACTGCTCTGAGCTAAACATCCAAATGCTGGGTGGTTTTTCATTAATAGTTTGAGGAGTAAGGCAGATCCTTCAGACAGAATGCATGGTGTTGATGATGCCTAGCTGATTATAGTGTAAAAGATAGGTGGTGTTTGAGAGGGCATTTCATAAAATATATTTTATTGCAGAGTTGCTGCCACAAAGAGTCCTATTATTTTTATTGGAACTGGCGAGCACATAGATGACTTTGAACCCTTTAAAACACAGCCTTTCATCAGCAAGCTGCTTGGTATGTCCAATGTACAACTGTACTTAAAAGACATTTAGAATTGGATAATGGAAAGTCAAAGTGTATTTAATGCTAATTTCAAATCTGTTTTCTTTATCCAGGTATGGGTGATATTGAAGGATTGATAGATAAAGTAAATGAGTTAAAGTTGGATGATAATGAAGCACTCATAGAAAAGCTAAAACATGGTAAGTTATTCCCAAGGCGTGAATAGCAAATGCATTACTGTGACCTGACCATGGCAGGTGCTCTGCAACAGAGACCACTGAGTTCATTTGTGCTGTGTGTAGACACAAACAACTTGTTCATGTTCACTGAAGAACAGTTTTTCTTTCTCCATTAAATGAAAGGCAGCCAAGTGAATTGAGTTATGTTTTTCAAACAAAAGTCTGTCAGACTACAAATGCAGAAAAACTAGCTTAATGGTTCAGCATGTGCCATCTAAAACTGTTCAGCCATATGAAGAGTGAAGAGGTTTATTTATCTACTTATCTATGTAGTATAGTATTTTCCTTATGAGTACAAAGAATAATTTTAAAAGGAGAGTAAGAGCAAAATGCTGGTGTGACTTCCGCTAACTTTTCTTTTGTTGTTGTGCTTCAGGTCAATTTACATTAAGAGATATGTATGAACAATTCCAAAACATCATGAAAATGGGACCATTCAGTCAGATCTTGGTTAGTTATCCCCAAAATAATTTTATTTTAAAACTCTTAATTGAAATTTGTTATAATCCATGTTCTGTTTTTAAAAAGGTGAAATTATTTGCCTACTGCAGTATGCAACTACTGAACTAACAGTTGCTGTCTATATTTCTTTCTGCTTAATTAAAGTTAGCTTTGCCTATTCTGACATAGCTTTTGTTTTCTTTTCTTGAAACAAGGGCATGATCCCTGGTTTTGGAACTGACTTCATGAGTAAAGGCAATGAACAGGAATCAATGGCAAGGCTAAAGAAACTCATGACTATAATGGACAGTATGAATGATCAAGGTAATACAAATTTCACCCTCTGCTTTTTTTTCTTGATTGTTGAACAAGCTTATTTAGAGAGGTCTTTCTGGAAACAAAAATTCATATTGAAGCATGTACAGTGATAGAAAATGACAAATATTTAACATCCTTGGGAATAGCAAGGATTACATGTGTCTCCAAATTTCTTAATGAATCTAAATATCTACAGATACTTTGCCTGTTGCTGCTCTGTCTTGTGTAAGAGTAGGTGGGATTTCAAATAATTTCCATTCTATCAGTACATCAGTGTACTTTTATTCATTGTATTGTAACTGTTCCTAAATTATTAATGCTATACTTGCAAATTGATAAGGTGTGTTAATCTTTAATCTGGCATTGCTGTCTTTTTCCTACTCACCCTCAAATTTACTTGGTGACATAGCCTTGTCTCTGGAATTCAAAATATTGTTTCTAGTCCACCTAAAATTCCTTCAGTAGTATGCTCTTACTCTTGTGCTAAACCCATTAATATGGCTTAAGACCAAGTATCCCAAGAACATAATTTATTCACACAGCTTTTTTCTATCACAATGATTAACATATGAAGATAAGAGCTTCTTAGTATTGCTTCCTAAAATATTGTGCCCCAGTGATTTATGTGAAATTTGGCATTGTCACTTGTAAAACAAAGTTTTTATTCTCTGTCTCAAAATTAAATTCTCAACAATAAAAACAGGTTTGCTGTTTGTTAACAATTGTAACAGTTTTTAATGTCACTGACTCAATGGATTTTTCTATTCCACACTGTAATTGCAGAACTTGACAGTACAGATGGTGCCAAAGTTTTCAGTAAGCAGCCAGGAAGAATCCAAAGAGTAGCAAGAGGCTCTGGTGTTTCTACCCGAGATGTTCAGGAGCTATTGACCCAATACACTAAGTTTGCACAGATGGTGAAAAAGATGGGAGGCATCAAAGGGCTTTTCAAAGGTAAAAAAAACCTCCAAACCAATATGAAAAACCCCACTCTAAAATTTATTAACTAAGGGGAGAGTTCACTTGATGTGTGTACACAGAGGAAATGAGAAAATACTGATTAGGGAGAGGAGAATGTGAAAATGAGCAAGCTACAATTCACAATGTTTGAAATTTCTTTCATGTCACTGGTGAGAGCTGCACTGTTCTTCATGACAGCAGTGTGTAACTTAGCAAGGAAAGCTACTGTATTTCTGTCAATGCAGACTTGATTGCTACTGAAGTACTAACACTTCAGTCTGTTATGTGGAGTGCAGGGACTGTTGATCCTAAATGGACTTTTAGTGGCTGATGTAGTAACTTCTAATAATGGGCTCATGGATATAACTCTAGAATTAGGAGGTAACATTTGGATTTATTTTATTTCTAGCACCATTTGTTAATCCACTTTCTTATGATTGCTCTTTTCTTTTTATTTAGGTGGTGATATGTCCAAGAACGTAAACCCATCTCAGCTGGCCAAACTGAATCAGCAGATGGCAAAAATGATGGATCCAAGAGTTCTTCATCATATGGGTATGTGCTGACTTTTTATAGCTTCAAGAGAGGACTGTCAATTATAGTGGAGCATTGGAGATACAGAAGTGAGGAAGGGGATGGGAGACTATCTGCGTTATATCTCAGTATTAAATATTTCTGGGTTTTTCTAACAATGATCAGAAAGTTGAATCCAAATACTTTCCACTTAGCAGTGCTTAATCTAGTCTTTCATTTGGATTCAGGTCTCAAAATTAGTATTTGGAATGGTGAAGGATGTCTGTGTAAAGCAAATCTTCCTAGAATTCCCTTCTCTTCTAAGATCTGCTCAAGTGATCAAATTTGACAGGAGCAACTTTAAATAAGGACTCCCATAACTGAACCTTACTGATTGATAATAGTCATTCCATCAAGTTTTTTCTTCTGTCTAGTTCTTAATGCATGAGTCATCTTAAAACCTCCTTAAAGCCTGGTGTTTTGCAGACCTTTCTGTAATTACTCACTCCATTCTTTATTTTCAATGGCTGTTTCAACTGGGCTTGACAGTTTGGGCTTCTGCCTTTGTATATTGCTGGAATAGTGTGTGTACAGGAATGATGCCTCAAGCAAGAGAGCCATGCTTCAGAGTTCATTAACACTTTCATGTTCTCACTTATTTTCTGCAGGTGGCATGGCCGGTTTGCAGTCAATGATGAGACAATTTCAACAAGGTGCTGCTGGGAATATGAAAGGCATGATGGGATTCAATAATATGTAAAGAAGCCTTAATACAAATGGACTTGGTTGACTCTTCATTGCAACTTCAGTGAATGAATTTGCTTTCTTCCTTTTTACAGTGATGAGAGAGTGGTCTTTTGAAATCTTACCCAGGCTTCTCAGTTTCTACATCTAATTTCTGAAAACTATTTTTGCTTAAATTAGTTCCTCTCCACTAATAACTGATGGCACAAAGAGAAATTCAATTTAATAAAACAAAATCATGATGTAAAATTTTAATATTTAGAGACACTTTTTAATTGTTTACATCAAATGGCAGCCATTATATTTGTAAACAACCCTGATCTTTGGTTATAGTAACATAAAATGTCACAAATATACTGTAAAATAAAATTTAAGTGGTTATAAACAAGGGAATGGCCTGTGTCTTCAGTTCCTTTTAACTGTCCTTTCAATATGTAATGAGATTGTTTTCTTTCTTTGATTTTTTTTTTTTTTAAAGACTGTTGTAACTAATGTTTGGCATAGGTACTATAAGTATACTTCAGTACCTAAAAATGTGCTGTTGGTGCTCATCTGTGGAGCATTTTTAGAATGTGGATGTGCTCAGGTTTGTACAAGACTTTGTTGTATAGAATTTCATCATTCTTCCCCTATACACAAAGAATCAAGGGACTTAAAAACTACAGGTGTGCAGATACCAAACTGCTTTGTATGCTGAAGATAATCTTCATATCAGGCTTGCCAGTTAAGCAGTTCTTTTGTTCTGGAGGCAATTTCTAAAGCATATTAGGTGGAATTCTGTGCTGGTACTGAATTTTAAAACAGAGATGGCTGTATTTAACAGAGCATACTGCCCCAACTCAGCTACATTCTGATCTTAATTTCCTATAGCAGTTTAGGGTTTCAGTTTACTGTGTTGGTGTAGAAAGGGTAGAATCCACAGGCACACTTCAGAAACTAGAGCAAGATGAACCTTGAAATCCAACATAGATCTTGGCAAATATGGTAAGATCTTGTACCCTTATCTTAGGGTAAGAGGGTGTATTATAAATTTTAATATACTTCAGTGTTTAGTGTGTAAATGGACACCTATTGCTGCTGTCTAGATGAAAGTTAAATGCAGTAGTTAAAACAAGGGGGTCCCTCTGTCAGCCAGTTCTCTGAGATGGCAGATAACAGGGAATGTCTAATATATGAAATTAGACTCTTGCACTAATAAAGCATGAGCTATGCTGTAATGTAGTTTATAATGTGAAACTATCCTGCTTGATTAATGGTATGTGTTCAGTATATGGAGGATGCTGAAAAATCTTCAAGTGTGCCATCAACCTAAATGCACTGCATTAATCTGCTCAAGGATCAGTTAATTTGAATCTTTGTATTTTAAATGTAACAAAATAATGTGTCCTTGCATATCACCAGCTTGTTGGGGAGCTTTCCTCAGCTTCTGAAATGGCGTGCTTACTAAAACCTGATTTTTCTTTTTTATAGTATTTTCAGTTCTTGAGCAGTATAAACCAATGCAATATGCAAAACCATGCAGGAAAGAGTATGAAATCTTGGTTTGAAATGCAGTCCCTAGGGGAGAGTGGATGGTTAATGCTTTTGATGGAAATCAGACATGAATAGGGATATTGAGGATGAACAGTGAAGCACTGTGCTCCAGGAAAGGCTCAGTCAGACTGTCAAATTACCAACAATTTAACTCTATTTACAACTTGTGGCCTACATTTAGCTTTTAGTTCACCATTTCCAAAGTACTAAAACTGCAACCAGATACAAAGAGAGCTATCACTAGTTGAGTGTTGGCAGAGACAAGGGCAAGTTGAGAATGCATTTCCTTTAAAGTATAACATGTGTTAATTGTTATTTCTAAGATATATGCTGGAATGAACAAAGTGTATATTGCTCTTACATTAGGAAGCCAGGTAGAAAATACTTTGGAGCCTGTTTAGAAAAATTGCCTGAGGATCCCAAGGCTGGGAAAAAAACACATCCATGATGGAGGCACTAAAAACAAGGGTTCAACTGTATAGGAGCACATCTAAATGGATTGGTGACTTACATGGCCTTTCATAGCTTGATGCAAATAAAACTCTCCTGGCAAATGTGTAACAACACTCCCAGCACCATTTTCTTGCATTGGGGGTTTTGTCCTCATCCTCTATATCTCAGAAAAGTCTGCAGAAAAGTTTTGTCTAGCATCCAAGAACCTTGAAGAGCTAGAGTCAAGCAAAATTCACTGGAAATGTTTAGAAGCCTGAGGTCTGTCTTCCTGTGTAGATCTTGCTGAAAGCTGTTGCTGCTGTCAGACAAGGCTTTTGTCTGAGCTGTTTGAGCTCAGGCTGCTGCTGAGCAGCCTGCTAAGAGGAAATGGTTATGATGGTCAATGGATAGCTGTGTGATGGAAGCTGGACAATTAACCATTAGCACACACAAACAGCTATGGCTTTATTTAACTCTTTACCTTTCCATAGGACTTTCAACATTAATGTGCTAAATTTATTAAACTTGTCCAAGTTGCAAATGCCAATTGTTCTGGGAGGTGAAAGATTAAGTTCAATATGACTGTACAGCTGCTATAACCACAGCATAGGTGAAGCAAAGCAAGTTGGTTGGTTGATGATTTAATGCTGCTCTTGAGGAGCTGTTACTCTATTCCAACAAGTCCTTCACTAAACAGAATGTATACTCTGTTGAGGGTAAGAAATATTTATGTATCCTAGCATTAGTTTGTTTCTTTGCAACTTTAAGTGTTGTATGTTTGTTGTAATCCCTTAAGCAGATATTCAGCCCCGTAGTGTCTAAAATAATAGTCTGACTTTTCATTCTATAATCATTCTGTTTCTGTAATCATACATTTTATGTCAGCCCTTTTCACAAGGAACATTTTCTGCCTTATGCTGGTACAATTCTAAGTCTGATGCGTCTGTACTTTACCTGGGCTTTTGTCATGGGCTCTGGATTATGCTTTGATGATATGACTAAGAAAATGTCTAAGAGCCCATATTGTGGAATAGAATGTAATTTTTTGGAAAATATTCTTAATGATGCAGGATTGAAAGATGGCTTTTGCTGTCATGTAAGTGCATGTTACAGCCATTGGTTCCACCCAATTCCCTTCCAAAAAAATTTAAAACTACTCTCTTCTCAATCCCATAAAAAGAATGTTTCAGATGCTTCCACCTCCAGCTGTTTTCACTGGTGGCTGACGTTTACTAATGTACATTTTGCCGGGATCAGCACACAGTGGAGGCAGAAGGGCTCCCACCTCTCTCCAGGAGCAGCTGATCAAACCTTTTACCTGGCAAATACTTCTCCCACCCTCCTGGGCACGTATGTTATTTTCCCACCCAGCCGCAGTCCAAGGGCCAGGGCCCTCTTCGTCTGCATTTCTTTCTTGTTCAAGGGTTCGTTCGTTCGTTCTTTATAAAGGGCTGAGTTGCCTGAACCAACACCCAATCCTGCAAGGCTGAGCAAGGGTGGTCCTGGGCTGGTAAGACCCCTAACTACTGGCAAGGAACTCCATCTACTTTTAAAAATATTATTCTATTATTTTGCAGGGCTTCACGCTATTTTGGGAAGATGATGCGTGTGTTGCCCCCGAACGGTGCTTTCCCCTCAGCGCAGTGAGGGTACGTTTCCGCCTCTGTGGCGGTACGGCTGTCCCTGGCAGCCCGGCCGCCCCTGGCCGCTCCCGTGCCTCCCTCGCGGCTCTGGTTAATGCCGGGCTGCGGAGAGAAGCGAAATGACCGAAATGACCGAAGCCGATGGCGGCGGTGCCCCAGCCTCTGCCAGGCGGGTGCCGGCCCCTGTTCGCGGCCGGCGCCGCGGGCCGCAGGCACCGCCCCGGCGGGCGGTGTGACGGGCGGTGCCGCCCGGCCGCGCTCGCCTCCCCGGGCCGCGGCGGGCCCGCTGCCGCCCTCCCCCGGCGCCGCGGCGGGCGGGAGGATGGAACAGGGGCTGTCCGCCATCACCCTCTACTGCGCGCCCGCCGCCGGCGCCATGGAGCCCGAGCAGGTGAGCGGGGCCGGCGGGCGGCTCCCCGGTCGCTCCGGGCGGGCGGCGGGGCCCGGGCGCAGCCGCTTCCGGAGCGGGGCGAGGCCGCGGCGGGTCCGGCCGGGGTGTGGGTGGTGGCCGCGGCCTGAGGCGTCGGGGGTGCGCGGGGCTGGGGGAGCCCCCGGTCCCCGCTGTGGCGGTGGGGTGCAGTGGCCCGGCCGCGGGAGAGGAGGTCTGTCTGTCTGTCAGCCCGTCTGCCCTTCCATCCAGCGCGCTGTAATTACAGCCAGCGCGGCGGGCGCGCGTGTCTCCGGTGTCTCCTGCTCGTCGGCGGACAATGCCTCTAACAAACGAGCCTGATGAATATTAGAGTGAGACAGGTTTCCACTTCCCTCCGTGCTGTCAAGTTGGCGAAGGCGTGGGAGGCGATCAGGGACAGCAGCTCTTAATTACAGCGCAGCCCGGCGAGCTCCCGGTCCTGCCGCTCCTCGCTCCGGCCTCGGCTGCGCCCTGGGTGCCGTGGGCGCTGCCGCTGCCCCTTCCCCGCTTGCGCTGCCTTTCCGAGGCTTGTTGGGAGGGTGTCTTTTCTCATAGCCGTCCTCCGGCTCTGTCATCTTGTCTTTTGTTTCTGAAAGACTTACGCTGTTTAATTTCAGTTAAAACACAAGGGTTGAAAGTCAAACAAGGAGTATGAAAAAAACCTAAACCGCTCAAGCCTGAACAACCCTCCTCCCCCCGAACCCTAGCCAAAAAAAAAAAAAAATCAGTAAGAAAGCCAAGGTAGCATAGTAGAAATATTTTTCATTAGTTGTTACCAGCCTTCTAGTGACTAGCAGTATCTGGTCAGAAGATCTGTGCAAATTGAATTACTCTTCTTTCTCTGGGAAAGTGGGCATCACACACTTTGGCACTTTGAGTCATAAGCTCTTAGAAGGATTCCTGCATTTGACAGGTTAGAAGATGCCAAAGTCAATAGCCTGGTCTCCCTATTTCATTTTACTTTTCTTCTTCGTCTCCTTCATGAAATTTATGTTATTGCATCACCTAATACTACTTGTGTCAGCTCTCCCAGCTTGCCTGCAGGTGTCCAGGCACACCTTATCCTTAACTGTAGTTGATTTATTTTGGCATTTTATATGTGGACTAAGATTCTGTTGTGCTGGGTATTCTATCAGCACTGTCAAGATTCCCTGCTCTGTTTCTGGACAAAGGGTGAGGTAGAGTGGGTGTAAAGAGGGAAAACAAGGAACAGGAGTTTCAGATCCTGACTGCCTGACAGGTAAGGTTTGTATGTGTGCCATAAAGCCAAGAAAAATTCCAAGGGGACATTTAAAAGAAGGGGAAGTTGCCTTACAGTGTTTACCGAGTGCTTAAGAGTGTTAGCTAGTGTGGCAAAAGCACAAGAGTGACCAGCCTTGGTGTCTAACAGTTGCCAGAATAGAAGCCAAAGTAAATACTTCTGTGACGTGGCCACAAATACTCAGTCTTTCAAGACCATATAATGTGTTAGAGAAGGAGGAGCCTGTGGAAAAAAAATGAGGTCAGAAACCCGACTAAAGCCATGCACTAGAAGAAAGGTCTTTGTAAAAACTTCCTAAATTGGAAAAGAAGATCAAATTCGTAAAGGAAGATCAAAAGTATAAATTTTCAAACAAGAAATACCATAACATTTGAACTATAAAGTGAATCTAGCTGATAACTGTAGAATAGGTTTGCACTACCACAGTTTTGGAAAGATAAAATTTATTGGTGCTGAACTTTCTGCTCACACCTGGGAGAGTTGGCTTTTATTGCTGTGTAGGTGAAACTTAAAAGGCCAGTGATGACTAAAACCCACACAGGTTTGTTGACTAGGTAATAACCAAAACAACAGATGACATTATTTTATTTAATGATGTAGGACTTTGAGCCAGATTACTAAGGGAAGCGGATTCACTGTTCCTTGGTGAATCCTTACTGTCTTGAGCTACTGCATTTGTCTGAAATGTTCTACCAGTACCAGCTATGTGGAGCTGCTTACTGTAGGTAGTGTGAGTGTGGGATGGGTGTTGAGAGAACTAAAGCTTGCTCTTACAACTTGAAATATTAAACCACTTTTTTTTTAAAGTTAAAATATTTGAAGCATTTGCACTAAATGAGCCAAAATCAGATTAAGAGACTGTGCTTTTAGAGGAGCTCTTAAGGAAGGGTTCACATTGCTTGCTATTATTAATCACAGTGATATTTATGATGTGTTTGCAAGAAACAGTGCTCTTCAGTACTGTGCCTAAATATAAAAACAGTGTCATTGTGTGATGCCAATAAAGGAGTGTGGAATGTTCATGAAAAGCTGATTCTGTGGTGCTTTTTGCACAAAAAGATACAGAATAGAGTCCCGGGAAGTGGCACTTTTACAATGGCAGCTTTTAAAATGGCAGCAAGCTGTGCTCCCTGGGCTCAGGTTGCTTCACTGTTTCCAGCATTTGTGTTTTTGTAGCTTTGCTCTCTTCCCAAGACTGATAGACAGCAGAGAGATTGCACTGGGCCCGAGATAGTCAGTTTTGCCCTTCTACGTGAAAATATGATTCTGCCTGAAAATACAATCCTGTTTCAGCTGAATTACTCCAGTGAAAACTTGCTGCTGGATTCTGCTCTGCTCCTCCAGGAAAATGCCTGGAACGTGCCAGCCCGGCCAGAGAGGTGCTGGGGAGCTGAGATGACTTGCAGATTTGAGGAGGGTGGTACAGGGAATCAGTCACTCGGAGCGATGGTGAATGGGCGCGCTCCCTCTCCACGCTGTGGAGCTCAGCACGTGATCCCTGCCTGCCTCCCTGCTCTCTGTGGGCACGGGAAGAATCCGTGGCTGGAATGAAGGAAGCAGTTCTGCTCCCCAGGACCCTCTGCTGCCTCTCTCCCCCGTGCCCACTGTCTTTCCCAGCTAACCGAGCCTGCTTGCCTTGCAAAGCTGTGTTGTGTAATCTAGCGTGAGAGATGAGGATGAGGATGGTGATGCTGCACTTGCAGTGATTAAGGGATGTCTTACAGCTGTGTGATAAAATATGTATTTTTATCTATAATTTTGAACTGTGCTCTGTGGAGATCGTTAGGTTTGTGTAGGGAAGAAGCTGGAAACTGGAATGCATTTTATGCAACCTGGATTCTGAACACACTGTGCCTGTCATTCCTTATGATACAGTTTCAAATTACATGAGCTCATGCATTTTTAAAAACCTTCATGGTACATTAAAAACATGTGGTTGGCATTTCCTAACCTCTCTGGCCTTCTCCATATGACAGAAGTGTTTTCAGCACAGTTTGGTGCATTTGATGCAGCAGCATCTAAAAGCTCTACCAAGATGAAGGCTCTGTTTTGATAGGTGCAATACAAAACCTTACTAAAATTCTCTGCCTGCAGGAGTGACTAGCCTGAGGATTTATTAACAGGCTTCTGAACTAGAAGTATATATTCTTAATGCTTGTGACCCAAAGGCTGCATTGTAGCATTCAGCAGTTGGAGGACACAGCCAGACTTCTCACTTTGTATGTTCTTAGCCACAAAACCAAGTGTTGTCCTTTTACCCTGGTCCCTTGTGCTAATCATGGTTGCTGGTGAAAGCCCACAGGAGCAGATTCTTTCATGCATCTTTTTAAAGCTTGAGCCTGGCTGTTTAGTTATTCAGTTCCCTTTTGTGTTAGAGGTGTCTGTCTGAACTTGCAAAGAGGCAGCTACAGCCTAAACTACTTGATTAATTTCATTAGGTATTCATTCCAAACCCAATAATAATAAATATTTGTTTAATAAATACTGACATTTCTGTGCTTATCAAATTATTTAATGAAACATGGCCCCCCAGAAGAAAGCTGTTTGTTACTTTTAGAGAAGGGATCAGTTTTTACATATCTGCAAACAAGAATGTTTCAGTCTTTTATCTACAGGCAAGCTCTTATAAGTGTCCGCTGTAAATGCTAATTAATCTAAAATATTTTAACTGTCTAATGAAGTATGTTAAGGGGAACTTTCCAGTTCCAGAAGCATGCACTTGAGATAATGATTTTTTTTTCCTTTATAGCAACTTTCAAAGGGAGAAAGCGGCTTTGAGAATGTGGAGCTGGGTGTCATAGGAAAGAAAAAGAAAATTCCAAGGAGGGTTATTCATTTTGCAAGTGGAGAAACAATGGAAGAATATAGCACAGATGAAGAGGAAGATGAACAAGAGAAAAAAAAGACCTGTTGCCACCTGTGGATCCTGTAGGTATTTTACTTGATAAATAACTACTTCTGGTTTACTGGGGATCTATAAACATTTTATACTTAATTTTTTGTGTCACAAATCTGATACAGTCTTTAGTATTATAAATTCTAATAATTTGATTGGCTTAACAGACTCATAAAATCTGTTATAGTTTCAGTCTTTTATCTACAGGCAAGCTCTTATAAGTGTCCGCTGTAAACGCTAATTAATCTAAAATATTTTAACTGTCTAATGAAGTATGTTAAGGGGAACTTTCCAGTTCCAGAAGCATGCACTTGAGATAATGATTTTTTTTTCCTTTATAGCAACTTTCAAAGGGAGAAAGCGGCTTTGAGAATGTGGAGCTGGGTGTCATAGGAAAGAAAAAGAAAATTCCAAGGAGGGTTATTCATTTTGCAAGTGGAGAAACAATGGAAGAATATAGCACAGATGAAGAGGAAGATGAACAAGAGAAAAAAGACCTGTTGCCACCTGTGGATCCTGTAGGTATTTTACTTGATAAATAACTACTTCTGGTTTACTGGGGATCTATAAACATTTTATACTTAATTTTTTGTGTCACAAATCTGATACAGTCTTTAGTATTATAAATTCTAATAATTTGATTGGCTTAACAGACTCATAAATCTGTGAAAAGTATTACTGGGAAGTTTTGTCCTGGAGTTCTCTTCCACTAAAGTAGCCTAATTAATTAGAAATGGGTTTAATTTCTTCATAGTTATAGTTTGTCCTCTCCGGCAATTCCCTTCTTATAATACTTGCAGTGTTGATACAAGTAGATACCTTGATTTATACTGTTGCTTAAAAAAAATTTGCAAGGGAGACATTTTTTCCTGATGTTTGTTGACACTGAAGAATTAAACCTGTAATTTAGGGTCATCATTAACAACAATTTTATATAATTAAAAGAGTAAAGGAGGGAAAGAATCAGGTGACTTGCAGAAATAAAGGAAGACTTGGGCAAATCATGATACATAAAAACCAGATTTTAAAGGACCTGCCTAGTCCATGTAAGTAATGTTCATTTGTGTTGATGAGATGTTGCTCAGCCTGTGAATGGAGTTTCCTTTTATTGGTCCAGATTCAAGTGAGGTCTCAACAATTAAACCCAGTAGTGTGCATTGTAGCTGCTAAAATGCATTTTCATTTTTGTCAATGATTGTAGATCTACACATAGAGGTAAAATGAAATAGATAACCTGTTTTATTCTGTTGGCCTGTCTGATAAACTACTTTGTAGTGATGGTGTGATTGCAAAGCTTACAGCCACATGTGTCAGCAGCAGCAGCAGCAGCTCCTCCCCTCTGGCAGTCAGTCCCAGAGAAGATCCACATCCTGCTCTTCATCTCTCCACATGCCCAGTCTCATGTTTCTTTTATGGCAGACCCAGAAACTTGTGTGCCAGCCACCTCCACCCTTCTGCAACAATCCTTGCCTCAGTAAACGGAGTCTGCAGTCCTATTCCCTGCCTGCTGGCAGAGTTCTCTTCTTGGCCCTCTCTGCACTCTCTGCCTGTACTGAGCTGGAGGCTCCCAAAGTGGCTGTGTTATCCCTGCCGTGCTGCTGTGTGCTCAGGCAGCCAGGAGCCCTGGCTTTGTGCAGGACTCCTGGTCCTGCCTGGCTGCACACTGGAGACAGACACTGCTGTGGAGCTCCTGGTTCCCACACTTCAGGGAAGAGGCCTTACATGCATGGACATCAGTGCCCTGCTTTCTACTTGACATTGCTGCTGAAATGACTCCTGCATTCTTGTTTGGGAATCCATAATTAAGAAATGTTGTGGTTGAAGCTTTATATTTACTCTGCAGTAGCAGACCCTGTATTTATTAATACATGAATCCAGCCTTGGCTTTCTTGAAGGGACTGAAGATTTTGACTTTCTGCTTCTGCTCTTCTGAAGAACTGGTGAACCATAAGAGAACTTTTGACTGCCAAGCAGTACCTCTCTTCCCCTCTATAAAATTAGTTTATCTTGAAGAAGAAAAAAGGTGGGTTGAGGATTAAGGTCCAGTGAGATTGTGGGAATTCAGGTGGGATTGGGGGTTCCACCAATAGGTGAAGCTATTGCAATGTATTTTATATGGATGGATGGCATTGCCCTCTTTCTTGGTAGGCAGTTGTTGTATACAACAAAAAAATAACGTTAGTCTGATAGCAGGTAGGATATTATCAGTATTAAATACACACAAAGTATATAGTTGGAAAAGAACTGTATTGTAATCATAAACAATGAGTGAGATGTTAAGCTGCCTTGCTGGGTACTAGGGTGGTTTTTTCTGCCTTAAGGATCTTCTCAAATAAAAGCAGGAACTGTGAAACTTACTGACTATTATGGTAATGTTCAGGTATCTTCAGAATGAGGTCTGTTCCCCGCTAGGCAGTCATGTCAGATATCCCTGGATGTCTGAGAGATTTTTGTTCCCAATTACAATGATCAGGGAACAAGATGTGTGTAGTTTTTTGTGCCATTTCCTGACAGTAGAATAGTTCCAGTGATGCAGTGACAGAAGGCTCACAAGCCTTGGTGTAGGTGTTGAGGGCAGAGACATGCACGCTGCTGTGCACATGGACACTTAACTAAAGAGCCCTCGAGTGTGCACAAGAGCCAGGAATGCTGCATGATTGTTCCCCTCTTTTCCTAACACAGATTTCTTTTCTGAATACCAAAACCAATATTGTGTGGTGGACTTAAGATTGCATTATTCTCCTTTTATAGTTTATTAAATCCTTATTTTTGAATACATTTTTTAATAAAAGGACCCCCCAAACCAGGGTAGTTTATTGTGGAGCACTCTATGCCTTATTTTGTATTGCTTTTTACCTTGGACAGAATGAACTTGATTAGAGCAGGGGTTGCCATTAAGTGAGGCTTACTTTATCTCCTGCATGCTTTGTGTATCCCAGCTGAGCCAGACAATTGAAGAAATGTTAGTCCAAGCTGAGCTTTGGTGTTTTAGCCAACAGCTGCTTTTAAAATGTTTTTTGTAGGATTTCTATAAAAGCAATTAAATAGTCAGTTTGCTGAGACCAGCATGTCTAAAACTTGTTATCTCAGTTGGGATACAAAAAAGTATGTTTCAAGTAATAGATGTTTCTGGACCAGTTTATTTTCAGCAAAAGCACATTCAATATTTTGAATAGAAACTTTCCTTCATGAAATCTCAAAGCTCTGCTGGTATTAGCCTCCTGGCAGTTTTTGAATGAGTTTAAGGGAAACAAATATTTTGCTGTGTTGTAAAGAAATGTCTTCAATAAGTACCTTGGTTTAATTGTGTTTTACAGCTAAGCAGACAATGCCAATGTGTTTCTTACTAAGCAAAGTAATATGTATATATCCTGGTAATACCATAACCAGATCACTTGGTGTGGTGGATTCCTGTTACTCTTAACAAAACAATTCTCAAAAAGAGCTGGGTTTTAAATTTTCTTTGAAAGAACTTCTAGTGCTTCAATAGGTCAGCACTCAGTTCATTAACATTGTTGGACTGGGGTGTCCATTCTATTGTGTTTTGTGTTTTTTAATCCAGAACACAGGATATTATTTTTTAGATAATAGCATCCAATAATATCTGAATGTTCTCACACTGAAATTCAATGCTTTAATAGCATAGATGTGGTTTTGATTCTTTTGTCCTAAAATGTAGATGTTTGCACTCTCTCTATATATTTTCTTTCGTTTTTGTCTACCAAAACTTTATTTTGTATTAATTAAGAAGATAATCCTTCTGTTTATCCCTGAAGGGACACTTGGTGTAAACTCTTTGCTGCATTCACCTATTAGATGAGTGGGCAGAAGGTGGAGTGTAAGTCTGCACAGAGGAACTGTGAGCAACATGACTTTGGTGTGATAACTTTGGAATCCATCCCAAGAAGACATCTGCAACAAAGCTCCAGGAGGGATTTGATTTTATTAACCTTCAATGCTCAGAAAGATTGAAAGACATCCTTGCAGGAAGGTTATCTTGATATCCTGTAGTTAAAAGGGCTTTATCTTCAAATCGCAAAAATTTCTCTCTTGAGGACCATCGAAGTCTGGTTTTCTTTTAAGAATTTGGGGATGAAGGAGAAAAATAGTCACTGACCAAGTAATAACTACTCATAATATGGTAGAAGCTGTTGATGGAGTATGGTATGTGTGTTCCTGATCTTGTTTTCACTGCCTTGTCTTAGATGCCACAGTTTTACATGGTCTTACACAAAAGAACCTATTATAACATTAAACAGTCATTGATTAAACAAATTAATTTAAACTTTGTCTTGGCACAGTAAACAATGAAAAAGTATCTGTTTGGTGGTGTATATTAACTATTAAATACAGGATTTTATTTTTTCTAAATCAGGAAATCATTATTTTTCTCATTTTGCCATTTTCTCTGACAAAAAGAAACATACATACCTTTGAAAGCTTTAAGTGTTATTAGGGCTGAAATCTGCCAAAAATAAATACATATGTGCATTGTTTAGGACCATGGTGCATTCAGAAATTCAAGAGAACATGTATGCTCCCTTCAGCAGTCCCACACTAGGAAACAAAATCATGTTCTGTTATTGGACCAGAGACCCCTTGGTTTTATCAATGATTGAATCCATTATGTGCATTCATATTTAAATTAAAATGATACATTAAGATTTTTTGTAATTTAAAAATCGGTTGTCGAAACCATTATGTTTTCCATTTTGACACTAAAATAAAGTCAGGATAGCTGAGTAATATAATTACACATTGTAGAAACATCTACTAAAGAGACTGATTGCAGGAGAAATACTATAAACAGTGTATGTGTTTCATACTGTCCCTTGTTTCCTGTCAAGAAATACAATATTGCTGCATCCTTGAGTTGATTAAAGACTGAAGATGAAGGCTTCTCTGGCTGGCCAAGGGAAGCTGACATGCAGTGTCTGGGTATGTGGTTCTGCAGGTCTGCAGGACCTGACTTGGGTATGGTTTTCCAGTTTCCAGCTCATTGTATTAAAGCTGCTTCACTGACAAGGATTAATTTGATTAATTTGTACTGAGCCATTGCTTAAGAGCCCTGTTCCTGTCACTCAAACAGTGCCAATTTCCCCAGTTTCCCCAGTACCAGTTCTTGCCTCACATCAGCCATTTCTGCTTCCCTCTCAAGGTGCTCTGGGAAAGCACCCAGATTTACCCTGAAGAGATAAAGGGGGAATGTGTGGAAAAGGAAGGTGATGCCTTGGATGTGTTCCCTTGTTCCTGGTGGTTTACTCTCCAAACCATCTCCTTTCTCCTGTTGATTTCCTGTGATGCGGCCTCTCGTGATTTTATCTTGCCTTTTGAGATGCTGGAAAGAAAGTTACTTTTTAAACTGAGGAGTCTGGCAAAGCCTTGCTTGTCAGGGATGAGGAAATGTCTGGTTGGGCTTTGTCAAAAAGCAGAGGCTCCCACGAAGCTGAACTTAGAAGTGCTTCCAGTGTACCAAACTGATTTTTAGGTGTGGTGGGGGAAAAGTACAAATAGAACCTGTGTGTCTGCTGAGCCTCAGCTGTTACCCACGTTTGTGTTACCACAAACTTGTCAGAATGTTCTGGGTCTGACTTACTTCTGTCACTTTGAAGCTCAGCTTGTCTTTTCACTCTGAAATATTACGGGAGCTCTTGTAACTTCTTCCTACAGCACACAGCAGGCCCTTGTTTGTCCTGTGCCCTGCATGAATGCTTTTTAACCCTGTCACCTCATCATGAAGGATTGTGCAGAGCCCTGTCAGTGCCATTATTTGCACCTGTGGCAACAAGCTTTTCCAGCACTTTTTTTGACTTCTTCAACTGAACAAACTCCTCGTTAGCCTTTCTGCCAACTGAGCACATAATCAATGAGCTGGAGGTGCTTTTGTGTAAGTAGGATAGCAGCTGGTTTTGCTTACACTTTTACCTTGGCAGGACATTTTCCATATCCACTGCCAAAAATATATAGCATCTGGCTTTTTGTCAGCCTGCCCAACTTGAGTTTGTGGCTTGACAGACAATTTCTTGTTGTACTGATTTGTAGAGACGATGCTTGGAAAGCACCAAAGTCTAGTAGATTGTGTACATATATACTGAGGGCTATACCAGATAGTTTCTGTAGCTGTATTATTTACAATAATATTGCTTGTTGCTGTACACATATCTGTTAAATAAGATCATAGAAAAAGGTTACTACCAAACACTTCTTAGCAGCATAAATACTTACATAGCTGAGTAGAGCTAATGTGTTTTACTTAATAAAAGGTGACACTTTAAATTGCTAGCTTCCAGAAGAAAGGTACTTCTACAGAGATCTTTTCTGGGGGAAATATGTATCAAAGAGCTTGCCTGAATACAACAGCCTGTTAACTATAAACATATTTTAGTTCACTGTGAAAGTTGAATTTGCCTTTTCACAACTGGAAAAGCCTACAATTTTTCCCCATTTGCTTGGAATCTGCTTTTCCCCTTTTCCTTTTTATTACACAGTTTTGGGGTTTTTTTTTTTAACAGATACAGTCTCTTCCCTTGATGAAAAGCATAGCCTGTGCACACCCATTATTTTATAATTAATTTAATAAATCTTTAATTTACGATGTGTATATCTATGTATCAGTTTGTGTGGAGGCTGCAGTATTTTTGCTGTAGCTGTGAATACACCCCAGTCATGCAAAGAGTAATTCCTTTTCTTTGTCCTCCTGGCCAGCCCTTCCTAAACAGTCTGTATCCCTCCACAGCAGCACTCAGTGCATTCACTGCATCCCTGGGGTCCTGACGAGATCCTACCCCTGCAGCTGCACACAGATCTCCAGTTCCTCATGTTTATGTCCCATGTTGTGTGCCCTGGTGTGCAGGCTCCTCAGAGAAACTCCCTCACTCACATGCAGATGCTTGAGGTGACCCCAGCTGAGCCCTGTTTATTCCTCATTATTTAATGTTGTGTTCCTCATGGTTCACAGCACCCCAGGTGCTTTGCTTGGCTGCCTCTCCATCGCTCCCTCAGAGCTGCTGTAACTTCCCCCCCACTCAGGGCTCCTGGCTTTGTTTTCCAGGTGTAATTTCAAGGGATAATTCCTGTTTGGTTGTAAATGTTTTAAAGCAGCCTCTTCCTCAGAGGTTTGAAGGTTTGGTTTGATTTTAAACAGTCTTTTGCAGTTCACTCATTATTGTAATGAGGAACTACTTTGTTACCTCACTTCTCCTCTTGGCCTGATGGAAATCAGAACGTTGTGGAAAGCTTTTTCTAGCTGGGGATTGAGTTGGCTGCTTGTCATTTCCCAAGTCTGGAAGCAGGAAACAAAAGGCAGTGAAAGAAATTTTCCCAGAGGTAAACCATGGTTATATCTTATGGTGATACTTTGCTTCACTTGTCTGGTCTATACTTATTTTAAAGCAAAAACATGGTAGTAGCTGGAAAACAGAAAACATTGCAGGTCTTTCTTCTCCAGCCACTTGCAGTTTTGCATGTGTTATTTAGTGCCATGGCCACACAGCTGTACATACTCACACTACTCTTGTTCCTGCAGACAACACTCACATGGGGACCCTACTTGTGGTTTCACATGCTGCGAGTTGCCACATCAACCTTATCAGGTATTGCTTTATTTAATTCTTGGGTAAGCCAGAAGGGGAATATTGAAAGTCACAAAGTCATGTTGACAGTCTGTAAATCATCTTTGGGTTCTATTTGTTGTTTTTTCAGAAGTAAGAATTGAACTGTATTTACTGTGGAGATGTACTTTTCCTGCCTTAGGCACTTTTAAATATTTTTTTTTTTAACTTTCAATAAACAACTCTTGCATGGAACAATGAATAGAAAGTACTCTTTTGATGAACACTTTTCCCCTTTTTTTTCATATGGAGATAGATTGATGTTGGCAAGGGAATATATCGGTTTTCTTTTAGATTTTTATGGAGCCATTTTGTGTGATGTTACCTGAAAAGAATGCTGGCTGGTGTAACTAAACTGACAGTTTTTCTGAAGACAACTAGAAAGTATCCCAAGAACACATCTGGTTGTGTGCTGTACTATGAACTTCTGAGGTTACAAAATAAACAGGACTGTTGTCAAGGGTATTGCACAGACATTTATTTGACTTGTGGACCTCTTAAAATTTTGCCAAGTTTTAAAAATGCTTGTCATAGTCTGTGTTCTTTCCAAGGTAAAGTATCTTTATTGGGTTTTTTCCACAAATATTATAGAGTTTCTGTCATTGTACACATAATTTTGAATATTTTTATATTTTTTGGCAGTCTGTTGTGTTAGTTAACCTATGCTTATTTTTAGAAATGCCTTTTCTCTAATGTACAGTGTAATTATATTCCTTGATGTATCTGTTCTTCATATGCAAGGGTAGATATTGCTTTTCCTTTTTTTAGAAGTCCTTTATGAATTTGAACATCAGTCCTTTCTTCTTTGCACTTCAGTTTTGGCTCTTACCTCTGTAATTTGAACTGGTCTTTTGCACAGCACTCAGGATGCCAGGATATCTATAGAATTAGTTTTTCTGAATGTTCATTGAAGCAGTCAATGACTGACTTCTGTTTTTTTCCCTGAAGATGACCAAGTCATTTGCATCCTTGGGGCAGATTTACAATTTCAAGGGCAGAATAATTTGACTTCTTGCTTGTCTTTACTCAACCAGTGTTCTCTGCAGCCATCTGCATGGTAAAGAAACTGACTGACACCTCTCTCCTAAGCTGACTGACACAAGCTTCCCACTGCTCCATACTTTTGACTGTGCCCTACCTGTTTTAGTAAAGTAGCACTGAATGTAGCCTACAGCTTGAAAATTGAGACAGCTGAAACAAATATTTTATTAATCTGTTAGTATGCAACACAGAACATTGTTAAAACTGACTTCAGGTATGCTTATGTCAGTAAATCCTGTCTGGTTTGCTAGTACCGCTAGACTGAACTGCCAGTACAGTTGGTACCCATGTACTTTGTCTAACCTTCATTTTCAGTTCAAGTTCAGCTCAAGGCTTACCCTTTAACTGATTCCTAGCAAAACAAACTTAGATCCAAAACTGAAACTAGCAGAATTCAAACACTATCACCATATATATTTTCACTGAATTTCATGTTCTTCTCCGTTTGTTCATTCTTTATCCTAAAGAACAATTATTAGTATATTCAGCTAATAATTACCTATAAGGAGATTAACCTCACAGGTTTTTGTGGTATTTTGTGACTGAAGTAGGACTAGAGAAAACCATTCAGGAAAGATGGTGATAATTTTTGTAATAAAATGGTGTACAAGAATTTTCTTTAGGATACTAATCCTATGTAAACCTCCCTTTATTTTTTAGTGTGTGATTTCCTGGGGGAAAAGATTGCATCTGTTCTGGGAATAAGCACACCAAAATACCAATATGCCATTGATGAGTATTACAGAATGAAGAGAGAGGTATGTGTACGAGCTAGGGTTCTTGCACTCCTTTTCTCCCAACTTGTCTTCCCTGGTACTCTAAAAAATAAAATTGTATTCTAGCATTAAAATGAAGCTTTAGACCCTCAATTTCAGCTTGCCTCCAGTTTTCATTTGATGCATGAATCATGCTTTCTTATCCATCAGCCTTTTCCCTCCAGCTCATCAGTCTTAGAAATGGGTGGGTGCTGACCTCTGCTCTGCTTCTCTTGTACCATGCATTCTTAAGTCAGCACTGTGAGAAAGTTGGATGGACAGTGGTTGAACAGTGTAAAAGAGGTATTGCTGCTAGCAATACACTTTCCAACTCTAAAACTTGTTCAACACAGTCTCAAGGGTAAATTGAACACGAGGTTACCATTTGTTCTCAAGCATAAAGGGGCAATACTGATAAATAGCCAGTGCTTTAGGCAAAATAACCTAACCCTTAATAATCTTCCTTTAGAAGAGATTGAAAACATATTTAAAGCTTTATTACTTTTTTTTTTAATTGAAAGCTGAAAAAGCTTTAGAGGAGGTAGACATATCACTATTGCTATTAACTAAAACTGCTTATCTAGATATGTGTCTTTTTTCTGTGTTTAATCCAGTTTAATCCGTCACTTTTGGGGATTTTTTTTTCCATAATGGGAGTGGAGTTCTGGAATGTACCTTATCTTATGATCAACTAGCGACTGTTTTCTAGTGGAACAAATGTCCTTACCTTGTAATAGTAACTCTTATGCTCTTATGGAAAGACTTCATCTAAGTGAGTGGTAAATAGTAGCATATGAATCTGGTTATCTCTTTCTAGGCGGAAGAGGAGGAACAGGAAAACAAGATGTCAGAAGAAGCAGAAAGACAGCATCAGGAACAGCAGAACAAGCCACAAGCTGAAGCTCCTGTCCAGACAGACCAGCCTGGAGCAACAGCATGCTCTTCATTCGTGAATGTAAACTTTGAAAATGAGGGAGATTGCCCACCCAATGCGGAAAATAAACAAGATGTAGTTCCTGTCCCTCCTTAAGTGTAAAGCTCTGTATAATGTAGGAAATAAGAACTGTCAGGTGTCATGATCTGCCTGTAAACAGGAAAAATAGGATTATGCTTGTTCAGTGAAATACAACTCCTACCATTCTTATTGATCAGGAGAGAGCTAGGCGATGTCTGTTCAGTCAGTCTGCCTAATAAAGGCTGAGGCATTCCGCCAAATTGGCACTTCAGTTAAAATGAAAATTGCACTACAAACATTTGGTCTAAAATTGAATGTGTGAGCTAATTTCTGTGTAAATTAAGTAGAAATGTCTTTTCTTTGAATTGATGTGTCTCTAACACCTGTGGATTGCAGAGGCAGTGCTGTTTCCTACTTCTAAAAACCTGATTTGCACATTGTTTGCAACTTGGCTCTCTATGAATAGATTAATAGGAATTAATATCCTGTAACTCAAAAGTAATTATAATAGAGTCTTATTCCCCCTATTTATTGTCACTGTTGTATGCATGTATTTTTTTTTCTGTTGTTAACACAAGAGAAAAATGTTAGATTTAATGTTAATTAGATTAAAGGGTCAACTGACTTTTTGTTTTTTAAGCAAAAAAATACCAATTTTCCAGGAGGCTGTAAGCATCCTTAAGAACTTACTAACAAGTACCAGCACTCTTAGAGGCTAATAGTGCTCAGCTGCTCTGTCCAGTGCTGTTGTAGCAAAGTTCAGAACTAACATCAGTCTAGGACGTTCTCAGGCCCAAGAATTAAGAGACCCATGTGCTTGAATGCATGCTCTCAGTGGTCTGGAAAAGAAACGAAAGTCTTGCTAAATGATATTAAGCGCATGGGACACTGTGTAGTAGCAGTCTAGAATTATGAACTTTTTTGGACATCAATTACACAAGTCTGTGCACTTGGGTAGCCTAAACAAACTGTGTGTTGAATGTTAAATTGCCAGTAAGGGATGTGCCACTGCAGATGGTTTTCATCCTGTTAGCAAAGAAATTTTTATTTTTGTCTAAATGAAGTGCAGGTAGCTCCACATCTAATACCAATTAAGACTGTTTTACTGCAAGGACTGTTGTACCTGTAGCTTGTAAAAGGTGAATGGTTTACTTTGCAACAATCAGATGCCATTGCCCCAGTCATTTTCTGTGGACAACTGCTGTAGGTAAAGGAGTAGAGAACCTGCACTATTTATCATGTAGAACATTACTTCTGTCCTTGAGATTTATTTTAAAAAAGTTAATAGTCCTCAATGAAATTGGGTTGTTTGGTATCATGACATTACCCTGACCTTGCTCCCACTGTCAGCTAAGGAGCCTGAATGTAACACCACAGGCCAGGTAACTCGGCTCATAGTTTCTGCAATTAATTATGTATTTCAGGTGACCTTCTGCCTGAACTAATGTCCTGTACAGCACAAATTCTTCCTCTCATCTGTCTGTAGCTCTCCAGTACTACAGAAAATCTAAGGAGGATTCAATCATCAGCTCTAGTCCATCTCTTTTGATACTCCATTATTTGCCTTTTCTGAATTGTAAGACAGAGGGTGCTGACCACAGTGTAAAATCCCTACTTTGCCCTGAATGTCTGCAAGGGAGAGCGTGATTCAACACCTGGGGAATATACAGAAAACCAGCTTGTTAGGAGCTCATATAGCATCAAAGAAAGAAAAGATAGCTTGAGTAACCTTGACAGTTGAAGGATAATTTGCTTTTTCTTCCAATAAATTAATGTCAGCTGTTTGTTTTTTTTACTTCCTTTCCCTACTATTTGTTGCATAACAAATGCTCTCACTGCCTTCTTTGTATGAAATACTGTATTACTCACTGTGCCTTAACTTAATCCTTCCTTTTTTGCAAACTGTATGAAAGTGGTTACTTTCATATTGGTTTAATTTTTCTGTAAATGCATTAATTGGTTATTTTATATTTAATATAATTTTTGAACTGGGAGTTGGCTATGGATTTTCATTTAAAGCTGTGTGGTCTTTGAAACTTTATGCCTGTAGACAGTTGTGTGTGCCTGGTTAGTGTTTTCATCTTTACTAAGTCACACATCCTGGTGGAATATTCAGGCACCAGATTCCAAAATGCCATTTTACCCCCACACCCCTTCCTTAGACTCTCATGTGTTCAGCACTACCTCAAACTAATAAATGATGCAGGATTGTAAACACTTCTGGCCTGGAGCTATTGTAATTCTGTCTGAAAGCTGAAACATTTCTGTGGCTTTCTTAAGGATTAAGAGAGTGTCACAGCTTTAACTGCTACTGCTGCAGCTGAGTTGTACAATTAAGATAGATTACATAAAATACTTGCACAGGAGGTTAACTTGCTGAAAGCCTCTGTACAGGTGTTTGGATTAGTTTTAACTAGATCTAAAGCTAGTGCAGTTTTATTTCTGTTAATGAACCTCTTAAAATTAGGTAACTATCCAGTTCAATAATTTACTTATCCTTCCTGTTACACACTTAAAGCTTGCATAGAAGAAAAAGGCCTAAATTCTTTACTTCTTACTGAAAACTTTTGCCTTCACAACAGAATGCTCAACAGTGCTGTCATTAGAGGAAGCCATGCAAAATGGAGAGGGAGGCTTGGGATGGCTGAGTGGATACAGGCCAGTGCTGAAGATACCAAGAACCACATTCTTACCTTCAGGTTCAATTCACACTTAGAATAAGGTATTTAAATAAGAACAGGGCTTGGTACACATGAAAAAAGTCCAAAAATATTTATTTTTAAAAAAGGTTATTTTTGCCTCTTAAACAGGACTTGCTTTTTTGGTTTCAGAAATTAGTTCTGTGATTTGTTTATGTACCACATTTTATATCATATGTGGGGCAGAGGAGGAAGGGAGAGAAGTAAAATGGAAGAGGAATTAATTCAGATAATGAACATTTCCAGCTTCGAGCAGTTGGCCCATCAGATGGAGATCTCTGTGGATACAGTCTGCTCCCACTGGCAGTCACGTTTCATCACCATCAGCAGTGCTGTCACTGTCGCTGGCCACAAGGACCTCTCTGTTCTCGTAGGTCCAGAACCCATTGAGATCAATCAGAATGCTGGTAACAGTGTCCCCTTGACTGCTATTGATCAAGTCCTGAAGGGAGATTTTGTAAGGGTCCTTAGGCTTCACCATATCAAAGATTTCATCCTATGAAAGACAAGTCAAAATTGGGAGAAAAGCCCCACACATGAATGAGCAGAATAATGGCTATTTCATACCATATACAGAATGATCTTTGGGTAACTAGTGCCACCCACACCAATTCACAAAAAGCAGCTGTTAAGCCCCAAAGCATTTAAGACACAAAGCACACTGACTGACTGGCTACAGTTCAGAGCAGTGTCCTCAGCTCCCACATCTCAAGTAAGAATTTGCTTTTCTGGGGAGGCTTCAGCCTCAAAGTGACAAGTGTACTGAGATTCATTTTGCATGAGTTAAGTTTTGTACAAGCTCTTGTACTTTTTTTTAAGTACTGAAACTAAATACACAGTAGGCAGTAATCAGTTTTATAGGCTGTTTGTTTCAGTCACCAGTCTGCCCCCTGTCCCCCAAGGAATGACTCCCAGAACTGTAAAATGGACTTGGCAAGTACCTTCAAGTGTAAGAAACAGCAACATGTATTTAACAGGTAATTTGTCTGTTATTAAAGAAACTACTAGAACACATCGGTTACTTTA
Source organism: Emberiza elegans (assembly GCA_024865655.1). Classification (NCBI taxonomy): domain Eukaryota; kingdom Metazoa; phylum Chordata; class Aves; order Passeriformes; family Fringillidae; genus Emberiza; species Emberiza elegans. The sequence continues at coordinate 51,820,608 of JALJVW010000139.1, read as the reverse complement.
TAGAGTTGCTGTTGCTGACTAGAAAGGCATTTTCAGACCTATGAATAGGAAAAGTCAGCTCATTTCTAGTACTCTGCAAGTAAATACACAGCAACCTAGAAATTATGATGTAACACAATTAAATTATTAAATGCTTATTCACAGATTTTACACAGTACTCCTTTTGGTAAAGCTAACCTTGACATCCTGAAAAGAAACTGGTTCTTGTCCATGAATTTTCATTTGCTCCTGAATAGCCTAGAAAAAAAGAGAAGTTAGCAATGGCTAGTGCAGTATTATACTGACACTGTATAAAAGTTATTAAATGCTTCTGCATTTTAAGCTGTATTGCCCTCTAACAAAGCATTCATGGTATTAGCTTGCAATAATTTTTCTTCCATATGTGAGGCAGGGGCGAGTTAAGGCATTATCCATGATATACCTCTCTAAGTTCAAAGTTCTTAATGAATATGATATGAATCTCATTATGACCAGTGTTTGAGCAATTTGCATATTATCCCTCAACACTCAAAACTTAAGATATTAATACATTTGAACCATAAGGTTCCATTTCTGACACAGTATAAAATACAGGCTAAGGAAAGAGAGAAGGAAAATGACCAATGAGCAGAAAGACAAATCAATTATTTTAATGTGGTACTATTTAAACACCTGCATCACCAAACCTACATCTGCAAGTAACAGCTGTGAACAAAACTGTTTCACTGTCACAAGCTGCACAGCCTTGTCAGCACAGCCTCTGTAGGTGCAGACCTATTGACACTTAATGCTGGCAGAAAAGCAATCAATCATTCACAGTCAAGAGGAACTGTTCTGATTTAAAGGAAAACTTAGAATGTTCCATGTCCAAAAGGAGACTCGTTACAATACAGAAATAAGGTGTGAATAAGATCCTGCCTTGAGCAGGCCTGAATGCTTTACTGATTCATGAAGTCTGTACCTTGTTCTTCATCCTTCAAGCAGACAGCTAAGCACAATGACATTATTTATGGTCACAGTTATAATACAAAGATCCATGTAACAAAATTTGGAGTGCTTGTCCCTGTGTCTGAATAGATGCTACTGAGGGAATCCTGCACATTGATAATGCATCAAGCTCATAACTCAGCTGGAACCATCCACAGCAAAAATCCTATTTTACTGAGAGCACTTCCCAAGATATCTCAGGCATCGATGAGAAAAACAAGATGAAACAACAAAACACCTGCCCCCCTTCCAAACCAAAATCATCACTAGTCAGAAGAAAAAAAACCCAAAACAACAAAAATCATCACACACAAACCACAGTTTGGAGGAAGATTTTACAATCTTAAGTTAATTTTAACAGCAACTAAAAAAATTAAGCTTAGTTTAAATCTATTTTGGAAGCAACAGGTACAAATGCAGACCATGAAAAATGCAATAAGCCTTTTGCAAGCAAAGCACTGAATGAAAAAATCCCATAGCTACATAGGCCTATCAATACATTTCATTATCTTCATCTCTTTTAGTGAATTTCAGTATTACAGTTGAATATAAAACCATGGGCAATAATCAATTAGAACTATCATAAAAGATTTTAACAGCTAATCATAATATAATCTTAGGACAATTTTCAATTAAAAAAAAACAAAATCAATGGAAAATAGTTTTCCTATTCACAATCAAACCAGTTAATTTCAACTGCAGATAAACTACTGAAAATACCTTTTGAAATCTTTCCAATTTGTGTCTAAAAAAAAAAATAAATCTTCTTAGAAGTCGTTAGTAGCCTGCCTGTGGCTATTGGTAATTTAAAGTGATTTCCTGCAGATCTGCATGCAGAAGCACATAGGCTGTAACACTGTAAACACAGAAAATGGCCTACTTATAAAGAGACTTACCCTAAAGAAATAATTAAGGGAAAAGACATTCAGGTGTCCTTTGTTCTCTATATCAAGCAGTTTGAAAATATATTGCAGAGCTGCAGGTTCCTTTCTGTTTTCTAATGCAAGCACAAAGTCCAGGTAGGTTTTATAGTCCTAGAAGTAGATACAATCATGTTTATTACAGTCTTCTTTCTAAATTGATTTTGCAAGCAGGAACTCAGTAATTGGCAGCTATTTCATTCTAGGGGATCAGTTTATTTTCTGAAAAAGACAACATGAAATAGAAAATGGCTGCTACCACTAATGTGCACAGAAAAGTTAGTTTTTAAGGTCTGCTGATAACAGGAAATCCTGCCATTTTAGAGGCAAAATAGCATTCAAAGCATAAATCCAAATGAAACATGCCATATATATGCTTTTAAACAATGCTTACTATATCTTTAAACTGCTGAACATACCCAGCTCGTGAAGAAAAAACATGTAAAATGTTTTCATTATCATAAATTAAATGTCTAGTGGCAGTAAGCCTACTGGTACCAAATAGTGAACTGTATGGCCAAGTACATAATCCTTAAACCAGAGTCAGTGGTTTGGCAAATTACATGCAAGAAACATTAGTTAATGTTCCAAATAAGTATCAACACTTTTCTTTTTCATTAGTATGGATTCTCGGTTTCCCAATCAAGATTCAGTTGTGACAAGGACAGAAATCCTCCAGCCCTGTGTGTATAATTACCCTGTTTACCTGTAACACCAGGGAGTTGTGCTGTCATAGAGGGAGCTTGACAGCCTGGAAAAATGGGCTAACAGGAGCTTCATTGAGTCCAACAGAGGGAGGCAAAATCCTGCATCTGGGGAGGAATAACGCCCTGTACCTGTAGAGCTGGGAGCTGACTATGAGGAAGCAGCTTTGCAACAGGCCCCAGCAGCAAAGGCTGCTGCCAGCGCCCTCGGCTGCATTAGGAAACACTTTGGCAGCAAGCTGAGGAAGGGGATCCTTCTCTACTCAGCACTGCTGGTGCTACACCCAGGCACCGGGTCCTGCCCTGGCCTCCCCACACAAGAGAGATGAACCTACTGCTGCAGGTCCACAACAGGAAAACAAGAGGATCCCTCATGACCTCAGTGATTATGTGATTCCACCAAAAATCTGCTCAGGTGGCAAAAGGGCTGTATGGTGAATTTGTAACTTATCACTTCACATTCCAGTCATCTGAATGCAGACAAGAATTGTGGCTGAACATTAAGTAAAGCTTCAAAAAATATAGATATAAGGTGTTACTTTAAATTATCTAGTACCTCATTTTTCACAGCTACAGAAAGCTACCAAGATGAAAAACTCATCAACAAGAAAAACTCATCAAGATGAAAAACTCATCAACTTCATGAAGAAGTTGGCAGCTTAGCAAACTTGCACTAATCTCAAGTGTGCCACTTGTCTTTGGTTCTCTTTAAAGCATTACATTTAACTAAAAAGTATTGCTGCATCTATAAATTTTTTCAATATGTACTTTTGTAAATCTACAGGTGGCTTTATCCTAGGCTGTCTGGATTCTCTATCACCTCTGCTTTCTCAAACAAGCAATTTTTTTTAGGCCACACTACAATCACCTTGCCCTTAAGAAAACTAACTTGCTAATATGTTGCATGATCATTTGTGTGCACAACGTTAAACAAAAGTTTCTTCACCTCAAGCTACTCTTTAAAGACACTGACTATTAGACATTTCTCGACTCAATAAGCCAAAGATGATATTCTGTGGACAAAGGGAAAACTTGTAATTACCATTTCACCATCATAAGTTAAGCATTCCTGAAAGACACGATCCAAAAATATGTTGGTCAGAGTCCCTGTTCCATATCGGGACAGTTCTTCTTTGCTGAGCATGCCATTGTGATCTTTATCAAGGTTTAAGTACTGACCTAGCAAGGAGATAAAAAAAAGCCAACTACAATATACCTCTATCAGAAAAGAATTCTTTCAACAGAGAAAAATAAACAATGAAATGCTAAATTTTCCAATTTCCATAATAAAATTAATGCAGTGAAGTGAGAATTTACTAAGATTCACAATAATACTCATTAAGCATCAGAAATAAATAGAGAACATGGAGGGAGAGGAAGTGGGATTCCCATAATGAGGTGTCAGCAGTTCTAATATGAGTTAATAGCTGTGGATAGTGAGAGAGGAGCAGAAGGCTAAGAGCATATTACTTTATACAAATATGCTGTAAGCATTAATAAAGAGCTAAAGAGGATGCAAAGGCATGAATAGAGCCAGAAGAGAAGATTACAGAGGAATCTTGTACCTTGTGCAACAAAGTGACAGATTTCAATACCACAATAAAGAGCAACAGCAGAGAACCAAAATTATAAAGCAAGTCAGGAAGATAAACTGAAAGGGTGAATACAGGATTTGAAGAGACAAGTTAGCAGGAGGATGTCACATGACAAAAGCAGAGGAAAAATAGCAGTAATAACGTGACTAAGTCATACAAGAAAGAGAAGAAAAGTGTTGGGATATAAAGGAACCTACCATAAACTCTTAATGCAGAAGGAGCAGAAAACCAATTTGTTTCCTGACTTTCTTTAGAAAGTTCTTCATCCCTTAACTAAGTGAAACATAAAGTTAGAATTCAGAAAGAGTAAATTAAAATACAACAGTATATGTTAGAGACCTTTACCTCCAGTAAATCATCCAGGAAGCTGCAAGCTAAAATATCCTGTATCTTTATCTTCCCTGCAGCAAGAAAAAGAAAATACATTTTAACAGTTGCTCAGCCAACATATCCATTTGACTATTCTCATTTAGGTGGTTCTACTTAGGAAAGAATTATTTGGAGCAGAAAAAGATGTCTTTTTAAGAAACAAAAGCTAAACGAAACCTGTATCTAACATTCAGGGATAAAATAAAATACCTTTTAAAATGTTTGGACAAAACTAGCCAGATATTGACAGGAGCTATCCTGAAGCCTTAAATGCCAGAAAACTAGATTAAAATAAATGTGAATGTTCAACATCAACTACTCAAAACGTAAAATAAAAATGCAAAGAAAGCATGCTTAAAACATTTGATGAAATAATAGCCTCCTAAGTGACATGATATTCTTACACCTTCAAAACTCCAGCTGTGACACAAAGCTGAGGTAGCAGAATGCACTTCTGCCAGTGCAGCTCTGACTGGTGCACAGACATTGTGCTAACAGCTGTGCAAAATAATGGCACTTAAAACTTCCCACCCACCCTCTCCCAGTGTTTGCAATTACCTCTGTCAGAGGCTGCTGCCCACACAATTCTGACCTTTACAAGGGGCACAGCTGGACCTTGAAAACACATGCAGTTTGTGACTTAAATCGAGGGCACAGGAGGGAGCTACACTTGTAACGAGCATTATCAGACCTAACTGCAAACCTTTTTCAGTGGGTCTACATGGTCCACACAGATTTAATCACAGGAAAAGCACATCATTCTAACCATCCTGAGTATTTCCACAGCTCTGTGGATGTTCTGACAAGCAGTTTTGTTGTTGGTTGCTGTGTTTTCTATTCACCCCAAACACTTCAAAAATTAGCTACTGCTAATGGCTCATTATGATGAAAGAGAATCTTATTTGTCAGTTTCTATGAGATAACTCTATAGTACCTCAACTGACAGGTATCTCACAGAAATTCAGCAGCTGTAAAAGTAGATTATTAGACCACAATAAAGAGTCATGGTCTTCAGTGGAGAATAATCTTCAATGCTGAACAAAAGTCTATCATGACAACTACACATTGCTTTGAAAACACAAAGAGCTTCAGTGGAAGCATTTTAAGAGACCTACCTGTTCTGAGAGGATCCAGAAAGAAGAAGAATTTTCTAACTGCTGTGCAGACATAAAAGGAGTAAAAAGATTTTTCTAAGCCATCCAGTTGTGGCAAAGTAGGGATGAGTTCCAAAATATAGTTTTCTAAATCCTGCAGAATTAAGAAAGGGAAACAAGCACTGAACATTTCTATTGTTCCATGTTTGCTCTATTCCTCCCCTGCTTTCAAGTGTATTTTGTTAAAAATACAGTCCTGCAAAAATGCAGAAAAGAGCATGAAAGCAGGCAAAAAAACTTCTGTCTGCGTGCAAGAAATCTCAGATTATATACATGCACATGTTATTCTAGGGCTGAAACAACTTATTAATGAATCAGAATTTAACAAAGTACATGATATTTATATGTAAATATAAATGCGTACCACTTTTTCAAATACCAGGAGCATAACTCCTGATTGGATTATCCCATTGCGTAACATTCTTTAATAAAGCTTTTTTCTTTAAGTTGAGTGATAACTAGGACATTTTTATTTATTTTATAATATTACCTCCTTTTAGAGCAGGAGAATAATTCACTGAAGAATAATTTGTGATTTTTATCATACCCTACTAAATTGAGTAAAGTGCTAATGATATGAAATCTTTGTAGATACAACCCTTTTTCCATAAAATTATCCATAAGTTCAAAAGCCTACCACCACTCTCACTACCATATCTCTTGAATACATGAATTGCAATTTATCCAAACAAATGTGCCCACCCCAAATCTATGTTATGATATAAGCTTTTACAAGACAAGGCAAGAAAAAAATCGGATCTTTCTGATGCTCTGTCATTTGATTTAAAGAGATATATTAAGTTAATCAAGAATTTACTTACTGATTCTCTGAGGTAGCCTTGCCCTGCCACATCATATAAGCTGAGACCTATTCTTGTCTGATGAAGCCATACTGTAAAACAGAAATCAGAATTACAACGCAAGAAGCCTATGGGGTTTTTGAATTCATGCCAGAATTTGATGTTATTCTAGAGGCCCGGCACGGTTGGATTTTAAGTGCCTCTTCCCATTTTTCTGAGCTTTAAGCAAAGCCATGTCATGTACTGCTTAGAAACACTGTTTCAGTCTTTAAATTTTTAAGAGCCACTTGCAGTATACTATAAATATATACTTCATAAATATATACTATTTATAATATAAATATACAGCATTGCCACGACTGCCTTATAATAACTAGATGTGAAAAATGGCTGAGCAGACACCATATTTTATTTGGTGTAGCATGGAATGACTAGGATTAGAAGCAACCTTAAAGATCACCTAGTTCTAACCTCCCCCTGACACAGGCAGGGATGCCACCCACTAGATCAGATTGCTCAAAGTGCCATCCAACCTGGCCCTGAACACTTCCAGGGATGGTGCATCCACAAATTCTCTGGACAATCTGTTCCAGTGCCTTACCACTCTCTGAGTAAAGTATTTCTTCCTAGCATCTACTCTAAATGTCTCCTCTTTTAATATAAAACTGTAATGTCCTACCTATTGCAAAATTGTATTGCCCTACCTACTGCAAAACTGTATTGTCCCTGTCGTATCACTGCCTGGCTAAGAAGTCACTCTCTCCACTCTATACACTCCCTTTAAGTACTGAAAGTCTACAATGAGGGCTCCCCCAGAGCGCTCTCTTTTTCAGGCTGGACAACCCCAACTCTCTCAGCCTGTGCTCACAGGAGAGGCTCACATCCTTCCTGTGCTGACTCCAGATGGGGTCTCAAGAGTCTCAGAGCACAGAGGGAGAATCATCTTCCCTGACCTGCTGGCCATGCTTCTTTTGATGCAGCTCAGGCTTTCCAGGCTGCAAGCACACACAGCTGGTGATATGGAATCATATGGATTCTCCTCTCTCAGTGACTTAGAAATGTGCAGCAGTGCATCTTCACTCCATTAAACAATGTCATTTACAGATATATTGCTACAACCCCTTGTATAGCACCAGACACTGCAGCTACACCCAAAGGTCAGGCCCTCAGTTCTGAGTTACAACACCAGAATTAGAATCACACAAACATCTGTCTTTGTAATGACAAGGCACATTAACTGGAAAATCTACAGGGCAATGTGCTTGAAGCCATTGTCAAAGCACTGTAATAGTGATGGAGTATAAATTAGATTAATAAAAACTATTATTCACATACTCAACATTAAATTTAACTCCCATTTTATGAAGAAACAGTTCAAAAGTTCCTCTTATGCAATATAAGCTGTCCTTCATAACATTCAGTCGTCAAGGTAAGTATTTCTCCTGGTGGGCTAAGAGTCAGATAGCAGACATTATACAGTGAAGCTGTTTCATTGCTGGCTTAAGTTTAAAGGTAAATATATCACACATGAAGTGATTTGGTGGTGGTGGCTTTTTTTAAATCACTATTTTCTTTGTTTGCTTAGAAGAAAGGAATCATCCTAAATACACAAGATTCAAAACTTCTGGATGAAACAAGCTCTGAAAGACCTCTGTCCATCTGGGTGGGCCTTTCTGAAATGCATACAATCCTAACAGACTTTGCCACAGTCTCCTATCCTGCAGCTTTTGGGTTTGTTGCTGGAAATGGGTCTGTTACTCATTCCTTGCATATTGTGCACACCTGCACATCATGCTTCCTGCTCAACACATTTCTCATCCCCTGCACCACAAGATTTTAAGTTAGGCAGGCTGAGCTGCTCAGAGAAAGGTGCTGTTCTCTTAGATCTGCTTTAGCAGTAGCCAGGGCAAAAGATAATGAGACAATCTTCCTCTCTGCTAGCCAGCCTAGTGTTTTTAAATAACATCTAATACATATTTTAAAAAAAAGCATTTTTCAGCCCAAGTGGCTATTTATAATAAAAATAGCTGCAAGCATGGTAAGTGACAAGCAGAGAAACATAGTGACATATCTGACAAACAGTTAAAAAATATAGACAGCAATGTAGAAGGACAAACAGCAAACAAAGCTATCTGCCCCATCACAGTGGGTAAGATCACACCTGCCATGGAACTGTATTGCTTAGCACTTCACAGCAGTGCCTGAATAAAGGAAATCAGAATCACAATATATGTAACAAAGAGATCAAGCATATCTCTGACTGGGGAGAGGTGGATTTCAGAGGTATGATGGACTCCCACCTTCTAGTATCAAGAAAAAAATCCCAAGCCTCAAAATAAACAGCATTTGTAGTTAAGGACAGATCTCACTGCTGTTGAAGGGAGGACCAAGTAACAAATAAAGCTGAAAAACCCTTAAAATGAAACAACTTCTAACACAGAAGAAGCTCTCACTAACCTTTTCGCATGACATAATTGAAAAACTGCATGATAGAGATTCTCCCATAAGGATCATTATGGAGTAATTTAGCAAAGATCTTTGCTGTAAAGAACTGCCTGTAAAACAAACACACATCTGATTACACTGCACTGACAGATCCAGTTACAGTATTTGACATTTACAGATCCTGTAAAATAATGTTTTAACACAGAATGTGTTACTATGCTACACTGCACTCATCAGGAATCCTACCAAGTAACAATAGCAAACTCCATAAAAAGCAGCCACCTCTTCTGCTCATGAGACTCTTCAGGATGTAGAACTTTTGAGAGCTTCTATTCAATTTCTCTTTAGTACAATGTGTTTGGTAGCTTCCAATCTTCTACAACAATATGAACATAAAAGAAACTGCCAGTACTGACAAATAACTGGCTTCTGCCCAAATTTCAATCACAAAGCTATGTGCACAACAGCCATCCCCAAAAGGAGCATAAAAAAGTACCATTCACTGCACGCTGTGCACATCTGGTAGGAAATTCTGCATCAGAAAATATTAGGAAGGTTGGGCAATACCACTGGAGAAATGATTTCCAGTTCATTTACATAATGTGCTGTTTGGTGACCACTGACATCTAAAAATGCTCATGCTGATAAAAATTTTTCTTCAAAAGGATGCACTACCATTCTTTTAGGCACCTCTATTACAAGTCACCTCAGAGAGGCAGAGTACACCTTTGCAAGGATGTAAAGTAACCAGTTCATCAGTAACTACATGGATATGATTTTTTTCTCACGTTAAAACTGTTCCCATCTATTTTAGCAACTGAAAGTTACAGTAGCACTTAGGTTTAGTCAAAATGAGCAGATACAAGAGAAGAAAGCCTTACTTGCATTTTGGTCCAGCTTTTTCACCAACTTTCAAGAAGTTCTCGTAATTAATCATTGCTTCTTCCCCAATCATTGGTGATGTCTGATGTTTGTCCAGCAGAAACCATAGATTCTTAAAAGATATTTATATTTGGTTAAGAAGATATCTCTTTGTAGAGATGTCAACATGCTTAAGATATAGTATTTAAGAAACTCAGCAAAAATGTAGGCTTGATGCAAGGTTTTCTCAGTGAATCAGGACACATGGTCAGTTCAGCCAGAAAAGTCAGTGTGTGCTACTTCCATTCCCTTAAATGCTGCTAAATATACGCACGCTTTCCCTCCCTCACTAGCATTTCTAGGGTCACACCCCTTTTGTCTTTGCAGTGTAATAAAATCAACCATCTTTACAGTTATTTTATCATCTGGGCCCACCAGGGAAATCATTCCAACGTGCTGGGAAACTGGAAGCCATCCATTTAGTCCTGACATACACCATAACAAGGAAGCTTCACACTGGCATTACCAGCCCAAGGTAGGCAGCACTTCAGCTTTACCAAGTACGGTGTGCCCAAATTCAAAGCACCTTACCACAAGATTCTGTGGGCAAACAAACTCTGGAGATAATCTAAATCCATTCAGAAGCCATTACAAGACATGCTGAAATAATCTTCCTACCTGCAGCTCTTCATTATCCAACAGTTCTCTGCTTTTTCTTTGCAGAAAGACAGCTCGAGATTCTTCTCTTAATTTTTGAAGCAAGACTTCATCTTCAGCTGGCAGCTGCAAACATTGCAGAATTTTAATTTTCACCACAGGACTATTCAAGAACTACACATCCAGCAAGTACTCTTAGGTAGTTTTGAGTCACATGCCCTGATTGAAGTTGTTCACTTAACAGAAAATAGCCAGTCTACCAAACTTGCTTCTGCTACAAGGGACATCACTTGCACACGGTCTCAAACCATTCCAATAATGAAGCGCTTACCTAAAGCAGGACATCTTTAACAGGAGAGAGGTACCTAATACCAGATAACCCATTGAGTAAGCACTTTCCCAAGGTCATTAGGTATGAGCACTCACACATTAAAGACGTTTACTGTTGTGTTTTACTTGGGAGAAACAGAACATCCTGTTTCATGGTAGGCCTGACTCTCCAAAGTCTGAAAGTCCACTAGACTTGTTTGGCCAATATTTACGTGGACAGCACCACTGGAACTTGGAGAGTTGCACATGCAGCCATTAACTGAAACACAGGTACTTGAGAACTGCACTGGCAGAAACGTGAGACCCTAAGGAATACGTGACCATGAGAGGTTTGGCAGCAGTTGAGTGGTCAAGTTGATGAGTACCAGAAATATCAAGATGTCAACATGTGCTCCCATCCTAATCTGATTCATGCTCACAACTAGGCTGCTGGACCAAGCATTTCTGATGGATGATGCAAGCAACAGATCCATCTCTAATCTGCAAGACCAATGCCCCACCATTTTCACGAGGCAGCATCCCACCGTGTCTAAGCAGGAAACAGAAGATACACACGAGTAACACCAGTATGCCCAAATTTATTTAGAACTTTAAGTGCTTCTGAAAGACAACTTCCTGTCTTTACCAAGCAGACCGACTAGCAAGACATTTCACTGACTTTGGTAAGATTCTCAGTACTTACTAAAAACTGCTGAAATTCACAATTGTAAGAAAAAAAGAAAAATATTAGACTAAGCAATTCACATCATTCAGACTTCAATCTACTTTAGCTTCTGAAGCTGCAGGGTCCCTGTGAGTGAACATAACTTGTTTTTGCAACATAGAATGACCTCTTGTTAAAAGTTTATCTGGAAATACTTCACTTACCCTGTAGTAAAATCGTGGTATGTTTGCATATGACACGTTGTCACTTTTTTTTCCTCCTTTCCATTCCATGTAATATTTTGTGAACAATTCCATTTCTTCATCCTTTAGCTCTTGTTCACTCTTTTTGGCTGAGTGACACAGAAAAGAATGTTCACACTGTACTCCAAAGAGAGTTCTAATGTAATAAGGGGCTCGAAAAACAGAGTTAATACTGGGGCTTATCTGGTTGTGCTGTTTGGTAACACAAATACGAGGTGGAAATGAGCGGAGCACAGACCAATCACATAAATTACATAAGAGTACGTCCCATAAGTATTTTGAGTACGGTCACAGCTCTCTTTCAATGAGTGCACACACCCGATTCACTGCAAGGTGCGGAGCAGCTCACGGAGCAGCTCGGTGAGGCTGCCTGGCAGAGCAGCAGCACTGTGTGAGCCCCAGCGGCGAGCTGCGGGCCGGCCCTCAGACCGGCTCGGGGCTGCCGCTGCGCACCTGCCCCAGCGCTGGCCGCGCTCACCCGCGAGCGAAGCGCTCCCAGCCGCGGCTGGGGCCGAGCGCCGGGCCGGGCCGGGCAGCCCTCACGGCCCTCACCGCTCCCTGACCCCTGAAGCGCGGGCAACTCCGGGACCCGCCCGGCCCCTGCGGCAGCCCGGACACGGCGAAGCACGGCAGCACCGGAAAGGCCGACGCTCGCCCCGCGGGCCGTGCCCCGCCCGGCCCCGCCGGTGACTGCGGGCAGCCTGGGGCGCTTCCCCGCCCGCTCCCGATCCCGCTCCCGGGGCACTCACGCGCGCGGCGCGCGGCCAGGCGGGCCCGCAGCCTCCGCTCCCACTCCATCGGCACGCTCCTGCCGCCGCCTCCCCGCTCATGCGCGCTGCCCGGCACGACGCATGCCTGCCCTTCGGAGCTTCTTGCCCACACCCGACATGGCGGAGCAGCCCCCGTCCCTCCTACCGGGGCGCGCGGATCACGTGTCGCCCCGCCCGCTGAGACGCGATTGGCTCCACGCGCGGGCACGGGCCCGTCGCGCGCTTCCGGGCCAATGCGAAGCTGGCCCGCCCTGCCGTGGAACACGCGCCTGCCGCGCATGGCCGCCGTGCGCAGCGTCAGGTGGGACCCTCGCGGGTCATGAGGGAGAGGGGGGCTGAGGGAGAGAGGGACGAGCGGGGAAGGCGGTCCCAAAAGCCCGGGGATTCTGCGGTACTGCCGGGCCCGGCCCGCGGGGCACCGAGTGAGGGACGTGGGACACTGCGGAGTCTCCCCGCAAGGCGGACCAGCTGCGGACCTGCTGGTATTTACCTGTATAATCTAACGTGTCTCTGGCATTCAGTGTAATTACCGCTCGCGGTGTTGCTCTGCCTCTTTGGCAGCGGCGTTAGCAAGGATTTGGAATTGGGAGACAAGGTAAGTGGAAGTTTGTCACCAGGTGAAAAATGCGAGGGAAGCGATGTAGGAACCCCGTCCTGGGGCTGCCTGAACGATCAGGATTGGGATTTCTCACCTGAAATCGTCACCTGAGCTACCTTGAGTTTCGTGTTTGCTAGCGTGCAGATGGAAATATCACAGGAAGCCACGGAACAGGTCATGATGTCGTGGTGTTATTTTTACTTTTAGGAAATCTCCAGACTTAACTTGGACAAAGGCAGGAAGAAAAACCCCTTTTTGTGTAGCTGCATCAGCGTTGCCTTTCTGCGTACAACACTGACGGTACACATCGCTGCTGTAACCAACAAACAGGAATATGTAAAACATCTGTAGAAAGAAAGATGCCCTCATTTTGGATGATTGCCCTCACAGTCGAAGAGATTGACTTTCATGAGAAAATATTTTACCATTGTTTGTGTCAGTAAGAGACAAAAAGGACTCACAGAACAAGCATTTGGAAACAGAAGCTTATACAGCTTGACAGCCCTTGGGCTTCTATTAATAACCATCCCCATGCAAACTGTATTTTTCATTTTATAACTTTATCAGATACAGTGAGCTAGTAGTGAGACAATTTGGTCTTGTGATGGCACTCTTTTCTCAAACGAGTCAGGGTTTTCAGGCTTTGCTATGGAAATGTCACATGTTCTGGCCTGTTTCAAGATGCCGACAACTGTTTGCTGCCTCTTTCAGCATCCGTAATAGGGAAAGAATTAACTATTTCAGTTCTATGACATCTTCCAGCACTGCTTTGCCAGTGGACCCCAAAGAAACTGATGTCTTACCTGCCAAGAAAAGGTCTGAAATTGATTGCAAAGAAGGAAGAGGATGGGATGAGGAGACTAAAGAAATACCTGAAGGGAAATTCCACTTTTCTTCCTCTGTTGGAGCTGCAAAGAAATGGTCAATGAGTCCTGTTGTGCCAAGGCATAGGTTTAACAATCTACAACCTCCAGAAAAACCTTTGCAGGCTGAGGAATGGAACAAACTAAGGGAAGATTTCCAATCGCCTGAAATATTTGAAGAGGTGATGCTGAACAGTATGATCAGGTGCAACAGCCCCATTGATGTGGCCAAGTCCTTGCTGACCCACCTGGCAAAGAGTAACGGTGACATTGCATACAACATGCTGGTCAAATACCTGACACTCTGTGTCCAGCAGGGACAGGTGTCAGAAATCCGTGATGTGTACGACATAATGAAAGCCAGGTTCAAGATTTTAGAAAGTGGCGCTTACAGCCTTCTAATCAGGGGCTTGAGCAATTCAGATCAGTGGAGAACGGCCTTGACTGTTTTGGAAGAAGTAAAAAAGATTATGATTCCCTCACGGACGTGCTATGAAGCTTGTATCAAGGCAGCCTGCCGTCACCAAGAAATGAAACTCGCCTTTGAACTGTACAGTGAGATGTTGGCTAAAGATGTGGTCCCAACCTTGCACGTCCTGCAGTCATTTTTTGACTTCAGCAGGGGTATGAAAGGTGCTGAGCTACAAAAAGAGCTCTTTGGTGTCCTCTTATATTTGAGAGAGAACCAAATATACCCTCACAGAACATTTATGCAGAGTATAAAACTTTGGTTTGAAAGGTAAATAAAGTTTCAATAGCAAGATGCAGTTCATGAGGAGGAGGGATTCAGATTATCCCACAGATCAACTCTGAGACCCCTCAACATCTCATTTTGATTTTTGCTTCTTCACAAGAGACATGTTGTCATTAAAAGATGCATTTTATTTTTGCTCACAAATTACTGTGAAAGTTTAAAATTTTTACTAATTTCACCTTTTCTTTTACCTGTTAAATATTATTTCTTGGTACAAAAATTAGGAAATCGTGTTGGGTCATAGCAATTCAAAATAGCTGACTTATCTCTTTCTGGGCTGCTAGATAAGGAATACTGACAGGTGTATGAGGGCTTTTCCTGTAATTTATTGGAGTGTAGAAGTAGTAAGCTAGTTTAAAGTTAGATACTTTCTTTAAAGGAAAGAGGCAGCAAATTCCACTAGGTAAAATGAAGATTAAATGCATTGACTTGGTTAATCTCTTAGTATTCTATACAATCTTAATAGGAGGCTCTATATTTTAGCACAGTGTTTAGCTGGTCACACAGTTTGTTGTTGTGAGTATTGATTGTCAGACTCTGCAGATTACAACTAGTTACAGTGCACATGCACAATGGGGTTCACCTGAGCCCATTCCATATTTGTCATGAGGTTGGATGTGAGCCCATCTGTGATTTTTTAGCTGTTGGCTTTGATTTATGTGAGCTCCAGAGCCATTTTACAAGTTAGTCTTCCTGGATGGAAAATGTGGCCGTGGGAATGCACCACCATTATTGGAATGGCTTATGAATGTGTAGGGCAGTAACTCAGAAGTTGTCAGTGCACACTGATTGTGTGGTTCTTAAAATTTGAGGACAGCATAAACTGCTGAGGGTGACAGTGTTAGTTTTTTGCGTGTTGTTAAATGCTGGTTCTTTATATAATATTTCCAGGTGTTACTAAATTAATATGGATTTTTATAAAATTTCTTTGTAAGGTAGATGATTGATTGGTTTTTTTATTTCTAAATAAAAATACTGACCAAAATATAATTATACTGACACGTAATTAGGATATTGTTAAATAAGAGCCTGCCTAATTTTTTTATTTGTCTTTCTATCTGGACATATTAGTTTACCAGGAGGGAACTGGAGAGGACGCCTGACCAAAATTAAAGACAGGTAAATGCAACATTCTGTTTATAAGTGAGGTATTGTCTTGATTAGTCTATACTGATCTCTTCCTTCAAAAATATAAAAAAATGGCTTTCCTTATACAAATACAAAAGTATTTCAGTCCTTGAGAATGTGAGCCTTTGTTGTGACATATGATTTTGTAAACTCCAGTTTCCAACTCATACATTAATCAAGACCCAGCATGCACATTTGGAAAAGAATTATGCTTAGCAGAGCCAAGACAGAAAAACACAATAAAAAATAAGAGGTGCCATTTTACTGTGTGGCTTATTTGTCTCCTGTTTAGGATTTAAAGACTTTCTTTTTTGTTGACTTTACGATACTGTTGTTTAACAAGATCCATAGCAGAGCAGCTTTAGTGTGTAAAGACTTCTCTTTTTGAAAACTGATACTATTTGCACACTGCAGTTAATTTGTACAGATGAAAGATTTCTCCCTATCTCATTTTTAGTGAAGATAAAATGGTTCTTAGATTTTCACAGGTTTATTTGGGTATGTGTTTCTGTTACAGTGCAGTTTTCTTAATGTCCGTAAACTGCTATTTTAAATGTCATTCTTTTTGAAACCTTGTTTTATGCTTTTGTAGGAATTGGGCAATTATACATGTGTTAATTATGAGAATGTCGCCAATGGATTATGGGAGTATTAGGTGGTTTATAAAAATACTCCATGTTGCATACTGTGAAGTAAAAGCACGTGTAGAGCCCACAGTTTTTGAAACCCTTGAAAGAACAGGATAGATCACTCTTTTAAGAGTTGTTTGCTATAAAATAAATTATTATTATGTAAGAATGTGTGTAGTACTGTACTCTGTTATAATAATTCATCATATTTTAGACAGCCTTTTCCAGTCTTTAGGACTTTTAAAATTCTAAAGTCAATTGTCTTGACTGAGAGGTAAGTCTGTTTTCTGTCTGTCTCTAAACAGTTAAAGACTCTGAGAACTAAACTAACTTAGATCACCTCACATTTTATCATGGGTTAAGAATCTGTGAACAAAATGGTGACAAGTAGTTCCATAGTAGTTATTTTGCTAGAACTGTAAGAACACTTTATTTTGAACTAAACAAGTTTGAGGTAGCCTGCTTGGATAAGTGTTTGAATAAAACTGAAATGGTTTCAAGAAAACTAAAAGAGTATAATAGCTAGTGACTTCAGTAGGTTTTGGTTGTATCACAGAAAGACCACAACTGATTTTCTGATGATTGTACTGTCTTGGAGTTCTTCTAAAGAATTGTGCTTATATATAGACACTTGATAAGTTAGTAATATTTAAGGAATATCTTATTTAAAAGCCTTTTCCCTTCTGTTTACTTGTTTTGTTGTTATTGCAGTGGACAATGCCCAGTTTGCAACCATCAGCTGGAGGACAGTAACCTCACTGAAGAGGAATACAGTCATCTCAGTGAGAGAATAATAAAGGACGTGATACATGGAACTGACACTTTTAGAAAGACAAGTCCAGAGGTAGGTCTTGTAGACTGTGAGGTTCAATGGCCAGAAGGATAATATGTGAGTAACGTTCAGGCACTTTGAAGAACACCAGAAATTTTTCCCTTTGCTTTAAAGATTGGTAGGTCATTAGATAGGCTATGAAGTATTCTGTGTGTTTATAGTATCCTGTGTTTATCCTGTGAAGTATTCAGTTATGTTTATAATTTGCATCTAAATCTCAACATCTTTCATATTTTATTTGTTCTTACATTTTCAGCCAGCTGTTAATGGTTGCTGAAATAATTAAAATGTGGGGTGTTTTTACATTAAAAATTAAAATCTTGTGATCTTCTGAAGGTTAAATTTTAAATATGGAATAAAACCCAGTGAATAGAACAAAAGACATCTTGAGTTTGCAAAAAAGTTAAAGAACTGGTTTTAGTTTTGTTCTGTTACCTTTTACAACCTGCCAACCTATCAACCACTCCTCAATTTTAAAGATATACTTTCATATTTATAATTACAGTATCAAGCTTTTCAAAAGTCATGGTAAACGTATGAGAGGGCACAATTTCAGACACTACAGTATATTGTAGTTCTATCACTTCAGTAAAGCTTTTGGCACTGCCTCCCCAAGCATTCTCCTGGGGAAGCTGGTGGCCCATGGCTTGGCCAGATGCTCTGTTCACTGGGTGACAAACTGTCTGGGTGCTCAGGCCCAGGGAGTGGCTGTGGAAGGAGCTGCACCCAGCTGGCAGCCGGGCACCAGGGGCGTTCCCCAGGGCTCAGTGTGGGACCAGTCCTGTTTAACACCTTTGCTGATGATCTGGACACAGGGATCAAATGCACCCTCAGCAAGTTCACAGACAACACCAAGATGTGTGGGAGTGTTTATGAGCTGCAAAGCAGAAAGGTTCAGCTGATGGATCTGGATAGACTGGATCAGTGGGTCAAGGCCAACTCAGCAAGGCAAAATGTCAGGTCCTGGACTGCTGTCACAATAACCCCAGGCAGTGCTACAGGCTGGGGACAAAGTGGCTGGAAAACTGCCCAGTGGAAAAGGACCTGGGGGTGCTGCTTGACAGCAGCTGGACATGATCCAGTGTGTGCCCAGATGGCCAAGAATGCCAATGGCATCCTGGCCTGTATCAGAAATAGTGGGGCCGGCAGGAGCAGGGCAGTGATTGTTCCCCTGTGCTGAGCACTGGTGAGGCTGCATCTCCAATCCTGCGTGCAGTTCTGGGTCCCTCACCATGAGAAGGACATTGCGGTGCTGGAGCATGTCCAGAGAAGGACAATGGAACTGGACAAGGGTCTGGAGAGTAAGTCATAGGAGGAGCAACTGGGGGAGCTGGGGTTGTTCAGCCTGGAGCAAATGAGACTCGGGAGACCTTACTGGTCTCTACAAGTACCTGAAAGGAGGCTGCTGCCAGGGGGGTTGGTCTCTTGTCCCAGGCATCTAGCAAAAGGACAAGAAGACATAGCATCAAGCTGTGCTAGCGATGGTTGAAGTTGGACATGAGGAAGAATTTCTTGACTGAAAGGGTAGTAAAACACATAATGGATTGCCTAGGGACGTGGTAGAGTCACTGTCCCTGGAGGTATTCAGGAAACAACTGTATGGGGCACTGAGTGCTGTGGCCTAGTTAACAAGGTGATGATCGGTCACAGGTTGGACTCGATGATTTTGGAGGTTTTTTTCCAACTCTAATGATTCCATGGTTCTATTTCTGACATGTTTTGTGTGGAGATAACAGATTTGGTGGTAGTGATACGGACCAATGCTGAGCCCCACTAGATGGAGCCCACACCACATCTCGGGGCAGGTTTGCTTTATCTTTGAGTATTGATGGGGCGTTTGCTGCAGCTGGCACCTCAGTTCTTCACCAGCTTTGAAAGTATGGAAGAGGGCACAAGGTTTATTCTTCAGGCTTTCTGCAAGTACAGACATTGAGCATGTTTATCAGCTGCAGAAACTTGAAACAGTCTTGGGGTATTTGTAGTACATGCAGCCTATTGTGCAGACATCTGATTTCAACACAGATGTTATTATCAGTTCAGGACTTTTGATCTGATCTAGCTGCAAATTTTACAGGAGAATAAAATTGTTCTTAAAAATGTAGCAGTCATTTTAAGTATGTAATAGGTACTGGTGTTCTGTAATATCATAAAATAAACAAAAGGCTGTGTTTTATTGAATGCTGTACGGCTTGAAAATTTCAAATGTGTCAAGTAGACAGGGCTAGATTGGCAGTAGCAGTTGAAGGTGGAGAGATTTAGGAAGGGAGTTCTGGGTAACAGGACCTTCACACACAGTCTGAAGAGTAGTAGAAATTATGTTCCCCCTGTGTGAGAGCCTGATTGAATAAATGCATACAATCTAATGAAACAAAAACTCAATACACTACATTAAATTTTGATGTCAGTAGATTCTGTTAGACTGTGTGATAGCTGAAATTCCATCATTTTTCACTCTGGGGCCACCTCCTTGTTAGTTTCAAGTTGATCTCATTCCAGTTCTGTATCAGCAGGTAGTCTCTGAGTGGAGATGAACTTGATGTGTTCACTGTTGTTTGTACAGCTTAAAGTCTGCTTCCTCAGTGAATTTTGGACATGGATGTGGGGGTAGTGACAAAACAGTGTCATTATCTATCATGATGTTTCCAGAAATAAAATTGGGACTTTTTAGTTGGCTTTGTGCTATGAAAGCAGACATGTGGTGATGAAAATGCTGCCCATTTTAGGTATGTCAGACTGTGTGACTTTTCTGCAGCCAGGGCCTTCCAGAGGGGAACTGGGTGATGAGGCTCAAATAAGGATGTGAGTAAATACATCTGAGAAGGTGGGGGGGATTTCATTTTCCAGTCAGTCACTTTTTTTGTAGTGGCTGTAATTGAAATAGGAAACTTTAGCTTTGTATTCCTTCTTTCCTCCTAACTAGTTTTCCTTAGTGGATTTACATTTCCTGTAATGAAATGATTAATCAGGAAAACAGTTTGAGTTGCTTTGACCTTTAAATATTTTTTCCAACAGTGTTTGAAATTGAATATATAAATGCTTTTGGAATCTTTTTTTTTTTTCACTGAGGAATAGTTATTTGTCTTACTTTTGCAACAGGATTGTTGCTTTATTTTATTTCTGTCACTTAAGAATAAATATGATCAGAGTAGAAATGAGGAGCAAAGAGTTGGTTTGTTGAGGATCCCCCAAACATAGTTTTTTGTGCAGAGATTTAAAAAAAAAGTCTTTTTGTAATTAGTTCTAGGAAAGAAAATCAAAGAACATAGGTTTGTACATCAGAATGGTAGTGAACATTATTTACAAATATATGGAAAAGATGCCTTGCATGAACTATAAAACTGATTATCTGTGATAAGGAAATGTTATACATTAAAAATAGGCAACAATTCAGATCCTTATGCATCTCTTCTGGAAGGTCTATTAGGATATCATATGATGATCTAATACAGCAAGCTGTAACCTTGCAGGCTGCCATAGAAAGGAAACAGTTACAGTAAGACTGTCACCTTTTGTACCAAATTTCTACGTGATATTTTCTGTCAGATACTTGTTTACCCTGGTTGCATTTAATTGGGAGCTGTGCCATTGAGCCTGAGAGGGTATAATTGGTGTGCTGAGAGGCAGAATCAACTTTTGCTGTGATGACTTTCATGTTGCAGCTGCTCCTGGGTGTTTACACAAATGCTGTAATTTCATTCCCTTTGTGGTTCCTGCTTACCTCTGATAAGCCTGAAAGGGCTGTTGTGCAGTGGGAAGGAAGCTCATGGGAGACATGTATGTGCTGTCAAGAGGGCAGGAAGAGATGGGTTTGTGCTCGTGTGAATTCCCACACTGGATCTGGCCTAAGCAGGGATTTTACATATTCTTCTAGCATATAGGGGACAACAAAGAGGAAGTAGCCCATTCATCTCAGTGTTCTTTTGCAACTGAATGAGGTGGTGCTGTTTGGAAGGAACCTTGAACACTAGTCTCTAACTCTTACCTTTTAGATTGATACTTTTTTTTTCTGGAGAGCTTTTGTTCTCCTTCCAACTCCATGATTTGCCGCAAAGGCCCAAGTGACCCAAAGGGGGCTTTGGGAATGTGTCAGTCCTGTTCTGTCAGCCCGGGATAAGTGTGCCATTTCCCTCCTCTACCTCTATTCCCATGGATGTTAGCTGAGTCCTGCCAGCAGTGCCCACTGTGGGCAGAGGCTGTGGACAGGCAGCACCGTGCACATGCACATCTCAGTGAGTGCCTGCAAGCACCTTCCTGTTCCTGACAGTGCCTCCCAAGGCTGCAGCCACAGGAGCTCCTGACTTGGGGGTTATTTGTAAACTCAGAGGCCAGACAAATTGTGTGCAATCCAGAGTACACAGAGACACCAGACACAATACTGAGAAAAGCTGTCCTGTTTAGAAGGGTTTGAAGGGGATTTCCAGGCTTTGAAACTGTAGGGGAAATATTCAAACTCGTCAGGCATAGCAACAAATAGACTTAAGAGTGCTCCACCAAGTTGCCTCAAAAAAAAGAACTGGCTGGATTTCAGTTGGAAAGCTGAATTTTAATACTTACACTTAATATTCATTCCTGTGTTTTTCTTTTGGTACCAAGAAACATTGCTGAAAACAAAGCAACTCCCATAACATTGTATTTTATGAAACTGTTAAAAATTGAATATTTTCACTTCTCTAAAATACACCCTGTTTGATAATAGGGGTAGTTACATTATAATTGAGTGCAGTATAATATTCTATTAATCAGAATTTTCTGTTTCCTTGCACTTGAGGATGTTGTCATTAAACAAGAGAGGAAGCACTGCTTTTTCTGCTGGACTTAAAGTATTGTGACTTCTTCTGGAAAAAATGCGTGTTGAACATTGTAGTTTTACATTTTTAAATTTAACTAGTGTCTCTCCATCATTCCTGAAGTGAACAAAAACTTTATTGTTCAGAGGAAGTGACAAACGGCCTTCTCTGCAGTGATTTGAATATGTTTTAGTGTGGGGTTTTTTAATTCTTATTTTTGAACTCTGTACACTGGCAGGAACATAATAGCCTTTCTTGTATTTGTAAGTCCTCTGTGAATTTGCTTATGTATCTCCTTTGTATGTTAGATTACTTTGGGTTTTGGCATTTAGGTAGTAGAACTTTTTGTTTTGAGAATTTAGTTAATGCCATGATTTTTATTTCTAGTTGCCAACATACTTCTTATTTAGACTTGAGAAGAAAAATATTCAAGATATTCAATTTTTCTGTGATTTTAAACTTATCATACACTTAAAACCGTTATAGACATTAAAATTATTTCAAAATACTCGTGGATTAGTCTCATTGCTCTTACTGCTTGTTTAGCTATATTTTCTTCATTTTGAAATATTTATTTCTGTTATCATGTTTAACATAGTCTCTGTAAATATTAATAATGAATTCTTTCCCTCATTTTTGTTGTGGTCTTGAAGCTCTTGTATGTACACTGGTATGGGAAGAAAAACATATATTTCTTTTCTATAAATCTATAAGTGTTTTTACAGAAGCTGAAATAGTATTGTCTTACCAAAAAGTACTGTTTTCATATTTATTACTGCTGCTTTTCCAAATACTTCTCGCTGTGTAAACCAGACTTTTGAAGTCTGGAGGTACACTTATTTAAAAAAAAAAAACTTTAAATTAATTAATTAAGGTAGCAAAACTAGTTATTTTTCTTGCTTGGTTTTTCAAACAATAATTCCTATAGTCCTGGTTTTTTACAACCAACCTCTCTTGCTTTGCTGTAATATTCCAGGCTGAGAGTTACATTTCATAAAATGTTGTTTCATCATTTAGCCAGTTAGCATAGTCAGGGCTACATGTGGGAAAAGGTGATCCCAGTAGTATCACCTGCTACCAATCTCATTCCATTTCCTGGCTGCGTTTTCATGCCAGGACAGTCCTCTGTGTTGTAACCTCAGCAGAGGGACTGGTGGAGACTTAAAACTGTTGTATGGGCTGAGTTCATCCACTTGAGTCTTTCTCCAAAGCCAGGAATGAATGGCTGAGGAAAGGGAGAAGGTGGAAACACCCCTTTCTGGGGCAGCTCTGGTACATACCAGTATAAGCTGGTGGTGAAATAGTGCATGAGCCACCCAGCTGGTGTGGAACACAAGAAAAATGCAACTCTTTGTGCTTTTGCCAAGATGTGAATGGACTTGAGCCACCCACACCCTAGTGATTAAACAATAAATTATTTTAAAACTCTAAAATTCTTTACATGAATATAAATTCCATCATGGATTTGGTTATAGCTAGCTTTTTCTTTTAGTTGATTTAGTCAAGTGTGTATCCATTTGTGAAGAAAAGATTTTTTAATAAAAGGTGCAGTGAATAATTTTTAAAGGTTACATAGTTGGCATTCCCCTGTTTTCCCAATAAGGCAATGAATGAAATCAGGTGGGTTTTTTAAAATTCCCTTTTCCTTTGTTCATGGTGTGAAACAGGATATCACTGGAGCCACTCTGAGCCCTGTGCTGGGAAGCCCTGCAGTGAGGTAACAGCCCTGCTGTATTGCAGTACTCCTCTGCAGAACCTGAGCCTTATGGAGGGTCATGTCAATAAGCAATACAAAATGTGGTTTTAGCTTAGTTCCTTCAGTTGAGTCATGCTTTCAAGTCCATAAGGAAAATGAACTTTCCCTTAAAAACTTTGTGGGATGAACCCATTCAGAACAAGTTAGATATCAGTGTAAGGTTTGCTGTGTTTATTTTGGTGCTCTTACCTGGAGGGTCCGGGGAGGGGGGGGAGAGAGAGAGAGATGTGTTTTGTTACTTGTTGGCTTATTCAAGGAATTCATCAGAAGTGTCCCTTGTCCTGTTGAACAGGATGTTTCCAATAAACGCTCCTGTGGCATACACCACCTGTGGGGTGTGTGTAGATCACACATTGCAGTCTCCATTTGAAAGGGTAAGCCTTTGTGAATACCTTCCTTATTTTTGCCTAAACCAACTTCACCCTTGGGGATGGTCCTGTGGAGGGCTAAGAGTTGAATTCAGTGATCCCTGTGGGTCCCTTCCAACTCAGCAAATCCTAGGATTCTGTAGCCTTCATGTCATCGTTGTACTGCATTGATAACTGTTGTGTCTGGGTTCACTTGATGAGTTGTACCCTAACTGCAGCTGTGCTCTAACCTTCATTTACTGCTCAGAAAGAAAGCCTTTGATTTCTTCCAACAGTCAGCTAATGGGAGAGATATCTTTAGGGAACTGTGGATGAATCATCTGTTTACTACTGTGGCTGAAGTAAGAGCTGCATAAAATCCAGACAAGTCCCAGTCCTTAAAAGATCAGCATTCTTTGAATTGTCTACTTTCTGTCTTTGTCGTGGGTTGGTCTTGGTTGGACACCAGGTGCCCACCAAGCTGCTCTATCACTCCTCTCAACAGGACAAGGTGTAGGGGTATAAAATGAGATGGAAAAACACTTGTGAATCAGGATAGAGACAGTTTATTAAAGCAAGAGCAAAGACTACCTGCAGAAATGAGGAAAAATAAGATACTTATTCTCTACTTCCCATTGCCAGGTGATGTCCAGCCACTCCCGAGTAAGTAGAGCATCAGTATGCAAAGCAGTTGCTCCAGAAAACAAAGGTCATAATAATAAACACCCTCTCCTCACCCCCTTCTTTCTCCTGGATGTTATTCTGAGGAGGTGTCACATGGACGGGCTATCCCTTTGGTCAGGTTGTGTCAGCTGTCTTGGGGATGTCCCCTCCCAAGATTTTGCCCACCACCAGCCTACTGGTGAGGGAGAATGTTGGAGACACAGCCTTAATGCTGTGGGGAGCATTAACTCCAGCTCAGCCAGACCCAGTACGCTCCTACCATGTAAGTCTTTGGGCATTTGTATTATGTCTGAATGAGGTAGCCTGCTGCTTATTTCCAGGCTTTGCCCTTTTCCTTCCCTGTGTCCAGAGAGGATGAGAAATATGGCAGCTCAAAAACTGTCTCTCAGGGGAGGAGACCTTCTCTGTCAATGTATTTTTTTTTCTAGAAAAAGAAAGAACACACTCTCATGTGTTGCTGGGGAAATATGGGTGATGAGGAGAAAATAAACTGACCCTTGGGATTTTTAGTCTGTCTGAGGCTTTTTGTTGGAGTCTTCTGTAGTTGGTGACATGAATTAAAGTTGGCAATTTGTCTTCTGCACTTTGCTGTTAACTCTTCATTTCCCTCCCTGAATAAGTCTCCTTGCCACCAGCAAACCTTTCCTCCCTGTTTTGCACAGTTTGCACACAGAGAAGTAAAGCATTGAGCTGATCTGGAGGCTGGCAGGGCATGCTGGCTGGCAGGCATCTGTTCAGAATGTTAGGAGACACCGACAGGAGGAGATGGTGCAGAAATGTGCAGTGGCCAAAGGAATGACACTGAAAAAGCTGCAGCATCTCCCCAGCTCAGGAGTAACCAACCCTCAGAGAGCCAGGAGATGGCTTTCTGAAGGGTGCTGAGCCTATCCTGGTGCTTCTTAGGAGAACCTTCTGGCAGCCCTGCAACATGTGCTCTTCTGGGAGATGAGAGGGATCCAAGCCAAGAGTGGGCAAAGGAGAGTGCAGACCTACTGAACCCCTTTGCTGCTTCCCCAGCTCATGCTGTAGTATTCCCTGAACAAAACAGTCTACTCTGCCCATCAGGGAAAACCACCTTTTCAGGAACTGCTCTATAACCATTGTCACTTGAAATAAAATACGACTTGAAAAATTCTCTGCAAAGTGCTTGTTTTGTATTGAACTGAGTCCATAAAGACAAGATTACTTGTACAGTTTGCCTCTTAGAAACATCTTGACTGTACCTATGTTACTTCAAATAATATTGCCAATTGTTAGCACTGGGAAAATAATGCTGTGTTGGAATGTTTACCACATGTTTCACCTGCTTCCACTTTTTGGTTTTTTCTATTTTCGCTCATCTTTGTCTCAGAACTTTTCTATCCTAATTTCATTTGGGCTGCATGTGTTCTGCTTCTTTTCATCTCCCACGTTTCAGACAGCCATCCAGTGATGACTTGCCAGATTTTGAACCATGGGGAGGTCCATGGGTGGTGTAAGCCCAGAAGTCAGGAATCCATGTTGTTTGCTTTTGCACTTGTTTCTACCTGCTATCCCTGCCACTGCCTTTCCTAGGGACTTCCCTCTGTCTTGGTGTCCCTGTCAGATGGCAATGAGAATTTTTATTCATCTTTGGAAAATACTTTGAGATTAGGGCAGGAGAATGGGGAAAATACTTCACAAGTGCCAACAATTTATTTTTGTTTTAGATGATAATTTCCTTGTTCAGCGTTTTATACTTTCTCACAGTAACATTTATTGAAGCCATGGAGAAATGAAAGATCACATAACAGACAATTAATTCCCAGGGTGCTAGACTGAGCCCTGTGTTGTCTGTGTTCTTACCACTGTGCTTTTGACTGGTACACCTCTGTTGACCTGGAAATTATTCCTGAATTTTTAACAGCTGAGTGAGCCATCTTATCTTGCTTGGTTTGTACTCTTAGTACAAAGTAGCCCTTTTTCTAGTATAATTTGTCATAAGCATTCCAACTAAATTTGAAGTGATCATTTGTTACTGCCTGACAGTGTTGTATTTTCTGGAAAAATGAATTTTTCATTCATTTATTTCTCCAAGGAAGAATTGTGTATGCTCTGCATGTTTTTGGGTGCTGAGGCAGTGGCTTTTATTTAGATGTGTGTTGCCATATTGCTACGTGGAAGAAGGCAAGATTAGAAGAGTACTTCTTGAATCCTTTGCAGAAGGCATGAAATATTAATTGTTTTCAGTTCCTGTGAAAGTTAATTTATAGCCTGGATTTTGAAGGCTCTGTCAGTGAAAAATAAATCTTACTTGTTACTAGAAAGGTGATTTATGCAATTAGGTCACTGCCCATCAGGAAAATGCAGAGTTCTTGGTCTTACTAAAACCAGTCAGAAGCAAAAAGTAAAAATCTTATGCAAGTTTCTGCAAAAAAACTACTAAATCTTCCCCCCAAAAATCAAGGGAGAAATTCCTGAAGATTTTATTATAGCTTTGTAGTCTGTTCTTCTCTTATGGACTCTCAAACCTAAAGCAGTTGTGGTTTCCTTACGAGGATAAAACTGGGTGTTTTGCTCAATCAGTGCATTGAGTTTCTGACCTAGTAAGAAAGTTCATGGTTTTAGCCTTAAAGCCATGTGTTTCCCACAGATGGAGTACTATCTTTCTAAATGGATGTTTATTTAAATATTGACTGGCATTCAGAGATTGCATATTTTTTTCAGAGAACGTTAGTATGATCATTATTTTTCATTTGGATATGTTAAGAGCTATTAGTGGCGAAACCATCTACTGGACTGTAAAGTTGCTTTGTTCAGCAGCAGGGACAATGACTATAGTGTGTATCTTCATATAAGTGTACAGTTCAGATTGTAATTTTGAAAATTTGGATAACTGTAAAGTTTTGGGGTTTGGTTGTAATGTAATTTTTGGTTGTAATGGTTTTATTGGATGTATCCAATGTAATGGCTTAAAAGATGGGGTGGGTTTTTGTGGTGTGATTGTTTTAGGAAATAATCTAGTGATGTGAAGTGTAGTCAACAAAGGAAAAGTGAGACATTTGGGCTTTGTTTCCTTTTTAAATACAAATGGAATGGAATTTCTTTCTATTAAACTCAACATATTATTCCCTTGTGTTTATTTATTTATTTATTTATTTCAGGAATTGGAGACCTTTCAAACATTTGTTGAAAATCGACTTCCTTTTGATATTGTTATTGATGGACTCAATGTTTCCCACATAAAATCCAGAAAGATGCAGTGTGAAAATGTAAGTGCTGGTTAAATATTCATTAAGTGTTTTGTGTATACTGGTTGTAAAACAGTGAGTGCCTCATTATTAGTTATCCTCTAGAGAAAATGAGCAAATACTTTGTCGCACATTCACAATGAAGTTCAAGGAGTTACCTAAATTTCACAAATTAAAAATTACTATATATTTGCCTGTATTAGCTGTAAAATGTCATACATTTCCTCATATATTCAATGTTTATAGTTCCAGCTAAGGTGTCAATGATAACATAATTACACAAACTCTGTGTGATTGCGTAAGTTTTCATAGTAATAGGGATTTGGCGGAACTGGGTAAATCTGCTGTGTAGAAAAATTAGTCTAATATAGTTTTTATGGTAAAATTGTCGTTTAAAGAACGTCTTGCATAGTTCAAACCACATCCTGTACACATTTAAACATTATTTCATTTCCTATTGCTTTGAGACTTGAGTCCTGTTTAACAAGGGTAGCTCAAACTGGCTTCAGTTCTTTCCATTTGATTTGTAGAAGAAAAATCCTGCTCCTTTGTCAATACCTGTGTTTGAGAATTCTTGATACTCCCTTGTAGCACTTCATTAAGAATTGGCTTAAAGTTATTTGGGGGTTTTTGTCAATCAAATTTACTTTAAATTAGGAGTAGCAAAGTAGCTGCTCACACATATTTCAAAGCCAGAATTTAAATTTTCTCGCTCTCAAAATTAAAATGAATTTATAAATGAGCTTGATAATGAAAGAAGAAAATCACTTTCATTCATTACAAGAAATACATTTTTGTTCTAAGAGTTACTTTAAAGCTATTGTTAGGAAGTAATGTATACTCATATATGTAGATAAAAGTGAGCTGAGGAGGTTAGATAAACTTGCTGAAAGGTGTTTCAGAGTGGCAGTGTAGTTTCATGAGATACTGTCTCACAAAGAGAGCCCTTTACTTACTACAAAAATAGCAAAAAAAAGTTCACAAGTTGGGTGGGATCAGGGAGGAAGTTTTAATTATCTGAGAAGAATTCCAGGCAGAACATAGTGGCACAATGTTTTAACATGTAGAAAGACAGATCTGTGCTGCCAAAGATGAGGAGGGGAAAAGAATGTCCTTGCTCAGTGCATGCCTTTCCCACTGTGGGAGCTCTAAACAGGATTCTGAATGGAAACTGGAGGCAATCGAGCAAAAAGTCAACCTGATTTTGGCAGATAATTACTCCTGATTTCTGATCACAAGTCTTACTAGGAGGTATTAGCATGCTGAGCAGCATAAATTGCCTTTCAGTTTCTCCTTAGCTTGGGCTGTAATGGAAGCACTTTGGGATCCATGATGCCAAAGAGCTCCAGGAGGATTCTGAGGAGGCATCAACTTTCATTTAGGTTGTTCTGTATAGGTACAGGTCAAATTTCTCTTGAATCCCAGCTGTTTACTGATTAGGAAGATTTTGGGAAGACCTGCCTTTCCTTCCTACCCAACAGAACAGTGACTTGGGCTCACCCCAGCTTATCTAGAAGAGGGTTTTCTTAGCTAAAATTTACTTGTCCTATGAGTTTGGTTGCTCTGAATGATTATTTTGTCATTTTGTCATGCAAAAAAAAAAGTTAATCGTTGGGGTTTCTGCCAGTCTTTTTCTGCTCCTGTTTTCTGGATCCTGTTTTTTGGGAATATGGAGTCATTACATGAGAGATTGGAGAAGCCCATTATTTTGCCATAGACCTGTAGATACTCACTGGCTGAATAGTACCTGTTTTGGCGTGGGAAGTGTATTTGCACTCTAAACAACAAAATAGCTGCTTCACTACCCAAAAGAAACAATCTAGACACATGGACTACTAAAGACTTTTTCCTGCATTGATCTTCTCAACTAACTGAGATACTTTTAATTCTTTAATGCTAGATGTCATTATACACAATTGTAGTGTTAACTATTGAGTTTATAGTTTTTTCCAAGTGGAAACATAGTTTAAATGTGAGATCGTTCTGGATGCTAGCAGATCCTGTTTTATTTCTTCATGACTCTGAACTTCTGTGTTGTAACATGTCAGAAAAGGACTATGTTTTTGTTCTTATTTTGGATCCTTCTAACAAGAAGCATGCATTCTTG
The DNA here is from genome assembly GCA_024865655.1 of Emberiza elegans. Classification (NCBI taxonomy): domain Eukaryota; kingdom Metazoa; phylum Chordata; class Aves; order Passeriformes; family Fringillidae; genus Emberiza; species Emberiza elegans. The sequence continues at coordinate 51,790,437 of JALJVW010000139.1, read as the reverse complement.
TTTTCTGACTTTTTTTTCAAGACTGCTAAAAACAGAAAGAAACCCGCAAAGCAGAGCAATCCTTTCTTCTGCCTCCAAACTCTTTTCAGATGAGGGAGGAGAAGGCCACAGTAATCTGTTGATGTGTTGCTTTTATGGTTATGGTGTTGCTGCCAAGCAGTCTCCCATCTGTGGATGCTGACCTCCCTGAATGCTGTAGTCTGTCCTTTGAGGGCTGGCTCTGCCACAAAACATCCTCTTCTGGAGGCTCCTATCCTCACACCATGACAGCCAAATGGAAAATGTGGAGTGGCACGGATGGGGCATTTACAGCCTGCCTTGTGAAGCTCCTCAGTCTGCACAGGGAAACACAGTGCTGAACTGAGAAGATGGAGAGGAGAAATAATGTGGAACAAGTGGGATGCAGAGCACAAAGGATGGAAAAGCCAAGAGTGAAGGCTACTGAGGTCAAGCTGTCTGGCTAGGGTAGCATGACAGTCCCATTTTGAAGAGAGGAGGTAAATGAGCAGTGTTTCTGAGGACCTATGTTAAAGCTGTCCAGCCTATGAAAAGCTGAATTATTTAACTTTTCAAAAAGCTAAGTTATTTGAGTCTCCAGGTATGGGTCAGTCTGTGTCCTTTTCAAGGGTTGATTACTGCATCTGTTAGACCCAGTCAGGATATTGTTTTATAAACTTTTCTGTTATATGTACTTAGTATGCAGCATGGTTAAAAGAGAAAATGAGATTGTTGCTGTGTTTCTAACACACTCTTAAGTGTTACTGTTTGCAAATTATTAGTTTCTTTGGAACCTGTCCCTTATGGGATTTAGAGAGAATGGCAAAATAAAGAGTGTTGTTAAACACAAGAGAAGGCCTAAGATTTATGTGACAAAAACATGGTAATTTAAATGCATTCTGGTCTTAATTTAAATTTTACAAAAAGTACTGTTTAACTTCATGACTTAGCTTCCAGAACTGCAGCTGTTCTGCTGAAGACCAAGACTCTAGCTAACTCTTAGTCATATGATTAGAATAAGAATACATTGATGAAATTTTCCTCCCTGTTTCAAATAGCCTGACATTGGTAATTTAATGTCTTAGGCATCTTGGGGAGTGGCTGGGTTGTGTGGCAAGGCACAGGTACCTTGAGGGATAAGAGGAGACAGAAAAAAAGCAAAAGTTGAAGGTAAAATTTTTACTCATTTAACTCCCAAAGTGTTCTGACATTCTAGAAAGCTAGATATGTGACTTCTCAGGCAACTTCAGTCCTCATAGGCAGCGCTTAGCAAATCATCATGACAGATGTACTGGAACATCCTGTGGCAGTTTCTCTGGTTTATGACACTCTTGGTTTGTAAATATAATCCCCAATTGCCCTTTTGTCCAGGTGGGTTTTATTCTTGGTCTGTTTCCTGGTAGAAATTATGATATGGCTGCATAAATTACTCAATTCCTGAAAAAAAAAAGGGAGGCAGCGTGAAGATGGGAAGAAAGATTTTTTGAGGGCTAGGGAATGGTGAACCCATTTGATTTGAAGGCACTGCACACATAGTGACTGTAAAACTGCAACACCAGACAGCACCTCCTTTCAATCCTTTGCTTCCTTACTGTAGCATTTTAAATTAGACATTAAAGTTGACCCCTTATTAAAAGATCTTGTAGAATGGAAATTATTTTTGCTATATTATTAATAGAAAAATATTCCAAATCTCCCTAAAGTCTAAAGTGGTTCAGCCTTGTCACCTGCTGCTGTAAGACTGTACCTGATGGGTTTGCCTGATGAGTCAGTCACTGTACTGCAAACATGTGGCTTGTAAACAGAGCTGTCCTGGCACTTTAACTAAGCAAAGTTGATTCAGGCTGTGTCATGACGTGTTATCCTTTCCTCCAGATGTATCTAATTACATAAATCCTTACCCAACACAATCACATTTGGTACTCTCTGTAGTGCTCTCACCTTTCACCTTGTAAAGGTCAAGAGAGGGAATTTCCACACACTAACTGTCCTTTTCTCCTACTAAACAAACTGTTACATAGTACTTAAATGGATGTTTTCCTGTTTATGACAATTTTCTGCAGAAGTATTCCTTGGAAATGGCAGGGATTCCCAGTACAAGCAGGATAGCTAGGCTCTAGAGACTGCTCTTGAGTTGCAGAAGGGGAGTGAGGACGTTTTGCTCTGCTTCAGCTACCCCTGAGCTGTGGAGGACCAGGTGGGAGGTGAGAGAGGGGTGAGAGAGCATGATCTGCAAGAAAGTCTGAAGAGTATTTTGCTATTCCTAATTCACAATGAGTTTGGTGTGTTGTAAATTAAGTATGCAGCCCAGCCCTTGTTTTTAGCTGTGCCCATCTGGTGTTAGAAGTAACTGAATATATATTTCAAATGTGTGTTGGATCAAAGCTAACTCACTATTCCCTTCTTCAAACAGTTTGGCAGTTGGGGTCAGCTCTGCCCTAACTTTACCCTCTCTAATCTCTGTATTAAACCCAGACATCTAAACGATTGGTAAAATAGTTCCAGACTGAGTTACTCAAGGCTGACAATGCACAAAGGAATAGTTTTTGCTCTTGGCAGATAATTCAAAGTGGTTCCTCCTAAACTTAATCAGCACATCTATAAATGGACTACATGAGTTTGTGTAATTCCCATATAAATTGTATTAGGCCTGTAGAATAGCTGAGGAAGCCAGATCCTTGCTGCTCCTTCCCATCCCAGCCATCTGGCAGCAGCCAGCATTCCACATCTCTGGCCTGAAGCAACAGTCAACTCCTGCCAGGAAAGCCCCCAGACCTGTCCCTGTGCACCCCTCAGAGGCTGTCACAAAAAGCCAGGCTGTGGCTGCTGTAATTGGGAGTGCTCTGTGGCGGGTGCAGGGAACACCTCATGTTGTGCTTCTCTTCTTGTCTCTTCCTGGGAAAGAGCAGCTGGCTTGCTGAGTGGAGATTGCCCTCTGAACTGGGAAAGGGACTAAGAGAATTTTGCAGTAATAACACGTATCTAAACATTACTGCATCTTCTTTTTCTGTATGTTAAAGATCCAAAATTATATTTAACAGGAGGATTCAAGGTTTAAAACTAACATTATACTTTTAGTTATTCTAGTAGTTCTTTAATAGTTGCTGGACTCCTGGCTACATTAGCAGTAGAGAAAAGAGTGGGTAGAGAGAGGTTGCAGTCCTGAAAGGAAAGCTGGTTGTGGAAAAAAAGTTTCATCAAGATAAGGGAGAAAAATAGGACATAGGGTAGTAGTCTGCAGGAAAATGGTGAATGGTCCTGTTAAATTTTTTTCAAAAAACTCAGCTTTGGCCACAGAATTAAAGAACCTCGATGAATTGCACTTTGTGAGTTCAGCTTGGAGCCATTGCTTTGGTATGTACTATATTCAATTTGCAAGGCTTATTTTCCAAATATAAAGACAGTTATTAAGACAAGAAAACCTAAACTCTCCAAATAAAGGCAAAATTTTCAACACGAGAAAAGAGAAACAGGGCATCTATGACCCACAATTCTTTTGGTTTAATAACCCAAATCAATTTTGAAACATATTTTTGCTTCTTTGAAATCTCTGCATAATGCCTATAAATCCTCTATGATGGAACAAGGAGAGCAAAAAACATATAGGAACTTGTAGTGTTAGAGAAAAATAGTGAATACAAATTTCTCTCCCAAGTTCCAGTTACTAAACCATTTTTGAGGCCATGAGACACACAAAAAAATCAGCTCCTGTGCATACAAGTGTAGTTGGCAAATACACATACTGGTATGCTCAGGTTTTCATGGGGGAATCTTCACGAGTCTTCAAGTCAGACTTAACTGTGCAACATGCATAAAAAATCATCTGTACAGTTATTGAGACAGTGATGCTTTGTACAAAACATTAGCTCCACTCCATGAGCTGTCCTACAAAACAAACAGTTATTAATAAATTTGACACCAAAAACTCATCCATGGGAAAGAATTTTTTTCTTCTGTGACTCCTTTGGCAGCATCTGTGATTTGTTCAAGTACTTCACTGTCTGTAAATGAAGCAAGAATGAAGTAGATCCATGAGTCATTCTCTGTTCAGAATCAATACTTCCAACAGAGGTCTTATTTGTCATACTGTGACAGTTCATCAATTCTGCCTCCGACCACCTCTTGTCTTTCCACTCAACAAAGCAGTCAGACATGTTTGTTCATTTGCTCTCAGCCTTTTCCATCTCTTTTTTTCTACTCGTCTTCTATGCTGGTTCAAGTTTGCATTTCCATGATAACAAAACATTTGGCCTGTTGTTCATGACTGCAGAGATGTTTATCTTTGTAACATGTGTTTCATTCTTTAGACCTGTACTTTCATTTCCTGTAAGTACTGCACAAACTGTAAAGATGGAGATTTTTGGTGTTTTCACTGAAAATCACATTCACTGTCTGTGTAACATGATCTTAGAAGAGAAAGAAGGTCAAGCAATAAGGGGTATTATTGAAATTTCACCTATTTTTAGTGTTGGAGATTCGTGAGTGAAATACTCAGCATTGCATCCATACCTAATCAGTTAATTTCTGGGGGTTCCTTAATATATTCAGCTTTGTATACTTGTACACGGTAAGTGCAGATGTATTAGACATCAGTGTGTCAGAGGTTCCAGAAGTATCCTACAGCTGGTTGGCATGGATGCTTCCACCCAGGAAATGCCTGTGTTGCCCGCACACCTTGAGCCACCAACTCTGGTTCTTCCCACAGCAGTGTGCTCCACTGTCCCTCACTGCTTCTGCAGCACTGCCACAGGAGAGTAGGAGGTAGGTGGGACACCTTAAGAAGGGAAACACAAGGTCAGACTTGTGAATTCAGAGGAAACTTTCTCAAAACTTTTAAATTCACAACATTGTGAAATGGGAGAGGGGAAGCTGACAGGATTCCCTGAGTAAATGCCTCATCAGTTGGCTGTAAACTATTTTTCTTTTCAGAGGTTTCCACTCTAGTTTTGCATTTCCTGGTGAGAACAGAGCAGCAGAAATTGATCAAGTTAAAGAAATCTGACTCTCAGGCAATTTGACAGGTTCTGCCTGTTACTTTCTCTCAGATTCTTCTTGGTGTTGCCTCCCATTTCTATTTGTAGCCTTTTTTTCTGGCTATAAAATTAATAAAAACCCATGTGGTTAAATTAATTCTTTCTGTTGGTTTCCATCTGGTGTTTATGATTTTTACCTTGGTATTTGGTGATAATAATAAACCAAAAGTTAATGTAAGTACAGGAGCATCCAAGCACAAATCATACCTTTTTTTAACAAGTGAATTTGCATCACATCTTTCATAATAAGATCCCTCTAATCACTAGGAATACAAGCTTGAAATTCAGCAGGGCAGAGTGAACCTGCCTTGATGATTCATGTCCCAGTGAACTTAGTAACTGTGGCAAACAGGTTGTTGTTGTATGTCGTAGAGAAGTCTAAAATGTAGGTGATGAAGTCAAATGAACATGTCTTCTGAACTGTGGCAGTAAGAGGTGTCCTGGGCCTCCAAATTGGAAACCTGATCTTTGGGGAACTGAACTGCTTGTTGAGAAGTGATTTTTATATTAAAAGTCTCCATAGTAGTGAGAGGCTATGGGAAGCAGGCCAGAAAATGTGAAGGCTGGGTTACTTTAGTCCAGTCCTCTGTAAGAACAAATATTTTATTTGAATGTGAGAAATGCTGGTTTCACTGCCATCTTAAAAGCAGCATAGGTAAGCCTCGGGACAATGATTGTGTTCATTCATGTACACCTGGATTTATTTATTTATTTGAAAAGCAGCCAATTTTGGTTCATGCTTGGCTTTCACATTTAATAAGCTATTTCTAATAAAGTAGAAAAGAAAACATATTTGAAAATTGTGTTATCTGAAGGCAAAAAGGTACGACGTAACAAAAGCCTAAAGTCCATTTGGATTTATGAAGCTGTGAAAGCCTAGTTTTTTGAACAGTATGTTATTCCTAGGGATCTCCACATATTGACATGATGTTTAATGATCCAACAATCCATTAAGCTACATTTGTTGTTTTTCTGTAGTTGCATTCTGTTTATAAACCAAGATTGAAACAGATATTTATGTATAAGTAAATACACTTAAATTATTATAACGTGCAATGAAGTTTAAAACTGAAGTTAAAATAACTTTATTTTTAATCTAGACTCATAGAAAATCAGGTACAATTGTAAACAGCTTTTAATCTAAATCTCTTCATAAACTGATTGTTTTATGTTGTCTGGAACATGGAAGTAACTCCTATTTGAATCTAGGAAACCGATTGCACCAGAATTAAAATTCCATTCTGGGGATGACAATCATGCTGGCAGTATTCTTGCTTAAAACCAATTCACAAGAATTCCTGTTCCAAACTGAACTTCTGAAAAATGCTAAGAACTCTTCTTACCCAAAATACTGTTGCCCATTAGAGGTGACATTCTGTATCAAACACTTCTTGATGCAAACCTCACCTTCTGCTGGTATTGATTTTGTCCATCAGATACAGACATAAAAGGGAAGAGGCTATCCCTATTGTACTTTTTTACTTACTTTGTTTAAGGGTGCAGTTCTTCCAAATAAGGGAGGGGAAATGAGAAAAGGCAAAAAACCTAAGAGTCAAAATAAAATAGTCCACCTGCTAATTCAGACTTAGGCTTTTATCTGTGGTGTTACTCTAAATTAGATCAAATTAGATTAAACTAAGATGTTCACTTGTGTTACTATAAAGAGGACATCTCATTCAGATATCTGTCACTTCTCTGAGGACTGCTACCAGAACTGTGCCATTAAGCTGGTATTGTACATGCTAAGACTTGAAACAGTTTTGTTGCTTGGTATCATGTGAGGAACGGGAGTGATGGAGTAAGAGCACCAGTACCAAGGACACAATAAGATAACTATGGCTACCTTGGCTGTTACTGTTCTTCAAGCTCTCAGGAAAGTAACTGTTATACAATAGAAATCTCACTCCCATCCATCAAGAAAAATGCCTAACTCAAGATCTCAAAAATTAGTACTCACAAAAACCATTAGATGAAGAAACAACCTTATAAAGAATCATTTGTTGTTGTCATTATATTGCAAGGGTTCCATATTGCTAGAGTTCTGTTCCTCGTTAATGTTGCTTGTAGGCAGCTCCTCTAGGCACTGACTCTTCCTTGTCCTCACAGCCACCAACTGACTCCAGTTCTCAACCAACCAATCCACTCTTTTACAATACTCTTCTCATTGGCTACAGGGGTGGCCTGTTAAAATTAGGCCTGCTCCTAATCTTTAATAATTAACCCAGCTGCAACTCTTTAGGGGATAAGACTACGTGCTATACTACCTTTATTTACCTATATTCTATTCCCCTACAATTTGTGTTGGTGTTCTCATTTTTCTGTAGATCTTCATAAAATAAACATTCAAATCTTCTATTCTGTAGAAGATAATAATAATAATACCATTATTCCTAAATATGATGCCCCAAAATTATATTTTAAAATCACTTGGCATGTTTTATCTTTGGCATTGTAACTGTTTGCCCCATATCATTGTTAGGAAACCTTTTTTTTTTTATGAGAAATTCTCTATTTCAAGTATTTTACATACTTACTACTAATCTTTACATGCATCTACTGATTTTTCCTTTCCACCCAAAGATGTTAGCTTGTGATGCTGTTTCTTCCTGATTTATTATTCACTGGTCAATTCTTTAATGATCTGAAGAGTTCTTTTCACAGTTCTAGCTGCAAATATGCATTGAATTCTAGTGAGTCAAAAGCTAAAGAGGTTGTCAGAGTTTATGTGCACATTAGGTACTCTATTTCCAACCAGTTTAATGAAGAATTAATTCCTTCTTCTAATTTTTCTGAATAGTTTCTACCATCTCCACCTGCTGTATTGTCCTGTTCTTGCACAATGCTACCTGTAGTGACTGTTAAAACTGAACTTGTGCTTCTGTCCCATGGTTAATACCAACTTACCTCTTTGGTAAATCAGAAAGTATTAGTGATGCTTATGCCTGTCCTTATTGTCCAGCATTTATCCACCTACCTGCTCGACAAAAAGGAAGCAGTGAGTTTGCAGTAATATTTCTTCTGCCTCTAATATTTTGAATTTTTGACTCTTGAGCTTTTAAGGAGTCCAGTTCACATGGCTGAGCAAGCTGTGTACAGTGTGTGCCATAAACTCTCTAACAGCAGCTAAAAGCCTGTTCTGTTCCACTGGTTCTGAAGTAGTTGTTATTCATTAGTTTTTCCTGACTTATGTGGTATACCAGTGTGGTAGTATTAATCTTGTTGGTACCTTCTCTCCTATTTTATTTCCTAATTGTGTGATACTTTGGTAACCTAGATAGTGCTTACACTATACACTAAAAAAAAAAAAAAAAGGAAGTATGATGCAGGTGTTTGTTGAAGCTGTGGTTCTCTGGAATTTGAGCTTCTACACTCAGTGCAAGCTTAAGAAAAGGGCACTGGAATACCTGTTTCTTGAATACTGCCTGTACTACTACTTGATTGATAGACTGATTGATTGATAGGAGATTTTTTCCACCACAGCCCTAAGATGCCACACATTTGGATAAATAAAATGAAGTAGTGGTAAGAGGGTTGCAAGTAATCATAGAGCAGAACCAGACAGTCTTAATGATGTTGATTTGATGGTGATTTACCATGCTTCTTGCGAGGAGTAGTTACCCTGGGCTCATCCATCATTGGTGTCACTACTCTGCTTTCATCATCAGAAGTCACATACTCCATGTCCCTGTAAAACTCTGCACTGAGCTGTGTAAATCTGTTTGTGTGGAATGGCCATACATCTCAATAGTGAGAGGAAGTGTCTTAAAGAATTGGAGGGTTTTGACATTTTCACTTCTAGTTTATATGTGTGTATCTGCATATCAGGCCTTTAAGAGTGAAATCTCTTAACTTTCAATTGAATGGGCATTCCCAAATGGGCTTTCAGAAATTTGAATGCTATAGGTTAGGGATTTCTTTTTTGTCATCCCACCCACTCTCATTTCCACAAGCCTATTTAGTCTACCAGCCTAGTTAACATAATCAGTAAAAAACCACAATTTTAACCATTTGCTATCTGATAAATTTGGTAAACAAAACACTTCTGAAATTATAGTTCTGTTTTGAACTTGAGCACTGATGTTCAGTCCTGATGCTCCAGAGTTGTTAGCTGGGTATCTGCATCTTTTCCATGGAAATAGACAAAAGAGGGCAAGATGCAACATAATTTCTCAAAAGTGCTGGCTGATATAGTCATATAGATACCTGGAGACTGTAATTCTGAGTCCTCAAGCTAAAAGTTGCTTTACAAAATATATCTTTTTATGAAATAGGGCTGGGGCTTGGGAGTGGTTCTTACTTGGCTTCCGTTGCCCAAGCCTTTCTGGTGGAACATATTTTCATATTCTCAAGCTTGTATCTCTTGACAAGGGGAAAAAATGGCTAAGTATACAAAGTTTTTCATATAATTGGTTGTTCTCAGGAAGCCAAGCCTTCAGACAAATGCCAAATATCATCTATAATTAATTTGTGGGAGCTGACAATATCATCTATTTGTCAAATTGCTGTATCTTTAAAGTTAAAGAAAAATACTATAGATAAAACAGTTGCCTGCCCCGTGTCTAGCTATTGAGTATTGCAGACTGCTACCAATATACTTACATGAAAAGCATCCAAGTACAAAAATTAGATTTTGTGGACCTTATCATGGTGGGCTTTCACAGACTTTCACTGCCTAGGATGTCCAGGCATGGACGCTGCTGGCAGTGTTACTAGTAGTAAAATGGCATCAGTCTGCAATGATCAAAACTAATGGCTGTGTAAGATAGATAATGCTGGCCCACATTTTACATCAGCTGCATTACACTGCATCAGATTTTTGTTGGTTTTGTCGGTTTTGTAATGAGTTTCTTGCCAGGGTAAGCCTTGATGCAGCTGACACAGTTGAACTTCTTCCTAATGGTACTGGCAGTGAAGGTGTGCTAATGGATGTGAAAGTCTCCTGGGATTTTTCCAATCTGGTAAACACCAGTTATGCTCTTAGCAATATTAAACAGATTCCCTCCTAGGTTCCTCCTTGCTGAAAGCCTTGGTTTTATGGTTGGCCCAGGACAGATAGGTCTGATTGATGCAGCTGCTCCTCCATCTCAGACCTTTGTGCTTTAGTTTGCTTCTGCTGATTTTTGTAGTGTTGAAGAAGAACATTTTATATGTTCTCTTTCATATTAAAGAAAATTTTCCTCTTTCTGACCTTCACAGAGGAATCACCACTCATTTCAGTAGTGTTTGTTAATGTATTTATGTGTTAAGAGCTGCAAAGGTTTTTATTGAAACAATTGTTCTCAAAGGTGTATAAAAGTTTTGAAGGTAACCTCTTTGTAATAATCTGTAGCATGCAACTGGAAAATAGTACTGAGGAACAGCAGAAAGACAGAGTGAAAATTGTGTTATAAATATTTGCTGCATGTTGTACTCTGATGCTTTTTTCCAACTGCAAGTTGTCAGTTTACTGATGTTTCCTTGGTTATCATGTCATTCTGTCTGGATGTCTGTTGTCCTGTGAGCTCAGAAATAGTCCTTATGTTACAGTGTTTCTGGAACTATCAAGGCTATTAAAATGTGGGATGTCTCTGCAGAAGCATTGCTTTAATATACCATAACGGCATCATGCCTGTGCCTGCTGTAACAGCGATGTCCCCCGCTGCTGCAGGACCTTTCCTCAAAGGACAAAAGTATTGTCTGGGACATTAGTATTTGGGGAAAACAGCATCAGACAAGGTCAGTCACGCTGTACAGACGTCTGCATAGGACAGTGGTGAGAGCTGAATGTTAGTACCTTTTAAACTGTCACTTTCAGTCTGACAAAGCCAATTTCAGTCTTGCCCTGAGTTATTTCCTATCTGTGGAAAGGATCAGTCAAGCTTGTGCTTTCATTTTCATAACATCCCATTACCACTGCCACCACCACCACCCAGAGATCCTGCTCACATTTTGGATTTTCAGTACTTAAATACAGCTTCTGACCCACGCTGAAAAGACTGGCACAGCTCCATTGGGCTCACAAACGTTCCTTTGAAACAGCTACATTGTTTCTGGTTCGTTTACAATGGCTGCACTTTAACATTGTTTCTAAAAAACAATGGTAGGAGAAACTCCCTTATTTCCTTAAAGTCTCTGTATACAGTGTTCTGATAATAGTAGAAAAGCAAGAGTATCAATGTCATTGCAAACGCTGGATTTCCAGTGAAAGAAGGCAGACCCCTGAAGCTGTGACTTCAGTTGGGAGAATTATTCCATTTACAGTCAGTGGCTCTGACAGGTAAAGTTTCACGTCTGAAGCTGATGCAAGAATAAGTAAAACCTCATACCTTTTCATTTTTATTTTACTTTCTTCCTCAACAATATAAAGATGTTGTATGTGTAATATTGGTGAAATGAAGCCTTGTGTAGTGATCTGTAAGAAAATACTGTTAAAGAAACAGCAGTGCAAGCAGAAAGAATTCAAGGATGGGAACAAAGGTTAGTATTGGTATGTGGAAATGCAAAGGGAACACTTCCAGGTTTTACATGTTTCTTTTCCTGCTTTTGTATAATCACAGATAGGCAGTTTCACCTAACTTCTCTCCTTGGTGTGGGGGGTTGAGACTTTTTAATGTTTTGTAAATTTCCAGGTTTTGGTACCAAATAGTAGTTTCTCAGGAGATATCTGGATGAAATCAAATCCACATAAGCTGCCCTTTATGCATTGTCAAGATCTTGGTATTTATTCTTTTTTACAAGAAATAAGATGAGGAAGAGGAGAGATAAAAGTATACAGTGGTATCAGCTATGGAGAAAATATATCTCAAAGATCAGAAAAGGACAAATACCTTTGTCCTTTTACATGACTCTAGAAAGGACGACGTTCATAAAATTCAAATTCGTGAACAAAAATGCTTTACTGCCAGTCCACAACTACAATAAAAACATTAAGTTTTAATTAAAATAGAAAAAGTTAGTTGTTAGCCCTGGGCTATAGTTAATGGTGAATTGGACATATCCCACTCGCTACCCCAGAAAAATGCTGCTTTGGATTTCAGATTCACCCCTTCTCTTCTGTCATTATTCCTACTTCATAATGGCTGACACAATATCAAAGGGTCTGCTTGTACATTTAAATCAACATTACCTTTTTTAAAGTAATTGGGAAAGAAAAAGGTATTGTAGTTGCTTAAGAAAACTTTTAGATTTAGAAACTTGACTGGCACTGAAGTAGCTTACAGTAGTCAACTTCCAAAAATGCAGTTAGACAACTGAATAATATTTGTGTATCTCTTGAATTGTGGGAGTCAGAAAAATTTGCTTGTTCTTCTCTTTTGCAACTTGTACTGTGAAATTCATCAATTCCTCAAATGTCCATATCTTCTTTAGTCATAATTTCTAGAGCTCTTTTGCATTGTTCATTTAATAGCATGCTAACTATTGTCACTACCCATTTTTCTTTTTTTTTATTTGTGGATGAACTTCATTCATCTATACATCATGATAAAAATATTACCATTCAAAAGCAGAGACATTCAAAAAGTGTGAGCAAGAATGTTCACACTAAAAGGTTTCTCAGGTGTACGGTGTGACAAAGTGGCTGAGACCTTTTAAAGATGACAGTCCTTTCTAAAAAGCCAGATTCCAAAAAGCTAATGGCTCATCCACCTGGTGATCCCCCACCTACCTCCCCATCCATCATGTCATACACTTTAAGTCCATGTTTAAATTGTGTATATATTTCTTCACTCTCTGCATGCATCCCACTGTGATTCTGTTAATTCTCATAGGAAATATTACTTCACTGTCCATCAGATTACTTCTTGTGCCTTTTAGGAATAAGACAGGGCAGGATATGACTGTAATTGAATAGAAAATACCTGTTTCAAATACCTGCTTTTTCTTTTATGGCTCTCTGCTGGGAAGGATGGGCACCTATCCTGCCCTGTGTGCACAGGAGAAATTCATAATACTCCTACCAAATCTGAGATTGATTTACACAGTTTTGGGTTGTATTGTGATATTCTCTGAGCTCATCAGTAGAATAAAAAACAGGGGTGGCTCTTCAAGATTGTTTGAAATTGGAAACTTTACCTGCAATTTATAATATAGCAGAATGCAGTGTCAGAGACTATTTACAAACATATTACTTCTACATTCAGAATTGTTTCAGGGATTGTCTTGAGCAGATTGCATCTTCAGTTGAAATCAAATGGAGTTGTAATTAAAGAAATCCCTATTATTGGCATAACAGTCAGGGTGTCATGAATACAGAAAAATATAAATTGTGCTGTTGCTTCTGTATCTGACCTGAATATATTTACAGTTAGTCTGCCTCATTCTCCGCACTACTCAAGATTCAAGATGGTTCATTAGCTTGGTCACAGTCCATGAAGTATTGCTGTAGTCAGCTTTGACCTGAAAGTAATGTGTTTACATTCAGCCAGTGTTACAATTGAGCCAAGTCCTCCAGGCGGCGGCAACACTGGATTGTGCAGGAGCACCAGGTGTCTTGGTACACACTTGGTACCAGTCAGTTTGGACCTGGCTGCAAAAGCATCTTCAGTCTCTGAATACAGACTACTCTGCAAATAGCACAGCTGTATTTGGGAATTGCCTCTTCTAAGCAAACAGGCTACTGTACCATCCTCAATCTATATTAAATCAACTTGGGAATCTGCTTCTGTGGTTGAGTTTTCCTGCTCCATCAATAATCTGACTTTGATTAATAGTGTTGACTGTTAAGAGTAAAAGCTAACATCTAAAAGTGAACTGCAAATTTTAATGACTTGTGATAGGGAGTTAAGACATATCTCTAGTGAATGTGTCAAGAGAGGATAAGTCAATTCCAGGTGCAGAGTCAATGCAGACAGGTTAAAACACGTTAAACATTGTGTGATAGCCATCACTGATGTGTGAAGAGCTGTCACTGGTAGAGTTTTGCATGATGATGTGGTACATCAATTTCAATGTCTTACTGTGACACAGGGTACAAATATTCCCTACAATATTGTTTCTGCAGTATTGCAGAGATCCTTGGTGTTGTAAGGGATAATTCCTAGGAGTTACCTGCTGACTGTCTAAAGAGCAGAAAGTAAATCAGGCTGATTAATCTCAGTGACTGTTACTTATTCATCCATCACTGCTTTCCCTTTGAAGTAGCTATGCCTGTGTTAATCAGGGACAGATAAACTCCAGAGAAATCAAGAAACGTGTATACTGCCCCTGTATTTGAGTTAAGAGGACTTGAGACTAATTTACACTGTGTCATCAATAATAATGTAGAGAATATAAGAAACATTTGTATTTGGTGCTGTGGTAATGGTCTTGAGTGTGGTTTGGTGAAATTACCAGGCTCAGTGAGTAAGTCCAGCCTTCCTTGCCAGCAGCACACATGCCTTCCTTGAGCAGCTGGCTGGGGCAAAAATCTCTGGCTTCTCATTGTGTCTCTCTCCTGTATGCGGGACTGAAGTAAACAGGTTTTTATTAAGCTTATTTTCGTGATCTACAGTATGGAAAAAGGTAACCAAAAATGGTGAAACTCTTAAGTCAAATAAATGTAGTCATGACAGGGATTCATTTAGAGAATCATAGAGTGCCCTGAGTTGGAAGGGACCTAGAAGGATCATTGAAGTCCCAATTCCTGGCCCTGTGCAGGACACCCCAAGAATTGCACCATGTCCCTGACAGTGTTGCCCAAATGCTTTTTGAACTCTGTCAGGCATGGTGCTATGACCACTTCCCTGGGGAGCCTGTTCAGTGCTCAACCATGCTCTGGGTGAAGAAGCTTTTCCCAATGTCCAGTCTAAACCTCCTTTACCCAGTTTCAGGCCATTCCCTTGGGTCCTGTCTCTGTCACCAAAGAGATCAGTGCCTGTGCCTCCACTTACCCCCCTCCCATGGAAACTGTAACTGCAATGAGGGCTCCCCTCAGTCTCCTCCAGGCTGAACAGACCAAGGGACCTCTGTGCTGCTCGTATGACTTCACCTCCAGCCAACCATCTTCACTGCTCTCCTTTGAATGCTCTCTAACAGCTTAATGTCTTTTAATATTGTGGCAGCCAATATTAAAAGGTGAGGCCACACCACCAGTGAAAAGTGAAGTGGGACAATCACCTCTTTTGACTGGCTCCAATTGGTAGCTAAACTTTGGAGACAATGATCATGCTCAGCCCTGCCTGACAGTACAGCAAGGGCAGCTCTGAACCTGTGGCCTGTGTTGGGGTTTCTTCTGCAGTTTTACGGCTTTGGTTGGGTGGGAGGCAGCACTAACAATAGGTGAAAAGAGCAGTAATAGAGCAGTTTGTTGTTCTTATTAGCAGATTACCTGTTGGTGAGCTTTGCTTTTAAATGGCAGTTAGTGAACCCAAATGTTTAAGCAATGTCAAAAGCATGATTTATTCATAAAAAATGTGATTTAAATATTTTTGGTGGTTACTTACTTCTTCATGCTCTGTGCGTAAGGGTGAGTCACCTTTTGCTGAATCACTGAGTGGTGTGCCTCCCAGCAGCAGTGTAGGGATTTCCCATTTCACAAGTGGGAATCTACCAGTAGTACCTAATGAGAAAGCTACCTCAAGCTAAGCTTTGAAACTGGGGACACATGGCACAGCGTGATCTAGTGATCAGAAAGGGACTGGCAGTGAAATCTTAGGAAATCTGTATCCTGCTCTGCTCATAGTTCCTTGTATGAGTTAGAGTAATTAACCTGTCTTCCTTGTGCTCCATTATATACCCATGCAACTTCTGGAGATACTAGATTAATAAAATACCCTTGACTTTTTAAACGAGAGATCACTACTGCTGTTTTTGTATTAACACCATTATGTTCAGTTTCTTTCCTCTGTGACTGAAACAAGTGTTAGTGTGTCTCACATCTTCCTTTCTTGAGAAGCAGCCAGGCGTGGGAGTAGGCACACTTAGGAAACCCCCATGTAAGTTCTGTGACTCCTTGTAGACCACCCCCATTAAGTGCCCAAGCATGAAGTGAGAGAAAAGGCTCTTTAGTGAAGTTGTGTCAGGTAAGGGGGGTGTGCAGAACAAAATTATCTTTATCTTATGAAAACAAAAATAATTTCTATCTTCTATATTTTAGTTGTGTAAGTAAGGTCAATCTCTGTGTTAAGTAGAGGAGGGACAGTGGGTTGTTACGTAAGCAGGAGTTTCAAAATTTTAAAATGCTGACTCCCTTTAATTTCACTACATTTGAAGCCTTTGAGTTTTTCCATTGCTGTAGCTAATTTATACCAACCTCTCAATTTTCTCCCAGAAGCACTTCACACTAGAAAACCTCATATGCTAAAAATACGTAGGACAAGAAAGTCCACATGACCAGTGGGTACAAAGTGCCACTAGTTACAACCTCCAGAAAGAAAGACCTACAGGAGCTGAGTCCAAGAATACTTGGGCATAGCTACTATTGACCAGTCTGTATCTGGAGCTGCTGGTTTTTATCTTCTTTTTTTTCACATGATTTTTTGCTAACCTTCCCTTAATGTAGCAAAATGGTAGGCAAAAAGAAAAAAATATTTTCATTTGGAATTTGTAAGGGTTTGCTAAAGTTACTCATTATTATTTCTTCACTGTTGACTTCTATGTATGAAAATGTACAGAAATGTGGATGCGGTAGCTGCATTCCTAACTTTAATTAGCTTTAATGAATTCAGATTAACCAGCTTAATTCTCCTTTGGTATTCAAATCCAGCTATTTGCAGGACTGGTTCAGTGCATGAGAAGTTACTGCATTTAGCCTTTTCCTGCTCACATTATGTTTTGTTTGTTTTAACCAGGGAAAAGTAGATTGTACACGTGTGTAGCCAATATTCAGTGTGATCTCCTGGAAGCAGGAAGTCAGTTCCAATAGGTACTGTTAGGTGTTTGTGCTTTTCATTAGAACCAAGGTCCTGTATCTGTATGAAAACAGAGCCTTTAGTTCCTCAGAATCAATACTGGCAACAGCAACTTACAGCTCAACAGTTAAAATTAATGTAAAAAAATCTTCTGGCTTCCTCTCGCAGATCTCAGGTCCAGATTCATGGCATATCTAATTTGAGCCATCTGCAGGTCCTTTCCTGTGAAGGGCAGTCCCACACTTCCTGTCTCACCACCTCCAGCGAGCCATGTGTTCCCATCAGTCGTTGAACCTTTGACTCAAGTCAGTCTGTTGGGTTGCTGCTCAACCCTACAGGAAAGTCTTTTGTTGGATCAGTGAGCTCGTGTGTAGTTGCGATATAGATCTCACACAACAGAAGTAGTGAGACTGTGCAGCTTGAGAGAAGACTGAATAGGGCCACCCCTTTCTTTTGGTACTTGCAGGTAGATGAAACTAAATATATTGTAAAATGGCATACAAAAGTTACATGAATAATTCTTTCTAGCCTCTGAATCAAAGGCAAATTATACCAAAAAATGAGAAGGATCACAAATAGGAGGAAAGGAGGATAAAGAGCAAGAGAAGGAGAAGGGCAATTGAACATATTAAAAGGAGAAAAAGTAACAAGGAAGAGGGAAGTAGCTAGAAAAGCGGGAAGGATTATAGAACGATCAGGAGATTGTATGTTGGCTAATAGTGGCAGCAAATGCAGGTAAAAATCAGGTAATACCTTTCCCTGGTTGTTGAGCATACTGTTCTTGTCTTTCAAATACAAAAGATGCATGAATCTCAAGAAACAATACTTCTGTCTTTCTGGGTCGAACTGACATGCCATTGTTTTGTGAGCAGTCCACGGCAATAACCTGGATGCTGAAAGCCAGAACCTTTGCCCTCCCTGAGCTCAGTCTGGGTGAAGCAGGGAGGGAAAGTCCCAGGCACAAGTGCCTGTCCTGAGAAGCACTTCAGGCACAGCCCTAAGAGACTGCTGAAAGTCCCTCTGAAATGAGTTTACCGCCGCTATGTTGGTTCACAGGCGGGCAGCTGATCTGGATGTGGTTTTTACGAAGCCTTAGTCCCGAGGTCACGGATTTCCATGTCCTGCCGCCCGCCGCCTGCAGGGCCGTGGAGGTCTCCAGCTCCAGCAGGTGGGGCTGGAGAGGCGGTGCGCTCAGGGCTCCCGGCGCCCCGTGATCACACTGGGTATCACGTAAATCCAGCGTGATTCATTCCCTCGCCTGACTTGGAAATTCTGACATCTCCATACAACTCTGCCCGAGGTCGTTCATGTCATTTGAACTGCATGAGCTGGAATATGGAAGCACTGTATTTTCTGTGTGGTTGAGAACAGTTTCCTTCAATGAATTGGTTTGTTGTTTCTTTTTTCCCTCGTGATTAGGGAATTTAATTAGTTATCTGCTTAATTTACATTGCAGTTAAGAACGGTATGAAATGAGAGTAGTCTAGAAATCCCTCTAGGTGAGACACATATGAAAGTATTCCATGTCACTGTTTTTACAGCTAAGAAAATCTTGGGGTTTGCTTTGTTTTCTGCAGCTGTTTGATGCTGTCAACTGCCTGGCCAAGGAGAATGCCCGGTTGCTTGTGCTGGGCCGCAAACATATGCTGACGAACTCTTCAAATTGGAAAAGAGAAATTATGAAAGAGATGCAGAGTAAGGCAGACTTCTTCTTTGCTGAAAATATGTAAGTTGAAGAAAACAGCTCAATATAATAGAGACCAACTCCTGATTTGTGTGCATTTTGTTCTAGCTTTTAGTACCATTACTAGTATCTCTATCTGTGTCTGTGAAAGAAACATATCCCTTGCTACACTTGCTTCAAAAGTACATAAAAAGTTGCATTGTGAAGACTTTCATCACTTAGAATCATATCAACAGCTGTATGGTTTATTAGGATTTATGACTGATAAAACCACTGCCAAGAGCATAGTGCCCTGAACTACAGAATTTCTGGTAGCAGCAGTGTGCAGTTGTATCTGCTGCTGTGTGGGGGTACACTGTTGAGTTCTGGCAGTTTTGTTCTACATTGCACAGTATTGTTAAACTTCATGGCAGGAGATTATATTGTTCTATTGTCAGATGTGAGAAGAGGAAAAAAGTGCTCTAAGTAGCACGTGATTAATTTTTATTTCACTCAAGCTTTTGGTGCCCTGTGGTAAACAATTTTTATTTTACAGGGAACTAGAGTAGTGGTGGGAATTTTCAGTGTTGTTGATGCATAAATCTTGATCAGCATTTGAATCACTTTCTGCAGCCACTCACTGCCTTGTGAATAATGTCTGTCCTTTCCGTTTATTTTGTGAAGCTCTGAAGATGATCCCTTCTTGTTGTATGCTACTCTCCGCTCGGGCAAGCACTGCAGGTTTGTCAGCAGAGACTTCCTGCGGGACCACAAGGCTTGTCTGTCCGACAGTGTGACACGCCACCTGTTCCGCAAGTGGCAGCGTGGCCACCAGATTGTGTTCTTCCCTTCTGCAGGAGGAAGGAGTATCAATTTCTTGGTAAGTTTTCCCACTGCAGTCAGAAAACACACAGAACATACTCATTGAAGATACATTATTTCAAACTCTGGAAACCAAAATATCATGTTGAGGCCTAAGAAATGGATTTGTGGAAGTACGCTCAAAACTCCCATGTTAACTGAAAATCCACTGGATTCACAAAGCATGCCACAAACCAGAAAACTATAAGAGAGCCAAGAAATGCTACCTAAATGTTTAAAATGTAAATAAAAGTTTATGTATACAAATATTTCTAGTGCTGGAAACTCTGTAACCATTACTGGCCTCAGTAAAACCTGAGTGCCAATGTTTTAATTTATTTTAAACTTTGAAATCCCATGTTCTCCTCTGCAGCACTATTATAAAATATCATACTTCCAATTATGGAGTTTCTTTCATCTTTATTTTAAAGAAGCTGGAAAATACAGGTATTTCAGTATTCACTGTAACAGTAACCTAACGTAGGTGTAAAGTTTCATGAGGGAAAGCCCATAACAGTCAGGTTTATAGTTAGTATTCAGCTACAGAAACTGCAGTAATGTCATGTTATGGCAGAATGCTACTATTATTGTCTAGGAGATATGTATCCTTGTGAACAGATTTTTCTAGGAAAAAATCCATCATGTGACATTCTACATGAAGTTGTTATTTGCTTTGTCTGTGTTGTTACTGCCTGCTTAAAGGAATACTGCATCTATGCAGATTAATTTTCTTCCTTTGCTGGTTAAAATTGTAAAATAACATTCATGATTACAAACAGAGATAGCAGTTTGTAAGAATGACAGCTTTTCATTCTTTGTTGCCACACATACATTACTTCTTATGCAGCCAAATAATGAACGGTGGGTCACCTGAGCTAAAGCTAACACAGCTTTAGCTGTTTCTTTCTCTTGTACAAAGGGACTACTAATTTTCACATCTTAATTCCTATACAAGTGATTTGGGTGATTGATATTGCCAGTCATAGCTGTCTTCTAAGTTTTTCTGGAAGCTACCACAGTAAAGTAGACTTCCAAGACTATATATATAGAGTAATAGTATGTCCTGGGAACCATAATTACCAACCAGTAATGTTTCTTTTGCATTTGTCTTATATATGTTGAATTAGTGTACCTGCAACATAATAGACCTGAAAGATTGTTTATTCTATTTGTTCAACCAGATGCTTCTGAAAGTGTTAGTGATAAACCCTTTTCTTACATATCCTTTTCTTACTTCTCCTTGGGACAGAGCAAGTCAGCTCTGTAAAGAGACACACTGGGAGAACAAATACAAGATGTCATTAATGTCATTAAATTCTACATTCAGGCCTATGAACTCCACATCCTGAGTAATTCCCATATGATTTCATTTAACTGAACAGAACAACAATCATTTTGTCATTTCTAGTAATTGAGTGCATTATCCTGAAATCATTATTATCTAGTGCAGATTGAAGACAGAATTTATAATGATACCTAGACCACAAAATACTAGAAGATAGTTTAGCTTTCCCTCCAGTACTAAAATTTAGAATTTGTTTTGTATAAGAAAATAAAATGAGAGTTGTTAAGAGCTAAAACTGTGGAGAGTTCTAAGGTAAGCATTGGAAGTTGTAACTAACTACCTATAACTGGTATTTCAGTAATACTTTGTACAAAAAAATTATTTCCCTCTGTTTTTTCCCAACAGCCAGCTTTCCGTTATGACTGTGTGGTACAGACTACAGGTGATACATGGCATATTCCCTATAAAGATGTTTTTGAGGAAAAATATTCATATCAAATACCAAGAAAATGGCTCTGCATTCACCAGAAATGATGAAGAATGCAATTGGATAAGCTGAAACGGCCTTTTTTTTTTTTTTTTTTTTAGTCTCTGTTGCTGGCTAGGAGAATTCAGTGGGACAGTTATGGGGTGAGGTGTGTTACTAAAGAAAATTGAGTGACTGCTTTTGACAAAATCATTCCTGCATACATCTGTTAACATCAGTGGTGGTCCAGTGGGGGTGAATTATGTCCATTATTTCTATTTTTACAGGCAATTTTTGTGATTTGAATTAAAATTTGCTTTTTCCTGTTGGAATTAGAGTTTGGGCATTTTTACGTTTTATTTTTTTCTCAAGCTTTTCATCTACATTGGAAAAACTCTGTACATTGAAGAAATTAAGCAAGACTTGCAAAGTGCCTTCAGAGTCTGTGGTGCTGAACTTGCACAAGTGTTGCACAATGTCTACCTCTGTTCAGTGGAGCTAAAGGGGATAAATGGTGCATTTACCATTCACCAGACACACACAGACCTAAGACTTCCTCACTCTAATTAGAATTTGTTTGATAACATAGAATGCAAGAGATTGGTTAGAGAAACATATAGCAATCATTTGTTTGGAAGAATAAGGAAAGAACCAGTGGAATGTGGGGCTTTTTTGTGGCTCTTCCACACTCCTGAATTTGCCATTTCTGACAGGATTTGGCATTACTGCAATAGTTTGGTGATGGAAATGCATTTTAAATCCATAAATGGATTTTTTAAATGAAAATGGATAGCTAGAAATTCTTAAAGACAACAATAGGACAAAATTGATTCTTGTACATTTCTATAAAACCTGTCCCAAATTATAAAACAAAAAAATAGTATAAATTACAGTAAAAGTGTTCTGAGTTATTTGTAAGCGTGTATGTAGTAAATGTGTTTGTTTATCGCACTTAACAACTTTAATGCAAACCTTTCTCCTCCCAAAGCATAGAAGTGCCACATAAATCTCAGATGAAATATCCTGGGCTTGTCACATCTGGCTCATAGAAAAATCCCCGTGACGAGCTCCCTCAGGACTCAGCATTCAAGCATGTTCCCTGCTATTTTTTTTTCCAGGGCAGTCCTGACACATGTTCTACCTCTGGTATGAGTTTGTAAACCAGCAGGTGTGATTTGCATACAGTCATGTCCTTCAGAAGTGTTCTTCATACTGTGCAGAAAGTGTAGAGGAGCTGGGTGCCTCTTAAGGTAACATAAAACCTTGGATTTAAATTCATCATAATGTTGGTAGTGTTAATCACAGACCCTTTTCCTGAAAGAACATGACAGCTCCTATGGAGTCCAGCAGGAAAAGCAGAGGGACTGAAACTACTTCTCTCATTCCTCAATACTTCTAATTTGTCAGAAGATTGCTTTTGTAATTCTTTAAGTTAGAGAACTGCCACATCACCTTGAAAGTAGAAATAGTGCTTTTAAGTTAGGTGTCTGCTCCTGTGCAGGAGTGCTTAGTTAGCAGCTGCTGCTCTGTTCGAGGCTCCCACACCCCTGTATGAAGTTATGGCCTGAGCTGGTGTCAGTCAGTGCTGTTGCAGTTCTCCTTTGGTCCTAGCTCTGATGGTCGTGCAGCCCAAAGCAATACAGAGATGGGTCTTAAAACTGTTTTGGCTAGGTCGGAATTGGCATTGTTGGCACTCAACTAGCACCATTGCACTAGTACTGGTACCTGTGTGGGAGTGGGGTTCAAATGTCAGCCTGCAGAAGGTGGGTCCCTGCAGCAGCTCTGCCTTAGGTCAGCCCTAGCTGAGCAGAAACTGCACCTTCAGGGTGGGTACCCATTTCATTGCCATTGAATTCTGTATTTTACCTCACCCTGGTCATTAACAGGCATGCATAATATCCACATATAACTGTAATAAATTCATCCTCTACTTCCTTTTTAATCAGGACATGTCCCTAATCAATCACTCGGGTTTCACCTCAAAAACTGTTCTTAGAGAGATACTGTAATGCATTCTAAATAATAACACTTCCTAAATGCACATTACTAGTATATTTAGGGGATGATGGAACAGAATATGGAATTTACAATTGGAAAGTATTACAACATTGGTGTCAGATTTGTGACTTCTTTTTTCTGTGTTTGCTGCTAATACACTTCTCTGTAGATCCTTACAGGAAATAATGGCCTCTGTGGAACCAAAGGGGAAACATTAGTGATGACCCTACAGACTTCTTCAGGTGTATACCACCTGTTACATAGATGCACATGGTATCCAGAGGCTCAGTTCTGAGGCTAATTATTTGAATTTTATTTAATACATCTATGAAATAACATTTCTTTTGTGTTACTCTCAGTCTTCAAATTTCAGATTACTGAAATACAGCATTTCAAGATAACAATGAATATGAGGATTTGCTTCCAAGTATCTAAAAGGAATTCTGAGGGTTTCACTGGCAATAAAAATACATGTGAGAGCCAAACCAAAGCCGGTAACAAGTAGCAGATCTATTTGACATTCACTGCTGTTTGTATAGTGGTACAGTAAAAATGAAAGGTAATTTATTACACAGATTGGTTCATGCTGAATGCCAGAAAGGCAAGTCTTCCAAACAGTACAGCAGTTGGTATCCCCAAAGAGACACTGACTGCTGTTTGCTATGACACTGAATGAGGAGAATGGGAATCAGAAGGAATGTGCCCTTAGCTTAGCTTGCTGTGTGCCATGGAGACAGACACACTGGCAAGATAGAGTTGAGAAGGAACTGATTCAGCCTGCACTCCAGCTGTTATCACCTCCAAGATGTCCCACTTACTGCTTACTATGTTAAAAAGATGACAGTGAGAACAGCTTTCCTCAGGATCCTGCAACACGGAATTTGACTCCATGCTCATACTCATCACAAGTGATTTAACATTAAACCAAAAGCATGATGGCTCTTCTGAAACAATGCTGTACTCTGGAAGCTGTATCTGTCATGTCCGTGGTATTGAGCAACTATTACTCTTTCCTTTATCTAATTCAAATACTGAATCTTTGATTCCAAAAGTAAGGACTTTCTTGGTTACTATTTGGCAATCAGGATGAACACTTGATAGTTACTTAGATTTTCTCATGCCCTTTTTCTCAGGAGAAAAAAAAATCATTCCAGAGAATCAAAGAGCTCTGTAGATGAAGAACTGTAAAGGTATGGATCATCATCTTGGAGAAACTGGTCTTACAGAGGTCGTAAGAATCACAAATGATGTTCTGGAAGGAACACCTAGGGATCTATTGTTGGCTGTGTCAGTACAAAAGCATCAAGTGGTACTGGCAGATAGAAGGTTCATATAAAAGGTGAGGTTTCAGGTAAAACCACACAACATGTTATGCTGACCAGCTCTTTGCCATGGCATGTTGTGGATTCAAGAAGTACATGAGGGTTCAAGGGGAGACCAGAAAATCTATGAAAGAGAAGCAGCAAGGGTTACTAAATAACCAGACACTATCCCTGCCTTGGGAAGTCCCTCCAGATGGCTGGAGACTGAGAGAGGATTCAGGGAGTGTACCATGAAAGGCTTTCTCTAGTCTTAAATCCTTGGGTGTCCCCCTTTTGGCCACATTTGGAGACAGACATTGGATGGGACTGGCTCTGTTCTGACCCAGCAGACAGAGTCATACGTGTTCATGTTCTCTGTGTCCCTAACAAAAGGGACAAACTCAGTCTTGTAATGCATAGCAGGACGTTATTCTCCCATAGTATAAATAAGCAAGGAGAAGTATTTTGAAAAATATGAGAATACAGACTTTTAATGTGTGGCATACACAAAATCCACCTTTATTCTGCTATTTCAACAAAGAATAAGCTCACCTAATAATAAGTTCAAAGTAGAGGTGTGGATACCAGAATGCAGCTTTTCCAACTCTTTTAATGACCAGCTTTTAAAAAATGCCTTCCCACAAAGAGCAGGGGAATTCCAAGATGTTGAAAGGCAAAAAACTTACATTCACGAGTTTAAGTTTGGGGAATTTCCCTTTGGACTGGACACCGATGAAAAGTCTTTTAAACATCGCATTATAACGCAGCTGCGGCAACAATTACCTATGAATACCTTAAACATGTTTTTTGAGGTACTTGCTTTAAAACTATTCAAGAGCCCAGGCGGAAATACTTCGTTCGGAATTTTAGGAGGGGTTTTGTTTTCCCGGCTGGCTGGTGATACTTTGATCCAGCGTTGATGGATGCCGCGGTGATACTTTTATTCCATTTCCTGCCGCTTCCGTGCGCATTCCCTCACGCACGTCCGGCGGGCTTTCAGGTTTCTACGAGCGAGCGGCACCCGCCGAGCCCCACAGCCACTGTCACTGTCACAGACACAGCCTCAGCCGCCGCGGCAGAGCCCCGCCTTCCGCTCGCGCCCCCCGTGACGCGGCTCGGCGCGGCGGCCGCGGGGCTCGGGCATGCGCAGCGCCGCTGCCGGACCGTGACGGTGCGGGAGCGGCGCGCGCCTGCGCGGGGAGTTGGGCGCGTGACCCGGAAGCGCTCCGGCGGTGGCTGCGGCTGCGGTGGGGCCCTGCACGCGGACAGCTCCCCCCGGCCCGCGCCGCTCCCGCCATGTCCCGCGGCTCCAGCGCCGGCTTCGACCGGCACATCACCATCTTCTCACCCGAGGGCCGCCTCTACCAAGTCGGTGCGTGTGCGGGCCGCGGGGCCGCCGCCGAACTGCCCCGTCACGGGCCCGGCCTGCCCGCGCTCCCCGCCGAGCGGGGCCGCGGCCTGTGCGGAGGGGCGGGACGCGGCGCGGCGCCTGTCGTGGCTCGGGAGTCCCGGCTCCCGCATGGCCTGGTGCCGCCGTGTGTGGGGGAAAGCCTGGTGGGAGCGTGGAGCGGCGGCGGTCCCGGTGGTGCCGGCGTGGGGACCCAGGAAGGGATCCTCGCATGAGATAAGGAAACCTAGAGCCAGGGTGGGCTCCCTGGAGTGTCCCCTGGCACCGGGAGCGCCCTCCTCCGTGTTCCATTTCAGATGCTTGGAGAGCAAAGCTGCAGCTCTCCAGAGGCTGTTCAGTCTCCGTTAAGTGTTTCTTTGAGTGAATGTTGCCAAGCCTCGGAGCGCTGCGTTTTGGGATCTGAGAGCTATGATAGCTGTTTGAAATGGGATTTGAACTGCCTCAAACCCTGCATGCCGGAGTGACAGAGTCAGTTCTTGGGTGTAACTCATGCACTTGTTACACCTGAATGCCGCTTGTTCTGTGGCCTGTGGGATAGCAGCAACCATCCCTTGTTTTCAGGTTTCTTGGAATAATCTGAAGCCAAGCTTCAGCTTCTTCTGTAAGCCACAGATTTTGTTATTCCTATTTTTGCAGTGCACCAGATTTGTGCAGAAGCACATCCTGGTGCCCTTGTGCAGGATACAGCCAGCTCACAGTGTGCCAGGACAGTAGGTTGGGAGTGCCCCTGGAGGAGCCTCCCAACAGGGACAGATGAACTGTTCTGCAGCATCATCCTGATGCTGCCTTCCCCAGCTGCAGTGCCTTCACTGCACCTCCCCTGTATGTTATGTCCATAAATCCCTTTGTTCTCCAGGAAAGGAGCTTGCTGGGGTCAGATTGCATTAATTGCCCGTGGCAGCCATGTAGTTTTTTTGTGACTGTCCTTTTTTGTGAGTTTTTCTCAGGAAGAAGCCTGTGTGGATTAGGCCTCATGGACAGGTGGCCCAGTCTTGAGCAGTCCCTTTTGCAAGGAAGAATTAGGAAGGTGCCTGTACTAGATACCTACATGGGGGTGCTGTCTTATATCTGGAGCATGTGTAATGTTAATTTGTCCCTTATACGTAGGGGTGGTAGGGACAGTGCTTCCTCACACAGGGTTTCAGTGGTTCTGTGGCAGAGGAGTCCTGGGCTCCCCCCTTCAGCTGCCATTAAAACAGGCTGGTTGGTCTGCATCACTTCCCACTGTCTCTGTCACAGTGCTGCTTGTTGGGAATGGTTTCTGCATTCTGTAGCAGAGGGGAAGCTGAGCCTTGGTTTTCTGCCTCTGGGGTGTATTTAGCCAGTAGGTTAAGGTATGAGAAATGTGTAGTACCTCCATCCTTTTAACAGTGTCTTAGAAACAAGTATCTGTCTGTGTATTTGAGAGCTTCTGCACACAGCCTGAAGCTGTCTTAAAGCTATTTTAAGTTATCTATGTGCTGTAGGAAGAAAAATATGTAGATGTTAACTTCAAGCGAGAATGAGCTTACTTTACTCACAGCCAGGCTGGTAACTCAGGCATGGTGCCACATCGTCGTCTCTGTTTGCCAGCATCTAGCCACAGCATGGGCAGAAATCTCATGTTTGCTTGCAGTCAAATGTCCACATCTAGGTGGTTTTGTTTTGTCTTTGTCTCTTTGCTGGATTAAGGTTAGCTAGGGGCTGTCAAGGATGAGCATGGACATGTGTTGCTCTAGGATTGCCTTGAAACTTGAGTTTTTTCTGGAATTTGGTAGTATGGGGACAGATTTCCAGCATAGTGATATTGGACTGAAATGCCTGTATTTCATCTTAGGTCTGTCTTCTGCTTCCAAAGCTCAGAAAACTCATGTGCCTTTGATCTCATATTAGAAAACTTAACCATTATTTCGTATTACTGTGGTTAAAACCCCTCAGAGCATCCTCTTGCTCCCTGTTAGTTTCAATCTTCAAAGGTGATGTTTCTTCTGAGTGGAGTTTTGGGAGGTGAAGAAGGCTGTTACCATGTATTCAGGGAACAGCAAGGGACTGCTCTTTTCATAGAGAATGTCTGCAGTGCTGCTGAAATACTTACACATAGCAGTAAACAGAGTTAAAACAGCACTAGCAACTTGGATTTGTTACATTGTAAGAGCCACTTCACCTTTTGGCTTGTTTCCTTGAAAACTGAGCAGTGGAGGTGGTAATCAAGGTCTGCAGTTTCTCAAGGCTGGTTGCTGGGAGTTGTGAGCAAAAAACGGTTTGTGATAGGCATCTATTCCTACTGCCACCTCAGTGTCACAGAACCACAGAGTGGCTGAGATTATGTGGGCCCTCTGGAGATTGTCTGGCCCCAAGCCCCTGCCCAAGGAGCCCCCCGCCGCCCAGAGCTGGATGCCCAGGAGTGTTTCCAGATGGGTTTTACAGGCAGCCTGTTCAGTGCTGAGTCACCATCACAGTAAAACATGTTTTCAGGTATTGGACCCTCCTGTTTCAGTTTGTTCCAGTCACATCTGAGGTCCTGTCACTGGGCATCAGTGAAAAAAGGCTGGCTCTGTCCATCTGCTTTACTCCCTGCCTTCAGGTGGTTGTACAGATAAATAGACAAGTGGTGCAAAGCCTGTGCTCCGGGCCTCGGGCATGGCCAGTTTGCAGGCAGTGCTGGCTCCTGTCTTACTGGGGTTTGTGCTCTGCTGCAGGCTGGCACTCGTCATCCCAGGCGGGCACAGTTGTGCAGAGGGAAAGGGGGAACATCCTTTATGGCACATTTGGGTAGCCAGTAAGTGCTCTGATGTCTGAGAGTGGTAAATACAGTGCCATAAATATACCACAATGACCCACTCCTTAACAATGACTCTGCAGATTGAACATTAATATGCAAGGTTTGAAATTTTTTTCATCTTCAGATTATTATTCCTCTGTTGTGCAGTCTCCTATAGATCTGAGTGCAGCTTTTAAAATAGCCAAGTTTCTTGCTCCCATTATTTTAAGAGTTTTAGCAATTTACTATGCTGTTTGTAGACATATTTTAAATTGTGGGTTCACGTGCATAGCTAACAAAAAACTCACCTACATTTAGCTGCTGTCTGAAACTTACCACTCAGCCAGATATTAGAAATTTCTGAATGTTTATCAAATATTGCCAGGTTTTTAAAGTTCTCGTGCCTAAGGCTTTTGAAACCATCAATCAGGAGAAATTTATTTAATGAATAATTTCATGACTGTTACTTTAGTGTTTGCTTCTTAATCCATTGTACTTACATGAACAACACTGTTTAATTGGCATCTGTGTAGCTTTCACTATATAAAGTGAAGAAAAGCATTGCAGTGTTTGAATGTCATGTCAGAAAATATGATAGTTAAAACTTGTCTTCTATGCCTCCTGTGTCATCTTACCAGTTTTCATCTATATCAGTAAAAAATCAGAAAATAAGTTTACATCCTTTAAAATAGTAAAATTCATGTCAAGAATTCTTCTGTAAGAATTTATGGTTACTGTAGATTAAGTTTGGACAATTTTGGTCAAGTTCAGAACAGCTTTTTTGTTCTAAAACTAATTCTGTTGCTGTTAAGCTTGAATTGAACAAAAAGTCAAATTAGAAGAAACATTTGAAGGAAGCACTGACAGTGGTTTTGTGAAAAGAGTCAATGCACATTGTACTAAAGATCTTGAAGACATGAAGTGTTGCACAAGTATTAAAGTATTAAAAGGCCATAAATTAGTGGGATTCATGTGTTGGGGGGAATTGTTACTTTTACTAGTGTCTTTGACACAAGTTTTTTATTAACATTTGTATCTTTTTCTAGAATATGCATTTAAGGCTATAAACCAAGGTGGACTTACATCTGTAGCTGTTCGTGGGAAAGATTCTGCAGTAATTGTAACACAGAAGAAAGTACCTGTAAGTAGTCTGGTTTTGAGGGGAGGTCTGGAAGGAGAGGAGAAAAAAAGATGGGATAAGACTCAGCAATATGGATATTATTCTTATTAGCACTGACATAAATTGCTATTTGAACTGAACATATAATTGTCATTCTGCTTATTATAAGTTCTGGCTCCTTGTAGTGCTAAACTGTACATTTTCTCACTAAGTATTGCTATATTGGTTTTTTCTGTAGTTGTTGAAAGGATAAATTTAAAATATAAGTTGACCCTGCTGTATTGGGCATGCATTCATTGCTTTGGCTTGTAAAGGCTGAGTTGTCCATAGCCAGTTCCCTGATTCCTTGGATTTCTTCTGAGAAAATATTATACCAATAGCACATAGAGCATGCTTTCCATAGGATTTTGTGAGTGTTTCAGCTCAGTGGTGATGTACTGTTGAAAAAGGGGGGAAATTATTTTATGTTTGAAGGGCAGCATACAATAAAAGAGCAAGCTTTTGTATGTGGGTTCTCAAAGTTTCTTCAGAGGGAAAAGGACTGCGATATTGATCATGTTCTCCTTGTTCTCCTTCTCCACATCTGTGGTTTTATTCTTCCCTGTTCTCCAATTTCTTTTTTTGCATGCCTACAACAGTAAAAATTGGAAAGCCTGAAAGACAATTTTTAGCTATTATGGATCCTTTTGGGTTCTCCTGTAAAAACCAGAGGATTCAGCGTTTGGGGTTTGTGTTTGGGGTTTGTTTTTTTGTTTTCTTTTTACTTCAAGGACAGTGTTTGCTATTACATTATTTCTGTTTCCTCTTTAGGACAAGTTACTGGATTCCAACACAGTGACTCATTTATTCAAGATTACTGAAAATATTGGTTGTGTGATGACAGGAATGACAGGTATTTAATTCACCAATCTGGTTTTGGAGAACTTACCTAGTTCTCATGGGTATGTTGAAAGACAATGTAAAGTTGGACCTGGAATTTATATTCTTAGGCAGTGCTAGAAATAAAGATGGAACACATTCAGTGGAATTAATATTAGTTCTTTTTGTCTAGCTGACAGCAGATCCCAGGTGCAGAGAGCCCGATATGAGGCTGCTAACTGGAA
Organism: Emberiza elegans; assembly: GCA_024865655.1. Taxonomy (NCBI): domain Eukaryota; kingdom Metazoa; phylum Chordata; class Aves; order Passeriformes; family Fringillidae; genus Emberiza; species Emberiza elegans. The sequence goes on along the minus strand of JALJVW010000139.1, from coordinate 51,759,655 downwards.
GTACAAGTATGGATATGACATCCCTGTGGATATGCTGTGTAAAAGGATTGCAGATATTTCTCAGGTCTATACACAGAATGCTGAAATGAGGCCCCTTGGTTGCTGTAAGTACAGTGTATGATAATGATCTTTACTGTTTCTTGTCTAAGTTTGCAAATTCGTATGTAAGAAATTCTCACCCATTTTCAAAATGGGTAACTGAGGGTGTAAGGGGGATGAACAGCTGAATGAGAGAGCAGTGTTGCAGGTCTTGAACTGGAGCCCTGATTTTACCACTGACTCAGCATTTGAAATAATGTAGTCTCTCTGATACTATTTCACATTAGTTTTTGGGGCCTGGTGTGTTTGCACTGTGCAGTGATATCTGTGAGCAGGAGATGCTCTTTGTAACTGTGTTTGTTTGTGGTGGTTTGACCCTGGATGGATGCCAAGTGTCTGCAGAAGTCTCTCCATCACTCCTTTCCTCATCTAGACACAGAGAGAAAAAATACCATGGAAAGCTTTTGGGTCAAGATTATGTCAGGGAGGAATCACTGACCAATTACCACCATGGGCAAAACAGATCCACCTTGGGGAAATTAACTGAATTTATTAGCAAGCAAATAAAAATAGGATGCTGAGTAGTAAAACCAAATCTTCAAAACACTTGCCCCCTACCTCCTTCACAGCTTTAACTTTATTCCTGGTTCTCTACCTCTCCCACAGTGGCACAGGGAGATAGGAAGGGGGTCTGTGGTCAGTACACAGTACATTGTTTATGCTGCTATACCTTCCTCAGGGGGAGGACTCCTCACACTCCTCCTGTGCTCCAGTGTGTTTCCCATGGGAGACAGTGCTCCAAGAACTTCTCCATAATGAGTCCTTCTCACAGGCTGCAGTTCTTCAGAAACTGCTCCAGCAAGGAGCCCACCTTATGTGGGGTGCAGGTCTGCAGCAACAAGCTGCTCCATTGTGAGCTCCTTTCTCCACAGCACCACTGGTCCTGCCAGGAGCCTGCCCTAGTACAGGCTCCATGTGGGGCCACAGCCTCCTCCAGGCATCCACATGCTTCAATGTGGGCTCCTCCATGTTTCTCTACCATGGGTGTCCGTGGGCTGCAGGGCCATAGCTGCCTCACCACAGGCTGCAGGTGAATCTCAGCTCTGGCAGCTCCTTCCCTCCATCATTTGCCTCAATGCCTGCAAAGTTGCCCCTCTCACATTGTCTCACTCCTCTCTTCTCTGTCTGCAATTTCCTTTTTTTTTTTTCTTTAATACATTATTCCAGAGGCACTACCACCATTGTGGATGGGCTTGGCCTCAGCCAGCTGCAGGTTGGTCTTGGAGCCAGCTGGCTTCACCTCCTTTGGACACAGGAGGCTTCTGGCAGCTTCACAGCAGCCAGCCCAGCAGCCCTCTCACTACCAAAACCCTGCCATGCAAGCCCAGTGCACTGTGTCTGGGTAAATGGCACTGTTTAAAGAGAGAGATGGAGAGTGCAGTTATCTTTGTGCAGGTTTTGTGGCTTTTTTATCTAAGTAGTAGGTATAGGACAGATTGACAAAATTTTTTCTCTTAACTTAGCTATCATATATATAATGTAGACGAAAATTGTCTAAAATATTTCCCTTGCAAATATTTCTACATGTCTTCTTTTATCACAGCAAATGCAGCTTCAGAAGAAGTTGTGTGTTGAGTCATTTTTTGTAGATGATCCTGGTCATCTGTGTGTTCTGGGGTTGGTTCTGACTTGTGTTTTCTCTTACGTTTGGCCATAAGCAAATTATAAACAATACTGTTAGGCTGTTCAGGAACTGAGGTAAAGCACTTAACAGGTTTCCTCAATGACTTTTTCATTAAACATTCTTTCTGAGTTTCTTTTTGATTGGTTGGGTTTTGTTTTGTTTTATTTTTTTTTGTTTTGTTTTTTTTTTAAGAAGAATAGTTTCAGAATTGATGAATCACTTCTCGTAATCACAGTAGGCACTAAGACTTCTCACTAAAGAAGCAGCATTCAGAGTTGCACCACAGTTTCCATGATGGGGCAATTCTCCTATGCTTGTGTGCTTGTAATTTTCAGGAAAGATTGTTTCTTTCTTCCCTTGGCATTTCCCATGCCTTGATACTGCTGGAAATTCCTTTTTAAAAATACATTAATAAAAATGCATTTTTCTTTACTTCCCTTAGCCTTTTTGAAAATATGAGGGATTTTTTTTTTCTGTTTTAGTAATAGCTGCTTGGAAGTTTGTAATCTCTAACTACTAGTTAAAAGTTACACAAGTGTAAAGTGAAAATAATTGAAAACCATGACCTTGTTCTGTTTGGGGTTTTTATTGCAAGTATTGTTTTTGACTTTTTTTTTTAATATATGTATTGAGACAATGCAGCTGTAAATCAAGAAGTGAGGGTGAACACATGAATTTCAGTGATGTGATCAGTTTGTGTTACTTGAAAACTATCCAGCTTCACAAAACTTAGTCAGATGATCTTCAAGGTCTCAGTTATGTCCTGATATTTCTACTTTTCATTTTTTTTTTAATTTAAAGAGGAAAAGGTATGTAATGTGCTGTTTTTCAGGGTTACAAACAAGAAATCTAAATTTGATCTTTTAATATTTCCATTCATTTCAGAATGTTTGTAAAGTTGCTTTCTAGTAAAAGGCAAATGGTAATTGAGCTATTGTTTACACTTTTGTGTTGTATAACACAGGATGTGAGCTGTAAACTTTGGTAAACTTTCTGTCAGGATAAAACTTTTGTATTTCCTGACTTTATGGTTCTTACACACTGAGCATGGCAAAAATGTTTGTATTTCAATGAGAATTCGTTCTTTGGGAATGACAGAAACATAGTTTCTGCTGAACTGAGTTGAACACCTGGTAATGAGATGCTGGTAAGAAACAGAAAATTAGAGATAAAAAGGAAATCACAGCTCCAGGTATGGGTCTGATTCCCAAAGATGTACTGCTGTGCATGCATGTTTTTTCACAGAGACGACTTTCCATTCTGTTCTTTAGTTGAATTAAATTGCTAAAATGGGGAAAATAAATAAATTAACAAATTTTCTCTTCAAGGTATGATTTTGATTGGTATTGATGAAGAACACGGCCCTCAGGTATACAAGTGTGATCCAGCAGGTTACTATTGTGGATTCAAGGCCACAGCTGCAGGAGTTAAACAGACAGAGTCAACCAGTTTTCTTGAAAAGAAAGTAAAGAAGAAATTTGATTGGACATATGAACAAACAGTAGAGGTAGGCCAGCAGAAGGAATTTAAAATTTGTTTAAAGTATTTTTAATGAATATCCTGCATGTAGGCTTGCAATGCAGAGAAATGTTGTTAGGCATTTCCTCTTTCCCTACAGTTCTGTATTGCTGCCAGAGCAAATACAGCTATTCCAATCAGAAAATCATTTGAAGCTATTCTGCAAGTGTTTGAATGGTCATCTAATCTGCTTTTTTTTTTTGCTTTATGTTAGCTGAAGCAGATTCTGTCATTGTAGCACTCCCACTGTAGCTGGTGTTTGGTTACTGCAGTGCTTGATTTTGGGGATACCAGTATGACTTAACTTTTAGTGACATTTAAAATAATCTTCATATTAGAAGGTATTTCAAACAGTATCTTCACATGATAAAAGGTTTTGGTTTTGTTGTGTTTGCTTTTTGTAGATCGGGCTTTTTAGGGAGAGGACTGGAAAGGGGCTGTATTCTGTAGCAAGGGGAAACTATTTGGAATTTCTAAGCTGAGATTTTGAAGTGAGAGGAAGTAACTTTAAACCAGAAGGAAGGATAGTTGTTAATGCTATGTCTATTAAGAGAAAAAAAAAAAAATTAGTGCTTTCTTTCTAATGATAGGGTTTTTTCATCTTTCAGACAGCAATTACATGCCTGTCTACTGTGCTATCCATTGATTTCAAACCTTCAGAAATAGAAGTTGGTGTAGTCACAGTGGAAAATCCTAAGTTCAGGTAAGCAATCAGTGTTGATAAAACTTGGTGTGTTTCTCTGATTATGTGCAATTAGTTTTACCTTATTCTGTAATCATAAATTGAGAAAAGAGATACATTTAGTAAATTAAAGTTTTGAAGGGCTTTTTACTTGTAACTCTTCAAAATGTGTAGGGGTAGAAAACGTTGTGTAAAAAGAATAATGCAGTTTTAAAATGTGTGACATGGTTAAGAGATTTAGTAGAGAAAAGCGATCTCTTTCATGTCTTAAAAGGGTATTGCTTTCTGTGCTGATTGAAATGTAGTTACATCTGGTCTAGATGTGTTTTCATGCAGAAGCATAAAAATTTTTCATAGTAATGGTATCTGGAGTCCACTTTCAAATCATACTCATACTAACTAATGCAGTAAAGTCTGGTTTATATTATGGAATATTTACAAGTCCCTTAAATTCTTTATTCTTTTTCTAAAATGAATCTTTAAATTATTCTTGCTCGTTAGCATTTCTTAACATCTAAAATATGTAGTTAATAGATTATGGACTTGTATTTAAATTTGGTAAGATTAAAAGATCATGGATTTAAAAACCACTAGTGGTTTGAAAATGGCTGAACTATCTACTTTCTGAGTACTCTACAGTCCCATCTAGCATGAAAGCAAGGCACCTGCTATTTCTTCCCTCCTCCATTATTGTCTGCAGCACACTGTGTGCACCAGGATCACCTGGGCAGTGTATCAAGGCAATGCCTGGGAGTCTTCCTGCTGAGGGCAGGAAAGCTTCTCATGGGATACAGTGTACTTGGCAGCCTGCTCACAGCACAGTGTATAGCTGCAGCAGTGTGCATGAAATGTGGGAGAAAAACTTTGGGGGAGTTTTTATAATGCAACAGAGCCCTCCAGGTATTTAGCCCTTACCTAAAATTTAGGTAAGTCTGGCTTGCTGCAGAGGGATTCAGTTATTTCTGCTTTAGTCTTTAATTGAGGGGTTTTTGAGTTTTTTATTTTAAAAGAAGAGAGGAACAGTAAAATTGGGAACAAAATCTGGTGTTACTTTAGTCTAACTACTTGATAAGTGGGGACTGAAGAGAGTCTTCAAACCTTTGGGTCCTACAGGTTCTGTCTTTTAAGTGCTTCCTTCCTAATGTTGTTAAGGTGGACATGGTGATGATGGGTGGTTTTGTATTTGGTGGTGTGTGCTGAAGACAACAGAGCAGCACAGTGTTTGTGAGAAAGCACACATGAGCTGCATGAGCCCTTTTCTCCTGCCACTCAAGGGATCAAGCTACCTTCTCACTAGGTCTCCACTTGCAAATGCATTACTCATGAAGAATTACCTGTTACTTTTCTGTCATTTGTTACCTCCTTGCTCTCTAGTGCCTTTGATTCTTCCTTTATTTTTCAAGAGAATTGGAATGTCAGCCTGTGGCGCTGGCAGCAAGGCTTTAAAGGGCAGAAAGATGCATTGCTGTAAAACTTATTTGTATAGATATTAGGCTGTAATATTGGAGCTTAAGGGAAGAATCATTTAAGCTATTTAAGATTTCTTTTTGTTCTTTCAGGATCCTTACAGAAGCAGAGATTGATGTGCACCTTGTAGCTCTGGCAGAGAGAGACTAATTAGTGTTCCCATTTCCATTGTCTGTGCTTCTGGCCAGGATGTTTGGTGAAAAGAAAACACTTAATAATGGTTTTAGATTATGGGTGGGAAACAGTGTTCACTATATGATGTATTTTACTCTGTACAAATAAAACAGAGGTTTTTGAAATTCTTGGTGTCTCCTTTCAATGTTATTTTTTAAACTTCCAATTCTATGAAATTGTCATCAACATGCTTGATGACTTTTAGTGTTTCTGTGGTAATTGCCTGCCTTTTAATTGTATTTTAAGAGAAATTTTATGCTCTGAGCTGTATTTTCCATCTGAGCTATTTGGCTCTTTGTGTAAAGTTAATATCAGTTTTTGTGATGTGTGTGTCTTGAGATAATTCCTACATTCATGTTCATTCTCTCCGTGGCCTGATGCTGAAATTACTGGCTTAATTGTGGGGAAGTTAGGAAGACCTTATTTGCTCAGGTTTATATGAGGATATAGGGCAAAAGCAGAAGGAAAAAGCTTGAGCTGAGTCCAAGTCCTGTCCTGATTTATTTGCGGTGCATGGAGTGGATTTAAGAGTTGTCTTCTATAATTAAACAGCTCTGAAGCTAACATTTATTTAGGAAAAGTACTCTGTGTGTAGTGTACTTGGGGATTTTGGCTTAGTCACCTACCAGGTTTTGAGGCTTTTGGCAGTGTTGGGGCTAGACAGGGCCTATAGACAAAGTCCTTGAACAGGAAGGTCTCTGGGAAGCAATTCTTGTTGCTTCAGAGGTTTTGGGTTTGGAGGTGAGACTGCAAAAACTTGAAGGTGAAAAAACCCCTTTTTGTTTTGCTTCAATTGAAGAGGTTTCAGCCTCAGCAATAAACAGGGAGATGGAGTTGTGAGGGAGGAGGCACTGAGGAGAAAGGGGAGATTATCAGGCAGTTTTAGTTGTTGCACACAAGTCTCCTTGAAAGAATGCCAAGTTAAGGCAGCATAACTCCTTGCCTTCATTCCTCTGCTGTGCACTTCTCATATTGGCTTTAATTATTCCAAAATTCTCTTTGATTTTTTTCAAGGCATCTGGGAACGGCCTCATAAGTTGTCAGAAACTGAGATTGGTTAATTTTTTTCTTCATGCTTTACAGTTAAAGCCCCTTGAATATGTATTTTTCAAGTTCATTGTAGTAAAGAAGCTGTAGTTCTGTGTTTGGTGGCTTCAATAAAGGATAATGCTAACCTTAAGTTGAGGAGAATCAGATGTATAGTGCATTGTGGAGTTCACAAAGCTTCTCGAATTTCTGTTCGTGCCTCCACATTTCAGCTTCCCTCATGTCAGATAGTGCAGTGTAGATAAGATAAGCACCTCTGCTTCTGGTTTTGGGTTGGTTATCTGAGAATTCTGTGTGGGTTTGTGCAACAATCAGCACATTTGTGCAGCTAATGGCACATGTAGAAAGGTCTGTGTTGCTTCAGCTGCCAGTGATAGCTCAGTTTCTGAGAACCCCTAGGGCCTTTCTTCCTAATACTTCAGTTGTATAACAACCTGGAATTTGAGTAGGCTTAGGTCATTATTTAGTCTGCCACAAAATATCATCCATCGATGGTTTGTTCTTGATCAGCTTTAATAATGTATGGAAAACATCACTAATGGCTTCGTGAACAAAAATTAAAGGGAAGATGGCAATCAGGGATCCATATGACTAGAGCACATTTCCATAGTATTCAGTACCAAAATTCCCAGCAAATCCTTTAATTCTAAATTTTGGAGCTTGAATGGGATTGTATAACTCAGGTGGTTCTTCTGAAAGCAGTGGGTGTTTGTTCATACCTTGCCTGTTTTGCAACGCAGAGCATCCCATCTTGTGTTCAGAGATTATGAAATAAGCTGTCTACAATATAGTAACTGTGAATGTTGCCTATTTTTTTATAAAGGCATTGATGAACATTACCTTTTTTTATGACATTTCTGCTAGTATTTTTCCTTGTTGAGAAAATTTGTTGTTCTTTTTTCATATTAATAATGGGGAGTTTTCTTTTTTAGCCAAAGCTTTTTGCTTCTGAAGATAAGGCAGCAATGCAGGTGGGTTACCTGACCAAATGGGAAACCCCCAAGTATTGCATAGAACACATAATTACATTCTTCACACCCTGAAGCAAGTATCACCTGCAGTCAGGCTGTACAGCTGTGGCTGGTGCTGAGCTGTAGCTCAGTATCACCTGCTGTTCCAAACCTGGCACTTCAAAAGAAGCTGGAGTATGTGTGGTACAAAATCCTGGTGCCCCTAGTTTGGATAGACCTTATAAAGAGTGAGACCAGACTTGGGCTTGCTCCACGTGTTTGTGGTTTGTTGTGCCAGTGCCGAAGACTGGCAGATGCAGTTACAGTGTGAATGCACAAGTAGTTAAACAGGAATAGGATTGAGTTTTATTTGCATACCAGACTCACATCAGTGCTGCCTGTCCTGGCTCTGCACCTTGTAACTGTCCACATGACATTACCAGTGCTCTTTATCTCTGGTGTAGTGTAAGGATGCTAATGACAAGTACATGCAGTCAGCTTAGGTAAATCAGTGTTTATTGAACTCTGAAAATCATCTGGATTTCTGATGAGTAACCTCCCTCCCTCCATGCAAATGGAGCCCCAAAGACAGTAATGGTATGTGTTATAAACAGAAGTAGCTCAGTGGGGAACCAGTTGCTCACCCATCCCATGATGTGTTTATCCAGCTGTGTGCTGGAAATTTTGTCCAGAAGGATCCTGTAGGAGACAGTATGGAAAGCTTTACTGAAATCCAAAAGGATTAGATCAGCTGGCTTCCCCTGATCAGCTGGGTGGGTTAGCTTGTCATAAAAGGAAATTAGGTTTGATAAGCAGGACCTTCCCTTCACAGAGCCGTGCTAGCTGTGATCAATGACCACATTCTTTAGGTGTTTGAAGGCATTTTCCTGTTTTACTAATTAGCTTCCTGAGCAGCCTGAAGTCTGCTCTCCTCATGCTAGAGCTGGTTTTGCTAGCACTTTTCTTCCTGTCAACACAGATTTTAGACTTGATCGCCTCGTGGTCACTGTGGCCAATCTCCACTCACAAGAGCCTCTCTTTACACACAGCAATCCTGGTAAGGCAGGCAGTAGTGAACTTCTGTAGGATTTCAGGTATATCTTAAGAGCAATATGTGCTACTGTGTAATGCACAATGTTTGGCTGTATCTTTTCACTGTAAAGCTGATGACAGTCTAAGGACAAGAGTAGATGGGGAGTTCAGATAGGGCCAGTACATACAGATAGATCAAAAAAATTTTAATGGCATGGAATTATATGCAGCATTCTTTTTTACCTTCTCTGTCCTATTTTGCATTGAATCAATGTCCAGGTTTACCAAATAAGTATTTTGGTTCAGCACACATTGTTGGAAGTAAGATCAAAGAACTATATCTGTCATTTTCTAGCATCTGAAAAAAAAGAAGTACATAACTTTCCTATTTTTTCCCCTGGCACAGAAGCAAAGCCTGCTATTTTGAGTTCTGTAAAACAGTAGCCTTACTGGGTCATGAGATCAAGTTTTGTGAAGCATATCCATAGCAGTATTCATGTTTTCTTCTAGGAAAAAAACCTACCAGGGTAGTAATGGTAGGGACGTTGCTTTTCATTTTATAATCAGTGAATTTTTGCTTTTTCAGATGGGAAATTTTTAAATTGTCACAGCTTGTTCCAGCCAGTTCTTGCTAGTAACACTTTGTTCTGTTCTGTTGTTTTGCTGTAACCCAAACTACTTGGAAACAATGCAAGACATCCTGTAGTTCAGGATCTGTTGGAACAGTAAAGCTCTCATGCCCAAACTAAAACAAGGATCATCACATGCTTATGCAAAGCCGTTTAAAACAGTCTGGGCTTTGTTTATTATGGTGCTCGTATTTTAGAAAACCCCATGAAACATTTTAACCAGTCCTTTGTAGTATATCTATATAGATAAACTTGCATTTTTAAGGGACTGACAAACCCCTCAGTTATTTGCAGTATTTGCTGCTCTTCACTAAGATTTTCTTAGTATTGTCATCTTTTCTGTAGTAATGGTCTTACCCACATCACCATCTTCTATGAAAATTCTGTGCTGCAGTGTTAAATATGGTAACTCTTAGGTACTTCACTATAAAGCTGATGAATAGAGCCAGCCTATCACTAAATCAAATTCCAGCTAACTGCTTGACAGTCATCTTCCAAGTAGTGTGTGCTTCCACTTTTTGGGGATAGTGTTTTTCTCCTGGTTCTTTTTAGAACCTGCTAGCTGTGGCTGAGCTTCCTGGCAATGCATTTCATGGCTGTCTCCTACCTGTCATTGTGGCTTAGCTGATATATTCATTGGACCACAAGCCTCTGGCATAAAGTTTTCTCTCTGAGCCTCTAGCAGCGTAGTATGCAGTGCAGATTAGCATACCCAAGCCAAGACTTCAATTTTTTGCCAGCAATTTGTGTTTGTTTCCCCTCCAGAAAACTGACTCTTGTGACACCCAGTGGCATGAAGAGTTGTGAACATAAGGTATTTAATCCTTTCTGAGATTCCTTAGACTAGAAAGCAATCCTCTCTCAAGTCAGAGAGTCAAATTTACTAGCTGATGGAGAAAAATAGCATGAATGTGCATGGACCAGGGTTGCATGAGCAGGAATAGGGATGCCACTCATTGCCATCTGATGTTGCTGTCATGTTTGCAGGTGCACTGTCTCCCTGGGTTTTTCCCTGGCTCTTCCTTCAGCAAGCAGTGGTGCTTATTTGTATTTTTAAAGAGCAATTCTCTTTACTTAATTGATGGAAAACATTGGGGGTTTTTAGTTCGGTTCTCTGTTGCATAAGTGACCTGAGTCGTCTTACTCTGGGTCCAAATTGGCTGTAGTGCAGGTGTAAAAGAGGGAAATGGGATTACACTGCCTCTGCTTTAATCCACTATGAAACCACAGCCTGCATCACCAAAGAGCAGGAGTTTCCATAGCCCATTATCCCCTTGGCTAGTCTTTGACTTAAACCTGTATGATGACACCTGGCTCACCAGAGTTGTGTTTGCTTTTGTCAGCAGGCGACTCGAGCCTTTGCTTGGGCAGCATCAAGACTGGTCCCGTCTCCTCTGAGGAAGGTTTCTTTGGGGACAGTGCTGTAATAGCAGCTCCTTCCCAGTTCCTCTCTTCCTGTCACCACTGCATAGCCCAGCAATTTCCAGGGCTACCCAGGGAACCTGATACAGAAACAAACTTATGTTTAAAAAACCCAAACCAGCAAAACCCAGCCAGAACAACAGCTCGGTGTGGACACTGGTTTAACCTTGGTGCTGGTGCTGCAATAGTAGTGCCCGCACAGGGGGCAGTGCAGCACAGGATCCAGGAGGAGGGGCGGGTTAAACTGGTGGCACACCTGACAGGAGTGACAGTCAAAATCCTCCCTTGTAAGTAAATATTTTCCTCAGGGAAAGATGGGATAATTAGTTGTCGTAATCCATGGAAAGCTCCTTCATGGGATCTAACTGCAGGCTGGTGTGCTGGGCTAGGCAGGGGGTCTCTAGGCAGTGCACTGTGAGGTGCATTTAGGAACCCAGAACTTTCAACAAGGAATCAAGAAAACCTGCAGCAAGTTGGCTGCCAGAGAGGACAGCAACTGCCTTGCATTGGGTTTTAGCACAAGTGGGATGGGCAACCTTTCTTTCTTTCCTTTTCTGTCTCTTAAGCCACTTGTAGCCTTGCATACCTTTAGGGCACTGTGAAGAAATTATTTGCGTTGAATGTTAGCCTAGTTTCAGTTAACAGTATTTGGAAATGCCTGCTGACAGAAAAAAAACACAAAAACGTTTCTCATCTAAGGATGTGGTGAACCTTGAAAATCGGCTACCAGGTTAGCTTAGTTACTCACTGCCCCTGAAGGTAGCAGGAAGCAGGCTGAGGATTGCTGGAGCCAAAGCTGTTAGCAGAAAGGATGGGAGAGAAAGGAGGATTTTTAGTGGTCACCAGAAAGGCTGCCTGACTCTGCCACAAGGTCGTGGCAAGTTGCCCAAAACCTCAGTCTCCAGTGGATTTTTTCAGCCTGTAGCTCCTGGTTTCTTCACCTGGTGGGCGTCTGCACACATGAAATGTTTGTTGAATACTTGTTAGAAGATTAGGTGATGATGTTCCTCATTCCTATCTCCAGGAGAAGTTTCCATTACTAACCTCTCTTACCTAGTAACAAAGCAAATAAATAAAGTACTAAATAGTGTAGAATTGGCTTTGGAAGTGCAAAAATAGTTATATCCTATAGGTGACAAGAGTACTTACAAGGAAGTAATTTTGTAAACTTTTTTTCCTACTTTGAGTACTTTGCAGTGCCACCTACATCTTTCTCACTCCAACGCAGGAAGCAGACATGGGCTCTTGTGTAGGTAGCTGATCAGGGAACGTCTGTATAAAGTGCATTAATAGGGTTCAGAGTCAGAGGTTACAGTACAGAGATGGGCTGCAAAATAAGTCTGGAGGGAGAAGAAAAAAAACAGACCCAGATGGTGTGAATGTCCTGGTATGCAGGTGAGGAAAAGACAACAGGGTTGTCAAAAAAGGAAGATAACAAAACAAATTAATGATAAGTAACAGTACAAGTAGTCTGTATTACAGGAATGAAGTAGCAAAGGTCAATCTCAAGAGGGGAATTTAGTTACTAATAGAGAAAAAGAGAATAGATTGGATTTTCCTGCTCACTGATGCTGGACATATTGATAAATAAAAGCATGTGCAATGAGTTCAGCAGGAGAAACTGCTTCTGTTGATGAAGTGCGTATTTGCAAAATGATGTTACAGTCTTTATTTCAAATAGAGATAATAACAAGTGTGTGATGCTTTCCCTCTTTGGTGGCAAATCAAAACACACCAAAGAGTACCTGAGCACTTGTGCTTTGTAACAAGAATTGACTTGTGTGGATAGATCCATGCTGTAATCCTGCTCTGCTGGAACTGGAGCTTTCACAAGCGCTGAAAGACTGAGATGTGCTGCGAGTGCAGAGTGGGCAAAGGGCTGCTCTGTTGGAGCTTCTAGGCTCAGGTGCAGGACATTAGGGCTCTTGGTGTTGTCAGGAAAATTAATGCACAAACATCAGAAGTTTATGTCCAAAAAGGAGACAGAGGAGTTCTTTTACTTTATTTGAATAAAGGGAGAGGCCATGGGGCATTCCCCTGAGGTCTCTCAAATTTTTGGAGGACACAGCCCCCTTTTTATCCTAATTTCCTGTGCACATTTCCCTTCTCTCTTTCCCCATTGGCTGAGGTACTTGAGAGGTACAGATTTCCCTGATACCGAAGATTTCCCTTTAATGTATAACCCTCCTTTTTAATTTTTAATTCTTATGGAATTTAGGGGTCTTCCCCATTGTTTCTTTCATCTTTCAATATCCAATTTCATTTATCAGCAAACCTACGGTTTGTTTGTAAATGCAAATATCTTTTTCCATTCATCAATCGGTAGAATCCTTCCCATTGTTTCTTTTATCTCTCGGTGCTAGTTTTATCTACCGGCAGACCCACAGCTTGTTTGTAAAGACAAACCCATCATTCCTCTCAGTGTGAACAGGCGAGGGCACAGAAACAGCTGCCGTCAGTCACTGCTGGGTGCCACACTGGGCTGGCACTGGCACCCCAGTGGCTGCAAGCTGACCCCGTGCAGGGAGCCCATCTGGGCTCAAAGGCTCATCCCTTTGCTGCAAAGGGATCCGGCAGACGGATTAACTTTTGTCTGGCCCGGCTCGCTGGCTCATCACACAGTTGCATGGGCTGCAGTGCTTGTGGAGAGGGATAAGATCTTGAGGAAACAGGGAGGGGTGGGACCCGGCGAGCACAGGCTGCTGTTTCACCATCCTGTCAGAGTGCAAAGAGCACACCCCTGCCCTTGGTTGTGCCACACACTGTGGGTTGCTACGGCTATATTGTGCTGGTATTTGAAACATTTTCAGGTGGATCGTTTCCTAGGAGAATAAACAACTGCCTTTTGCCAGCACCACGCACGCGGCTGGCTCAGGGCACTCTCCAGCACTGCGGTGCAATCCTCCAGATGGTCCTTTAGCAGGCTCTGTAGGTGCCGCCCCATTCACAGGCACACAAAGAGCCTGAAACTCCTTATGCCTGTGTGCTCCGCTCAGTTTGCACAAAATGGGCGTTTGAAAGGGCTGCATTCAACAGCTGTGGCTGCTGCCTGGAATTGCTCCAGCTGCTGAAAGGCTCCAGCTCCCTCCCTCTGGTCTTGACAAATACAGTGGAGCTGCTGAGACAGGTTAGTTGTGCTGGCTAGTGTGTTGTTTTCTGCTCTTCCATAAACTTCTGACTCGGATTTACCTCCAGGTCTGTTGAAAATAAATAAATAAAATACAGCAAAACTCCTAAAGTACATCAACGCTGAAAGATAACACAACTGAAAGATAGGCATTTAACACAACTAATATTTACAGAAACCGTGATCAAAACCTGGGCACTCCGTTTTGCACATCTGTTGATTTTTAGAGCTGGGAAAGAAAACAGCCTTGTCCTCAGTAAGCAGGGTCGTGTGAGGATAGCTCACAGAAAGGAAGCCAACCCAAGCACTGCTGTGCTCTCACGAGCTTTCTGCCACAGGCTGCGGGAGAGGACTCAGAACAGCATTAAATATAGTTGCAGCAGAACCTGCCCGGCTAGTTCCCCCGGGATGTGTGCTGTGAGATTTTCATTGTGAGTGCCCCTGCATGGGGCAGTCTCGCTAACACGGCAATGGTGCGTCCCGGCTGCTCACCCCGCAGCAGGAGGGGCCACAGGGCTTGGCGCTTTGGGAACCCCCCGACAGCTGCATCCTCTCCTCTCAGGGGGTCTCTGGAGACCTTCTGACGCTGTTAACAACGAGAAATATTGCTACCTTTCCTTCTTTGCTCTTCTTAATTATAAATTATGATTATTCCAACAATTTTTAACATGATTATGGAGCGGACTCTGCAAACTGAACAACTTCTATAAACAGTTTTCAGTTGTCATTAAAAACCTTTCGTGCCCATATATTTTTGGATCCGAGAGAATGGATCCGTTCTCTTTTTGGGCGTTTGAAAGGGCTGCATTCAACAGCTGTGGCTGCTGCCTGGAATTGCTCCAGCTGCTGAAAGGCTCCAGCTCCCTCCCTCTGGTCTTGACAAATACAGTGGAGCTGCTGAGACAGGTTAGTTGTGCTGGCTAGTGTGTTGTTTTCTGCTCTTCCATAAACTTCTGACTCGGATTTACCTCCAGGTCTGTTGAAAATAAATAAATAAAATACAGCAAAACTCCTAAAGTACATCAACGCTGAAAGATAACACAACTGAAAGATAGGCATTTAACACAACTAATATTTACAGAAACCGTGATCAAAACCTGGGCACTCCGTTTTGCACATCTGTTGATTTTTAGAGCTGGGAAAGAAAACAGCCTTGTCCTCAGTAAGCAGGGTCGTGTGAGGATAGCTCACAGAAAGGAAGCCAACCCAAGCACTGCTGTGCTCTCACGAGCTTTCTGCCACAGGCTGCGGGAGAGGACTCAGAACAGCATTAAATATAGTTGCAGCAGAACCTGCCCGGCTAGTTCCCCCGGGATGTGTGCTGTGAGATTTTCATTGTGAGTGCCCCTGCATGGGGCAGTCTCGCTAACACGGCAATGGTGCGTCCCGGCTGCTCACCCCGCAGAGGAGGGGCCACAGGGCTTGGTGCTTTGGGAACCCCCCGACAGCAGCATCCTCTCCTCTCAGGGGGTCTCTGCAGACCTTCTGACGCTGTTAACAATGAGAAATATTGCTACCTTTCCTTCTTTGCTCTTCTTAATTATAAATTATGATTATTCCAACAATTTTAACATGATTATGGAGCGGACTCTGCAAACTGAACAACTTCTATAAACAGTTTTCAGTTGTCATTAAAAACCTTTCGTGCCCATATTTTTGGATCCGAGAGAATGGATCCGTTCTCTTTTTTTGGAGAACAAAATGATGAGAAGTTCTGCTGGAAGTAATTTACAAAATATCGGAATACGGATAATTTGAAATTTGTTAAATCACTGTTAGTCCTAATGCCATGCCCTTCAATTTCCATCTATTTAGCAGTTAATTACTCCTCTGTGGACCCGGGGAGCAGCATTTTAAGGTAATTTCCCCCACCCCAGCTGCTGGGAGGCCCACCCTGGCAGAAGCAGGGAGAAGCTGGGTTTGTGTTTGTAGGTGCCACACCCCGGGCAGCGGCTCCACCCCGCAGGGAATTCCCACGCCCGGGAATTGCAGGGCTCGGAACGCCGCCAAACATTCCGCAACCTCCGGGGCCAGCTTGCCTCCAGATCCTGTAAATACAGTAAAAATCTCCACGAATTTGCACGGCCTTTTCTCAGTCCTTCCCCCGCTCGCTGAGGATTTTCTATGCTGGTGCTTTTCTCCTGCGGCCCAGCCAAGCTGTACCTGCTCAGCGCAGAGCGCTATCAAGGCCTTTGCAAGTGCCCGAGACAGCGTAGTTTCTTTTTTTTTCTTTTTTTTTTTTTTTTTTTTTTTTTTTTTTTTTTTTTTTTGTTTGTTTGTTTTTTCCCTGCCTAGCAGTGAATAATGGGGTTCGCTCAGGTAAGACTGGAGCGGTCTGGTCCATGCCTTTGCCTCTCGTGGTCAGACGGGCGGTGCCATCCGTCCCCCCGCGGCCCAGGCCTGGTTGCGTCTCGCACACCTCAGTGCAGATAATGGCAAAACTGCCCGCGGACCGTGCGGGCTGAGCGGGGCAGAAGCACGGGGGGCAGGGGGTGGGTTTGTGCGCCTTGCGTGCCTCCCGCAGCTCGCAGCATCCCACCCGGCTCGTGAGGGACTGCCGTGGGCTGCCTGCGGTGGGGAAATGGCCACAGCCCCGGCGGGGATCTCAGCTGCTGCCTCAGCCAGAAGGAAAGGTACCAAAACCCCCTCCTGGCTTCCCTGTTCCCAAACTTCTCCTCCATTCAAAAGCTCCGTGTTTGAAGGCAGTGTCACGGGCTGGGAACCCCCTGTCTTGCACAGTTTCCTTCCGCTTTTCTTCTTCCTGAAACGCGGTGGTGCCTTTGTCATCCCGCAGCCACGCGGTGCCCTCTGAGCAGCGCAGGGAGAGCGCTCGCTCTGAGCTCCATCCATGATCGTCCCTGCACCCTGGGCTGCCCGGGAGACCCGTCTGGTGTGAGGAGGAGGAAGGAATTCTCCTTTTATCCTCCACCATTCCGTCAGGACAACAGACAGTGCCTCTGGGCACAGGCAGCTCGTAAAACCCACAAAATTGCAATTCTTTTTGCCAAAATGTTCTTGATTTTAAGCAGATAAGGAGCAAGGGAAAACAAACTCAGCATGTAATGGAGAAGAGGTGCTGTACAACCAGCACTTAACAGCTCTTTTAACTTTAGTAGAAATATAATTTTCACAAAGAGGAAAATCCCTTTAAATCCCACAAAAGCCCTGAAGCCTGATGGGATCTGGAGCCTTAGGGGCTATGAACACATCGGAGTGGAAGCCTCGGTCCTCCTCCCCCTGCTTTCAGCAGGACAGGGACCAGGCATTACCAAGGACTGTGAGAAATAGCTCATTCTAGCAAAGTGCATCTGCCCCTCTTCTGGAGGTCAGGGGTTATTTGTTCATCGCTGAAGGGAAGCTGCCTTAGCCACAGAGCCGATTGCCTTCCTCTAGAAATCCCCCTGAGGAGAAGCTGACTAAGCTGAACCAGGGGATGCTGAGGCCGTGGCAATATTTTCCTCCGTAAGCAGCTGTTGCCACATACAACCAGCCAGAGGGAAAAAAGGACAAAAAAGGCAAACAACCAACCAACCAACAAAAAAAAAAAATAAAAAAGGAAGGGAAGGGAAATGTGCCCAGGGAAATGTTGTGTTATGCTGTGTTCAGCTGCAAGGCAAAGCTGGCTGAAAAAATGGGAGGAATGTGCCTTGTTTTCACATAAGGAGTGCAGAGCATCTGTCCTGCAGTTCTCATGGAATTGGTTTTAATCCTTTTTTCCTAAATAACCAATCTGACTTACAGATGTGTGTGTTTTCTGCCCAGGTCCTGCAGGCTTGTTGGAAACATCCTCAAGTGTTTCCTTCTCCAGGCTAATGAGTGGGAGAGATCCCAGCTGATACTTGGACTAGGGGAAGATGTCTCAGCTCAGCTCATGGACCAAACCTCCTGTTTCTGCAGTGTTTCAGAGCAGCACAGTGCTGCAGGGGGTTAAATGGGACCAGGGTGGGGAGTGCAGCTGATTGTCACTGACTCCAATCAGCATGTGGCCCTCTGAGGCTGCACTCTCAGTGGAACTCGGGTCCCAACTGTGTTTCCCACTTGATTCACTATGAAAGTGGAGGAGAGCAGCATTAGGAAAGTTCATATGAAGCAGAAAATGGCATAAGGCACCTTATGTGCCCTATTAAACAGTGAGTGATTTTCCTCTCCCCACCTCAGTGCAGTGGGCACAGGAGCATCCTGCTCCTGGCCAGGCAGCTTGGGCCCAGCCTGGGCTGAGAGCGGTGGAGGACACTGCCTGCCTGCACTAGGGAAGCGAGAAACTCTTTAATAAGAGCTGTCAGGTGCACTGTGTTTTCTTTGGTCTGGGTGATTCCCCAGAAAACCACAGGCCAGGCCAAAGGAGGGGCCTGGCGCCGGCTCTGGCACAGCTCCCCTGCTGTATTCTTCCATGGGAGCTGCGGTTGCAGCCAGGCACATACAAAGCAAAAAAAAAAGAAAAAGAGAGTGAAGACAGAAAGATGATCTTTCTGGCTGTTCCCAAGCCCAAGACAAGAGAAAGTTCTGCCTTATCCCTAGTCTTCCCTTCCTTCCAAACCCAAGAGTGTGAGTTGCAAGTGACCATAGGAAAAACTCCACTTTCTGAGAAAAAAATCCCAAACACTTCAAAGCAAGCAAACAAACAAAAAACATGCAAAACCCCAAAACAAAACAAAGAAAACTAAAAAACCCACCAAAAGCAAGCAAACAAGTGCCCAAACAACAAAAACCCCAAACAGACAAAAAAATTATCTGTGTGGCACACACATTTACACTGAAATGCAGTACATCCAGCTGGAAATTGCATCAGCTTGATCCAGGTGTAATTTTGCTGTGATGATAGCCATTTCAGGCAAAGTCTTCAGCTGTACCTCTCTGCCTGCTCTGCTTTGGCTGTCTGACAATTGCCTTTCCCATGCTCAGTTTCTGCCCCCAGCCCTGACCCTCACTGGACTGGGAAGCTTTCCTGGGTTCTCATAGCTGTTGTGGGCAATTCCACACTGGCACCTGATTTTGGTCCTTCAAAGTGGGATCCTCTCCTATTTCAGTATTTGGATTTTCCTCCTCACTGCTCATCTGCTGTGCCTGTGTTCAGTTCAGAATATTAACATTTGCAGTGACTTCATGGCACATCCACCCTGTAGCTCTGTGCATCCAAAGGGAATGGAATAAAGAAGGGCACTGGCAGCTCAGCTATGGCACAAAGTGTCCATGAAGCAGAGGAGAAAGATCAGCTGGAGCACCTGCCTTGCTGGCTTAGGTAGAGTGGGAGTGGTGAAGCTCTCCTTGATGAGCAGCAGCAATTCATGGGAGCTGAGTCACCAGGACACCTACCTGCCAGCAGGTGATGTGGGACATGCCTGCCATCTCCCAGAGTGGGATGGCTCATGCTGCTCGCGTTGCAGAGGTTCAGCTGTGCATGTCACTGAGGGCATGGAAGGTGGCTGTCACACCACAGTCAACGTAACAGGTGAAGGGAGCCCTGCACACAGTGCAGGACAGGTACTTTTACTTTCAGTGCTGGTTTTGTTTACACAGCCTGGGTGGAGGCAGGAACCCCACCAAAACAAGCTTGCCAAAGGAACATTTCATTTGTGGAAGGAACATGGAATTTCCCAAGGTAAGAACAGCAGGTTCAAGTGATTGCATTTCCATCAAGCAGCTGGCATTGTTTCCAGTGCCCCACCTCCTCCTCTGCAGCCTTGCCTGCTTGCAGGCTGAGGGCAGCTGTGGCTCCTGTGGCTCAGGGCCAGCCCTGGAGCTCAGTGCCTGCCTCCCTGGAGCCGTGCCTGTTTGCAGGGTGAGCCTTTGTACGTGAGCACAAGCAGCACCCGTGCACCAGAACAGCTTTGCTGCTCTGCTCCGCTCCTTGCTGATGCTGGGTGGCCTCAGAGCCTGCAGGGGACTGAAAATTGATGCTTCTGTTTGCCATGGTAAAGCACTGAGAGCCAGCAAACTCTTCTCATCTTTTCTTCTCATTTCTTCTATTTCAATGGGGCGTACACTGGGTCATGCAAGTTGCCATTTTCCCTGACAGTTTCTCGTGGCAGCCCCATCTCACAGCATGGCTCACATCTGTGTCCCTGGTGTCCTCCTGACCTTGATTGCTCATCTGAGGGGGCCCCTCTCCTACCTGCTCTGTGCTCCCAACTGGCTTCTCTTGCCCATTCCCATTATAAGCCTTCAAGGCCCTCTCTGTCTTTTTATATGGAAAGTGCACAAACTCCACCCCTCCTTTCTTCTAGGCTCAGCAAAAGCCTCTGCCTGCTGCTAGGAAGACTTGCTGCTCCTTCCTGTCCTGGCAATTTGGTGGATTGCTGGGAGGGCTTTCCTGCATGGTTTGAGCCACAAGGACTTTCATTCTTCTAGACCCACCTCTGGAAGATGTTTTCAGTCTCCCTGCTCTCCCTTACCCCTCCCACTGGAAGTTGATTCCCCTTGGATGGCTGGTGAAGCAACTAGAGTGCAGTTCCCTCTGCTTGCTTTGGGCAAAGTTACACAGGTTAATTTAAATTAAGGCACCCTGGCTGGTTCTGCCTGAAGTGAGCCAGGGGAAAGCTCATGCAATCCTCTCTTCCAGCTGTGACAGGAGTGCTGTGGCAGCCAGGCAGACCAGGGTCATCAGCTCTTCACCTGCAAAGTGGGGCTCAGCCAGCCATGTCCTGTGCTGCACTTCTCCACAAGGGGCCAAACCCAGCCCAGCTGTGGGCTAGCAGAGGGGCTTAGCTGGCTAGCCAAGGAGGTCAGCTGGCAGCGCTGGTCACAGGTGCTGCTGGAAGATCTGCCTGTCCTCACATCCAGACTCTGAGAGGCTGGCGCTGCCTCTTTCCTCAGCTCTGTGTGAGCAGCACTGGCTCTCAAAGCTTTCCTCTTTTCCTCCTGAAATATGCCAAAGTTAACACTCTTCCAGGTGAATATAATAAACTTCCAGCTAGGAAATCCACATGGGAAAGGGGTGTCCTGTCCTGCAGTGCAAAGGCCACACTTCCATGGACGTGAGGCCTGACCTCCATGTAGGAGAGAGAGTGACAGAGGGGCCGTGCTGTCTCCTTTTCTTCCCTAGTGACAGAGGTTCAGGACAGTGGCACAGGGTCAGGAACAGTGCAAGAGTATGGGATTGGGCTGCTTGGCCAGGAGGGAATAAAGACCTAGCAGCCCTTGAGTGGGCCCATTGAAGGGTCCCACCTGCGTGAGACATGCACCCATGTGGCCACAGCTCTCTTCACGGAGATCCTTCCCAGGATTTCTCCTGGGGAAGGCAGTGGGAAAGCTCAGAGAAAGAAGAGAAAACAATTCTTATCTCTATTTGCTGCTCCTGTTGTTTGGCACGTGTGGAATGTGTTATGGAGGTTGCTTACCGAAAGTGATTTGTTAATTGGACTCTGGTGATAATTGTTTTTGATTGATTGACCAATTAGGTCAAAAGCTGTGTTGTGACTGTCTGAAAGGGTCACGGGTTTTTCTTCAGTTTAGTATAGTAGTAGTATAGTACTAATATAGTACAATGTAGTTTAGCATAATAAAGCATTTCTTCAGCCTTCTGAAGTCATTGGAGTCATTGCATGTTATTCCCTGGCTGGGGGTCATCCTGCATTGATGCACCCATGCAGAGCCCTGGCTGTTCAGGTGCTTCCAAGCCAAGAGAGCAGCCACCAGTGAGGTGTACATTCTGCAGGAGTATGGAGCTGCTGAGCACAGCCTTTCCAGGTGCTGGCTTTGGATATAGACCTATGAGTATCCTGATTTAGGGTTTGAAATAATTTTTGGCATCCATGCCCAAGTGCCAATTTCCACTACTGGACAGAAAGTATTTTCTCCTGGAGCAGGGATGAAACAATTGCTGCATTCCTGTGGCACTTCAGAATCCTTCTGTTGGCCCTGCAGCATAAGCCCCAGCTGGGACTGGATTATATTGCTCCTAGTTGTCCTGCTGTTGGGTGGTTAATATGGACACCAGCATGGGCAGAAGCATCACCCTGCACAGGCCTGAACTACTAATTGCTAAGAGCCCAAGTGATGGTCAGGTTATTTATATCCCAGCCTTTCCAGCACTGGCCATGGCTGAAGACAACACACCAGACTGGAAAGACCTCTGGGCTGGTGATTGGGGTGGCCTTATTAAGTGTCAAACTCAGCCTGTTCCTCAAGGAGCTGTTTTCTTTATGTAACCCAGCGTTTTCTTCGTGTAACCCTGACACACCTTGCAACAGCCTGGCTGGAAAATCAATTGCAGCACGGAGAGCAATGTGGGCAGCACCTCCAGGGGCTCCATGTGTGCCCGAGGTTGATCATCCCTGACATTAATTATAGGTTGCTCAAGCCCGAGGATGAGGCCTCTGTTTTTCAGTACAATCACATGAGCTCAGATGGCCCCAAGCACAGCTTTGATTCTCGCGTTGAGCAAGAGCTCTGAGAGCACGTGTGGCTGCTGCAGAGCCTGACAGGGAAACGTGCAGGGGCTGAGGGTGAGCCACCTTGGAACCTGTCACCACATCCTGGGTGCTGAGCATGGTGCTGCTGTGCCTCCTGCCAGGGGCTCCCCTGCTCAGGAACTCCTGGCAGCCCCTTCCCGCAGAGCCGTCTCTGGTGGTGTGCAGGCTGCCAGCTCCTGCGGCAGGGCTTCAGGGAACAGACTGGCTTGTCACCTCCAAGCTGCTAAATCTAACCAAACACACAGGATTCAGTGAGCTGGGAAACCTGCTTTGCACAGGAACTTGTGTGATCAGAGTGCCAGCTGTCAGAAGCCAGGACTGGACGTGACTGGCTGCTCCAGGGTGGTAGTGGGCTGGGAGAAAGAGGGAGATCACTGGGGTTGAAGCAAAAGCATGCCCAGGAAGCTGTGTCTCCTTGTAGGTAACTCTGCAGGCTGGAGGGATGCCTGTCTCCAAGCACTGGCATTACTCTGTGGCTGGAGGGTGTCCCTACAGGTGTCCTTCCAAGAGCTGTAACTAGCCTGGTGGTCTGTGCAGTAGGGAGGTGGCTTTATTCTGGTGATAGAAAGGTTTTGGGGCAAGGGAATTCCCAGCTTTTCATGTCATCTGAGTTTGAAGGGCTGCAAACTTTTGACAATAAGGAAAGCTGTGCCAAAATTAGTAACAAGCTATTTCACAGGCAGACCATGCTGCTGAATTAGTTGCAAGTTTCTCTCCAAACCAGGGCTCAGTCCGTCCTTGGCAGGCAATCTGCAGAGAAGGATTCCTCTGACCTTTTCCCTGCATGAGATCCACTGAGCACAGTCCAGTAACCCTGAGCTGACATTGAGCAACCCCAGCAAAACAGCAGCTGTGTCCAGTCCCAGAGTGTTTGGAAATCCTGGACTCTGGATTGCACAAAGTACAGCCGATGTGCCCTGGCTGTTCTGGGCAGACTGTCCCCTCGTGTGCCAGGGTGCCAGGAGTATAACCTGCCAAACTTAGCACATGCATGCAGCTTCTCTCAGCACAGGAACCTTTATGTCAGGCCAGGAAACCCCAAACAGAAACAGGGCAACCCCTGCCTGCCCAAGCAGCGTGCTGGGATTTCTCCATAGCAATGCGCTGTGGGCTTTTTGCAGCAAGCCATGACCCAGCTTGCTTGCAGCGCGTCGGGAGCTGTGCTTGGCCCCAGAGGCCGAGCCCTGGGTGGGATCAGCCTCCGGCAGCCTGCAGAGGCAGGCCCAGCCTGGTGCCAGCTGCGGGGCAGGGGCTGCAGATCCCGGATGCCTCGGCACGGAGCCATGGCTGACGCGCTGGGCAGCCTGCCCTGCCAGAGCTTCACGTTTCCTCAGGCAGGAGCGGCTGAAGCTGGGGGGAGTGCTGGAGTTCAGGTCCAGCTCTTCATCTGAGTGGCACCTAAGTCTTGCTCAAAGCGTGTCTAGATTAAAAATGCTGGATTCTTCTAGCAAGCTCCTAAGGGGCTGCGCACATGGGGAATTGTGGTTATGCATTTTCCAGTAGACAAGAGAGGGGCAAAGTATTTCACCTGCTTCCCCCTGCTCTCTGTCCCTCTCTGCAGTATGGGTTTCTGCTCCCTGTATGACAGTACCTTGGAGCAAGCCTTGCTCAGTTATTCTGTTGTAACTGGGAAAGGGACAGTCTGCTGTCCTAGGGTGTGCTTCCTTCTGCATGCCTCACATCAGAGGGACAAAAGCAGAGGCCAGAGAACATTTTCCACAGAACAGATCTGCCATGACCTCTCATCCTGAGTCACCTCTTTCACTGTGCTGGCCATCCTGATGCTTGAGTGTGCAACTCCGGCCTTGACATCCCCCTCTGCTTGTGTAGGCAGCCCCTTGCTCCATTTTCTGGGCAGCAGATGTGCCCAGTGGACTCCTGCAAGCTGGCAGGCACACAAAACTGAGGTGATGCAATGCTTATCATTGCCATGCTTACACCTGTCCAAGGAACTGGTCTCTTATCTCCCAGGTCCACATCCCACTGCCCTTTTGCCTCTGCACACACAGAAGAGTTCTCTGTAAGGGGGAACTGGATTGTCTGGAAAATACCCTGCAATTCACTCTGCCAGCTGGTTCTGAGCAGCTGCTCTGTGAGGCTCTGCACTTGCTAAGATGTGGATGTGGTGAACAAATCTCCAAGGAGCAGCTTGAAAGAGAGATGGGCTTTTTCAGTAGATACAGCTGAGTGCAGGGAAGGAGAGCACAGCAGGGACCTGAGATGGAAAGGAAGCAGGAAGAGCTGTCACCTCTTTATGGGTTTACCCTCAGAGCAGCAGCCGACTTCTGTACTTCCCTTAAGAGAAAGAAAGGCAAAGATGATTCATGTCCCATTCCCCAGCTCAGCCTTGAAGCAGCATTGTGTGACTAAGGTCCTTGCTGCATCATTTCTTTCTCCATCTGATGCCGAGAAGGTCGGAGCAGGGCAGATTGTGATTAAGTGGAATTTCTCAATGTTGAAAGACATTTGAGATTCGTCCCGGTGATTAATAAAATTACTTGGGGGGCCATAGGAAAATCTGATCCTATACATTTTTTTTCTGAAGAGCATGAACCCTTTGAAAGTCCCGTGTGTGAAAGCTTAGAGAACAGCATTTGCATGGGGTGCCTGTGCCAACAAAGATGAGCAAAGGTGAAACCCATCATACCAGGGCCCCTGCCAGCAAGAAATCCTCCTGAATTTCCACATAGCTCTGGTTCCCAGCCTTTCCCTTGCCTTATTGCAGACAAGGAGGAAGTCTGCTTGTTTAGTAGAGCCTAGAGCACACGAGGGAGGCCCAGGGCACGGACAGAAATCAAAGCAGGTGTGTTTGCAGCTGCTTTACCACTGTAGCTGATGCTTTTACCAGTTCATGTTCCTCATGGCTCTGCAGAGGAGAGGACAGGCAGCACATACACTCCAGGCAGCCTGTCCTGGGTAACACCTCCTCTGCAAACACCCATTTACAGACAGTCCCTGCCCTGGGGAGTTTGCAGCCCAGAGCTGGGGCAGAGGAGCTGCAGGCAGGAGCCT
The DNA here is from genome assembly GCA_024865655.1 of Emberiza elegans. Classification (NCBI taxonomy): domain Eukaryota; kingdom Metazoa; phylum Chordata; class Aves; order Passeriformes; family Fringillidae; genus Emberiza; species Emberiza elegans. Next base: position 51,734,461 of record JALJVW010000139.1, on the reverse strand, counting down.
GTGTGGGCTGTGACTCCATGTCCCAAAGCAACATTTTGAGTCTGCTGGTTTGTGGTGCCCTAAGATGCAGATGCAGCCTGCCAGGGTGAGGAGCAGCAGAGCTGGATGGGGCTCAGTGGCTTTGCCCCAGTCCCACCTGTGATGAAGGGCAGAGATGGAGCCAGAGCTGCTCTCTCCCTGTCTGTGCCACTTGTTACTAGAGGGTGCTTTGGAGGACAGGTCATGGTTTAGTTTCTCTTTGTCCTCAGTGGTGTTAAGGAGCAGGCTGAATCCTCCCATGCTGCAGCATAAATCACTATCTGTACCTCATTTTTCCCACTGGGGACTTAAAACATTTGTACTGTGAGTATTTTAAGTGGCTAATACCCCATTCGGTCAGACTCACTGCTGTTATTGCAATTCCTAACTTAAATTACTGGCTGTTTGCTAGCAGAAACATTTCTTTCCCTCTCTCCCTCATTCCTTTGGTATTGATCAGCCTGTTCTGTCCTGGCTTTTCCAAGGGAGGTTTTCTCTGGAGACTTCTGCAGCCCCAGTTGGCAGATGCTGGAGGCATACAGCTCTCACAGAGGCCCCTTTAGGGGACTCTCAAAACTGTGCCAGCAGCGTGTCTGGCATTCTGCATGAGCTCTGTGAGGTGCTGTGCACGGACACAGGGCACAGCAGGTTGCTAGTTAGCAAAAGGGAGATGCTCTGCGTTTATGCAGAGCTAGTTCATTAGGTACATGATTACAGCTCTGCAAGAAATGATTTAGCTGTCAGCTGTAAGAGGGAGAGAGGCACTGATGAAGCTGCTGCACCACATATGAGAAGAATCATCCCATGTGCAGCTTGATGCAGCTCATGCCACACACACACAGCTCAAACAATTTCCTCTTTCTTCTACACTTCTTGTAAGGCAGCCAGGCGTGTCGAGCTCTCACTTTCAAGGACAGATCTTCAGTACATATTTCAATCCTGTCTGAGCAGGAGTCAAAAAAAAAATCAACTGGTGTTGATGGGATGAAGGCACTTAACTTTGCATCCAGGGGAGCAGTCAGTCATTGCAGCAAAATTTATGTCAATCACAAGTCACAGCCAGACATTTCAGGGACCACAGGGCTAAGCATGTTCTCCACTGAAGCTCTGATGCCTTGCAGATATTTGCATGTATCACCACTGCTTCTTTTTCTAACCTCTACTTCATAAAAAAAAAAAAAAAAAAAAAAGAGTTAAACTGAAATTCCATGCAAAGCAGCTCCATCACTGCACCAGCTTGCACTTTCCTGTCTGAAGAGCTCTTGGAGGCTCAGTTCGGGGGAGGTGAGCTACTCTGTTCACTGGAGGTTCAAAGCACAGGGAGCCTCTCTGCTTTAACCCTTTAAAGAGGGATGTTTTGCAGGGTTTGCTCTCATGTTGTAGCTTACTTGCTTCTGAATGTCATGACTGTTTACATCCTCTGTAGGGGCATCGTGCCCTGGATTTCCACATTCCAGTGGCAGGCTGATGAGGCTCAGTGGGACCATACCCTGCACGTTTCACTGATCTCACAGATCTTGTCTTTGATTTCCTCCTGTGGTTTACTGAGGCTGCTACTCGACAGCTAATGGAATAGGCTTGGAATGCCAGGCAGTGGAGGGGACATATGCTGCCCTGACCACAGGCTTTGATGTCAGGAACACTTGTGTCCAATGCCTGCTCCTGTATAAAGGCTCAGCTGCCACCAGGAGCAAAGAGCAGCTGGGCCCAGCTGTAAGTTCAGTGAAGCATGTGTCACAGCACTGCTCTTTGGGCTCAGTGGTGACTGAAATGTGCCCTGTCACTAGGGCATACCTGCTTCTCTGCTCACTCTGAAGAGGCCCCTTTGTGATGGCACAGCAGCATGCCTCCCTCTCCACCTCTGGCTGGCACAGGGTCAGACCCAGCCTGGGCTAAAGGCTCTCCATCTCCCAGTGGGCAGGCATGGGGGAAGGAGGGGACGCTGAGAGGCAGGACCATGTGTGCCACTGCCAGCACCCTGCCCAGCAGCAGCAGCAGCAGCAGCAGCAGCAGCAGCCCTCACTGATTCACCTGCACACCTCAGCTCGGGTGGAAGACCAGCCACAGCCTAAAGGGAGACTGCTCCCAAGTTGTTTTCTTGGTGTCCTCAGAGACAGGACTCAGAACCTCTGGGGTTGGAGATGAAGATGATATTTCATGTGCCATTTAGCAAAATTATTAATAAGTCTACGCAGACATACCTTTATCCTTACAAGGAACATGCAATTTCTCCTGACAGCGTTCAAGGGCCCATTTCAACATTTTTCTTACAGCCATGTTGAGAAACCACCTGTGGTGGTGTTTCATGACGAATGTGCTCACAGCACCAGGGACTTGCCTCCAGGAAAAGGACACACTGAGCTGTGTTTGCTTTGCTGCTGAATGAAAGCATCTGCATGGGAAATACCTAACACTCCCTGGGTGATGTACCTTGGCATCACACCGTGGGCTGAATCAGTCCCCAGATATGGTCTAAGTCATGGGCAAAATATCCAGTGGCAGGACACTGGTTGGTGTCAGAATCAGCATCAGTTTACCATCCAAAGGCTGTACACTTGACACAGATTGCATCCCCAAAACCTTCAGCATGAAGGTGTCCTCAGGATCAATTTTGAAAATGTCACCTCCAAAGAGCTGGGTTTTCTTCCTGGTGTATTTAGAGCAGCCAAAAGATGGAGTCAATGGTTAGAGGGAACAGGATGTGTGTGTGTGAGGGGACCAGGGTGCTGTGAGGGTGAGAGAAAGCAGGGCCAAGCAGACCTCATGGAAGGCTGCTAGCTCTCAGGCTCAATGAAGGCCTGCCCCTGTGCAAGCATGAGGAGTTTAACAGCTATTACATGGAGGATAATTGGATGCAAATTTGAGGGCTGCCTTTTCAGAGAGGGCATGTTAAGCCCCAGGATGGAGGTATGCCTAGTTCACATGACTCAGGAAAAGAGTGGGAGAGGAAGGAAATTCTACTATGTCGCAATCACAAAAGCTTAGGAGAAAACATTTTTCAGGTGAGTGAGAAAACAAACATCTGAAGTTTCCAATGAGTAAGAAAAAAAAAGTGAAATAAATTCTTGTTTTCTGAGTAAAGAAGTAGTCTGTTTCACTTGGGAAGTTCTCAATATGGTTTTAGTCTTGCATATTTTTTTAAAAAATTCATTGTTTCTAACTGAAACAAAGCAGAGCGAAACATTTGACAGGAGGAAATGTGCCAGCAAAACCTAAACATGAGCAGAGCAGACTTCAGGCTGCTCAGGGAATTAGCAAGTAAAGTCCCCTGGGAAAATGTTTTTGCAGATGCCAGGGATCATAAGTGCTGGTCACTTTTTAAACGTCACCTCCTAGAGGCACAGAAGCAGGCACTGTCAGAAGTTAAGGAGTCCAGCTTGGCTGAAGAGGAATCTTCCCTTGAAAAGAAGGCAAAAAAGGAAGGTGCGTGCCCCGTGGAAGCAAGGTCAGGTGACATGGGAAGGATACAGAGATATTGCTTGCCACTGTAAGGAAAAAATTCATGCACACAAAGCTCAGCTGGAGTTGAAGCCAGAACTGCGGGGAACAATAAAAAGAGTTTTTCAATCTGTTAATAGCAAAAGGCAACACAGAAATAACATCAGCGTGTTCTAGGATGAGGATGGGCAGCTCACAAACAGGGACATGGACACAGCAGAGGTGTTTAATGCATTCTTTGCCTCTGTCTTCAAAAGAGATGACAGACCAAGGTGGTCTCAGTGTCCTGAGCTGAGGGACCATGGCTGTGAGAATGATCAGCTCCCAGTCAACCCTGAAATTGTGTGGGATCTGCTGCTCTGGCTGGATCCCTACAAATCTCTGGGCCTGATGGGATTCACCTGAGAACCCTCAAAGAGCTGGCTGATGTCATCATAAAGCCTCTCTCAATGATTTTTGAACAGCCTTGGGAATCTGGAGAGGTCCCTGATGACTGGAATCTGGTGAATGTTGTCCTGATTTTGGAGGATAACAGGGAGGGCCCTGTAAAAAACAGGCTTGTCAGTCTCCCTGCAGTGCCTGGCAAAGTTATGGAGAATATTCTGGGAGCCATTGGAAACCACCTGAATGACAATGCAGTCATTGGTCACAGCCAGCAAGGCTTGGTGAGAGGAAAGTCCTGCTTGTCACAGCTGATTTCCTTTTATGATGAGGTAACCCACCCAGCTAATCAGGAGAAGCCAGTTGATGTCATTATTTTGGATTTCAGTAAAGCATTCTATGCTGTCTCTCACAGGATCCTTCTGGACAAAATGCCCAGCTCACAGCTGGATCAACACATCAAGGGATGGGTGAGCAACTGGCTCACAGGTCAGGCACAAAGGGTGGCAGTGAATGGGGTGACATCAGGCTGGTGACCTGTCACTAGGGGGTTCCATAGGGCTCCATCCTCAGCCCTGTGCTCTTCAACATCTTCATAAATTACTTGGATGCAGAACTGGAAGGGATACTGAGCAAGTTTGCAGATGATGCAAAACTGGGAGGGGTTGTTGAACTCCCTTGAAGGTAGGGAGGCCCCACAGAGAGACCTTGAAAAATCAGAGGGCTGTGCAATCACCGACTGACTGAGGTTCAAGAAGGGAGAGTGCTGGATTCTGCACCTGGGATGGGGCAAGCCTGGATGTGTGCATAGACTGGGGAATGAGAGGCTGGAGAGCAGTGCCATGGAAAGGGACCTGGAAAGGGCAAATTCAAGATGGGCCAGCAGTGCCCCAGCAGCCAGGAGGGCCAGCCCTGTCCTGGGGTGCATCAGGCACAGCATCACCAGCCAGGCAAGGGAGGGGATTGTCCTGCCCTGCTCTGCACTGGGGCAGCCTCCCCTCCAGGGCTGGGGGCAGCTTGGGGTACTACAAAAAAAAAGACATTAAAAACATGGTGGTTTCTTTCCTTTTCTGCTTTGCATGGACTTCTCTGAAAAAGGAAACAGGATTATCAGTTCCCTACTTTGAGTCCCTCAGATACAGGGGTGTCTTGTGGAGGGAAGTGGGAGGCTGGATCACCTTGGCAGTCCAGCTGTGTGGAGAAGAGAAACTGGCTTTTTGTGTCACCACCCAGGGCAGGAAGGCAGACATCCTGGAGTCCTGGCCTTGCCTGGACCTCACCTCCTTCCTCTGGGACAGAGTCAGAGGAGAGGATGCTGTGGGCAAACCTTAAGTATTTCTACATGAAAAGTGTCACAGCTGGGCTCGGCTGTGAAGGGCAGGAGACCACCTCACCAGTGGACCTTATCTGCTGTTCCTGGTGGGTCCCACCTAGGTTTTCCATCCTGGTGGCACTGTTGCCTTTTTGCCATTTCAGTTGCTGAGCATGCCCTTGTTCTGTTTTATCCCCTGTTTGAAGCTGGCTGGCTGCAGGCAGCCTCCCACACAGCTATAGGGCCAGCCCTGTTTCTCCCTCATGGTTTCAGTTTCCATGGGTTGGGTGCTGCCCTCAGGACGGGGTACCAGGGCAGGAGGCAGGGCAGTTTGAGAGCTGGCCCCTGCCTCCGTGGGGTAGCCCAGCACCCTGTGCTGCAGCTTGGTGCTGCCAGGGGACAGGGCTGCGCAGGCAGGAGCATTGAGAGGCCTGGGGTGGATGGACAGATGGAAGATGTTGGGTGGTCCAGTAATTTTTTTTTAACTCCAGCAGTCTGGTTCATAGATTGTTGAGAGGAGGTTGGAGATCAAGGGTGCTCAGGGGTGAGGGGGATTTGAATCCCCTGCCTTGGGGGTGTTTCCCCAAGCTAGGCTCAGCACAGCCTGGGGTCGGGAGCCTCCATGCAGCTTGGGGGAGAGCTCGTTTGTTTGTTTGCTAGGGCAACACACCTCGAGAAGGGGCTGCCTGGTCAGATCTAAGGTTTTGGAAGAAATCCCGAAACATCACCCCCGATGCATGCTGGAATGGAAGCCCATCGACTTAGGGAAAATGGAAAGAAAAGGGTTTATTCACAGGCTGGGCAGCCTTTTCCCATGCAGGGAGGAAAATCACCACACAGGGCCTCCCACACTGCAGAGCAAACACACAGCCCGGCGCTCCTTTCCCACTGCTCCCGGCTCCTCAGTGGGGGAGGCTGCCTCTCGCTTGGCCCCGGGCACTCCCCGGGGAGAACAGAGCATTGCCGAGGCAGAGCAGCAGCACCCAGAGTCCTCTAAAGGGCCTTGGGAAACTCCCTCTCCTTCCAGCTACTGAAATCCAGGAATAATAATTAACCAAGCTAAGCATTGCACCGTAATTGTAGCTGTGTGCCCTTCAAGGTGTGCATGCATGTTAAAGATATTTGTGTTTTAAGGCTCTTTCTTGAACCATACATATGCTCACATTGTGCTTTCAGCTGGAGAAAATCTTACCTTGAAAGATGCACAGGAAAAGTAATCTGAACTAGCTAAAACTGTGAATGGGAAAAGAAATTAAATGAAAGGGTGCAGGCTTGTTCCTTCAGAGCAAGGAAACCCCTGGGGCTGGTGGAGGACAGGTAAGAGGCTGCACTCTGCAGCTGGGGAGGCAATGGAGCCTGGTGCTGTGGTCCATGGCTGCTGTTACAGGGCAGAACTGCAGAAAGGAGTGAGCAGGGAAAATCCCAGCTCTCTTCTGACAGGACTGGAAAGTCCTGTTTGGAAAATTGGATGAGGAGGCACTCCTGGGAAAATCAGAGCACTGGATCATGGCAAGGGCAGGCAGACCTCCAGGGTATTAGGGGGAGTTTCTGTTCCAATCTCTCTGGACTTAAACTTCTTGGATTATGACCCGAAAAATATGCCAGCATTTAAAGAAAGCCTTTTGTTCCTGTTAATGCTTTAGAGAAAGGGACAAGGAGGGGAGAGATGCCAGAGCTGTGACAGACAGCTGTTGGAGAAGGGGAGAGGCTGTGCAGCAGCTGTCCAGGTTGGCATGAGGGGACAGGGCTTTCCTGTTCCCCCATCCCTCGGCATACTGTGCAGTTCTCACTCCTCAGCAAAGTGCTGGTGCTGGGAGCACAGCAATGCTGGAAAAAGCCCTTCCTCCACCCCCTGAAATGAGGGTAGCCATTTGTCCAGGGAGAGATTCCTCCCTGCCACCCCTGCACTCTGTTTTGCAATTCTTACTTCTAGGAACAACCAGATGCTTAATTATTTTCAAAGCTCAGCTTCCACAGAAAAAATGATATGTGCCTGGCCCAGAGTCCACCATCATTGAAGATTTCCCATTAAAACAAATCACAAACTATGTCCTCCCCCTGGAGATCACAGTGTCTTTCCTTGGGGTTTTTTTTCTGGTTTCACTTTTTCCTTTACTCACTCAACCATCTTGCTCATCCAATTCTGAACTGAAGCTGTGGGGCAAGGCCAGCAGCAGTGAGGCTGCCACTCCTTGGGACAGGGTTAAGAGTCCTGGTGGCCTCACTGCCTTCTGGTGCATCAAGTCCTTGCCAGGAAGGCAGGAAGATGTGCCCACCAGGACACATGGTTGGTAAACACTGTTGGCCCTGCTTCAACCTGTAGTTCTCAGTGTGTAAAGTGCTAAGCAGCCAATAGGGACCCTCCTAATGTCAAAAAAGGCTGAAGGAGGAGAAGACAGTGAGGCTAAGGCCTCTCTCTGTTTGGGGAGCAGAGACATCTACATGTCAGCCATCTCACACAGCCCAGGCTGTGTGCAAGGAGCGTGCTGCACCATAATGTGAGGGGGGCAGAACAGGCAGCTGGGGGGATGGTGACAGGGGTCTGCTCATGGCTGCAGAGGTCAGGCTGGTGCTGCCGCCAGTGGGAGCACAAAGCCTCCCTGTGCACGTCTCTAGGTGCAAGGTTGTCTTTAGCCCTTGCCTTTTACGCTTTCCAAAGCTGCAGGGAATGGAAGAAAAGGGCTCTAAAGTACTGGGGGAAAAATCAGGCCTTGGGCTCTGCTGTCCAGTGTTGCCACCCTGGCAGTCTGTACTTTATTTGTCACCATTGTAAGGCTCTTGAGAAGTCCAGGGCTGATGCTGAGAAAGCTGAAAGGCACTGAAGGAAGCATCTTGGTTGTGGTTTGGGTGAGAAAGGCCTACAGTGAGCAGGAATGCAAGGAGGAAGAGGAGGGTGTAGGAGGAAATTAGGAGTTTTGTTCTTTGTGGGGAATATAAGGAAGTATGGGAATATCCCTGTGGGATTATCAAAGAGATTTACAAGAATGGGCAGCAGGGAAAGGCTGGAAACAAAAATGTCAGCTCATGCTGTGTAATGTAATGACAGGTGAATGAGCTGGTGTTGCAGGCAAAAAGGGTGGAAGGGCCATGAGGAAAGGGAGGAAGGGAAAAAAGAACAGGCAGAGGCAGATATGAGTGCCAAAGGCAATAAAAGCAGAGGACACAGGCAGGGCACGGGCTGAGGACAGTGAGGAGGCTCGTGGAGACAGGGCCAGTTAGGAAACCAAATCTGAACTTCACAGGATCTTGATCTGCACTGGCATGGATGCTCTTGAAGCTTGCAGAGTCACAGAGGGAATGTGGAAAAGGTGTTGGACAGAATTTTGAACCCTGAACCAGTGAGGGGAGGCACTGGCAGTAAAAGCAAGAACAAGCTAGTGTGCTCTGCAAATAGGAGCCGTGCTGTCTGAATAAGGAAAAAGAGATGCTGGAAAGAAGAAATGCATAAGGAGTTCTTGCTCTGTATCCTACAAATGGGACTGTACCACACATCGCCAGAATCCAAGAAGACAGCGTTAAGGCAGCTCATCACCAAAACCACTCTCAGAAGACCTTTCTAAAGGCATAGGTGTGGAAAGGGCAGAGACATGAGGGTGGACATGCAGCAGTTAAAGGGCATATAGGTAAAACTGGGGGTGCCAGAGGGATGTCCTGCAGTGGACAATCTTCCCATATCATCAAGTGAACAGGCAAAGCTCTCCAGCGAGTAATTCTGCATTAGCAATGCAGGAATACACAACATGTCCTAACCTATTCTGCTAACAAGCACATGTTCTCACATTAATCTATGTCTTACTTGCTTTACCCATGGTTCCTCTGCATATGTTGCATGGTTACTTTTGCATGGCAGGTGGAGGCAAACAGTAGCAAAACCAGCATGTGGTATTTCAACAATGATTTGTTTAGCTGCAAAACTTCCTTGTACAGTAAAACATTTGCTTAATTTATTAAGTCATTGCAGAATTATTGTAAGATAATAGCAGCACCTTTCTGATACTCTTTGTCTAAAAATTGCAATGGGCAGCCGAGATTGTACCACTACCTCCGAAACTTCTCGGCCAGCCTGGTACTACTGATAACTGCATTTTTCTGCATCCCTCTGGCCTTCAAATGAGAAGTATTTGCCTTCAGATGGTATCTATTTAAATATTTACATACCTGGTCCAGCCATGCACCCAAGGACTTTTAGACCATTGATAGCTGTAGCTGGTGAATGCCTCTGCAGGGCCTTGACAGCATTTCCAACTCCTGTTTTGCAAGGGGAAATGGAAATGCAGTAAGTGAAACACCGCTGTTTCTATTTCCAGCGTGGAATCACTTGGAGTTCTTTGCTAGTGAAAAATCTGCAACAGCAAGTGAGCAAACTCCCACAGTCAACACTCCCACCTCAGAGATAATGGCTGGTAAGAGTGCAGGATGAGTTCCCAACAAGAAAAAAGTTTTGGCAGATTCTTATGCAGCCCTCCACCTGGAAAATTCAGGTTTGCAGTGCAGATGTAGCCATGACTGCCACAAGGAAGTTTCAGTGCGTATACCTGGGTTATGCTTATGCAATGAGAGTGGAAGGGAAATAAAAATGACTCAGGATGACAATTTTGTACAATCCTTTCCACAGTGGCCTTTGGCTCCCATGCAAATTAGGAAGCACACAGCCGGCTGTGGTGCTCTTCCTCATTACCAGCAAACTCTCCTTAGAGCAGGTTGTGTGTCAGGAACCCTTTGGGAAGAGCAGGACAGAAAAAGGAATGGGTATTCCTGTGCAACCTGGGACCATAGCATTCTCCAACAGCCTGAGCTGGGCCAGGTGCCAGCAGCACAGAATGCCCCTGGCCAGCTCTTGGCAGAGCTCCATCGTCCTGTGTCAGCAGCTTTGCTGCTCCCTGTTTCCATCAGGGGTACAGCACAAACAGAACATGGCCACCTTTTACACAACTCATCCTTTACACAGACACACAACAGGCTGAAAGTCTGCTGCTGAAAGTAGTCCAGTACTGATGCACTGCCAGCAGGTAATGAGGGGGAGCAGAGGATTTGGGCAAAGTGATTCTGTCTGCCCAAATGCTGGAGAGAAACTTGAGGAATAACTGAAGCAGTTAAAGCCACAACCTCCATTGCTCTGAACTGGACAAGAGCTGTAGCTCCTGCAGTGGGGATGGGGGAGACGGGGCACCTGAATTTCAGGGATGCAAGGCAGCAGCACACATTCCCAGGATGTGTTTCCTCTTCCCATGGAAATCCCCTTCGGAAATTCCAAAGGGGTCGGAGTTCAAAGTGAAGCTGGGCCAGGTGATAAACGAGAGGTGAACAAACCTGTGCTGTGCTGCAAACCTCTAGCTTCCCCTGGCAAGAGCTGCAAAGTATTTGAGCTGGAACAAAAGGTGCCATGAGGGCAGGTGGGCGGATGCTGCCAAAAGCAGCCTAAAACCCTCTCTCTAGTGGGCCAGCAGCCTAGTGCTGGAAGAGAGGGGGAATCCCAGCCCCACGATCCAGATCCGCCTGCTGCAGCGGGTGCAGGAAACAACACCTACGTCTGCTTCCAAAATTAGCTGCAGCAGAAAGGCTGAGAGCTGCAAGCTGCTTAGATGGCTTACCACTGCTGATGTTAATTTCTTAAAAAGCAAACCAGGTAGATTCCCACGATCTCAGGGAGGTGGGCAATGAACTGTTTTACAGACTAGGTATGGTAATCAGGCTTTTTTTAATAAATACATATCTCACATGTACCAAAATAATTATAAACAAAAAATGTACAGTATTTACACAATATACAGTTGCTAAAAAGTGTAGCAATTATGACACACACAGTGTGAAACACACTTTTCCAATGCCCACAGTTAACATTATTCCTACTTTGCCTAAGAGCCAAGACGGCACCATCCCTTGTTTTGACTCCTCCTCCTGGGAAGCCTCACTGAGAGCAGCTGAGGTCAGTCAGGAAGGACAGGGACTGCCACCAGCCCAGCACAAACGAACACAGAGTCTCTGAAAAGGGGTGTTGGCATGAGTCCACCTTGCCAGGAAAGGTCACTTGTTCCCTGTAGTACTTGATGCCACAAGAAAGCTCCCTGTAACGAACAGGTTGGATGTGTAGTCTGTTACCTTTGCAGGGCTGAGAAGATTGGTTATGTGGCTCTTTATCAGGTGGTGTGAATAATCACAGATCTGTACTGATGTTACACATCCCACTCCTGTATTTAGACACAAGGGAGATCCTGGAACTGTCCCGTTACAATAACATGCTCCTTCTCCTTGCTGGGCAGTGTAGTATTTCCCTCCTCTTTTTTCTCTCCACATTGTGACTTTCTTTTTAGGTGAAGAAAGTCAGTCCTTTTTCTATACATATGTATACAGTCACTTCTTTTCAGAGAAAGCTCTGCTTTAAAATGCCAGCTGTCGTCCTCCAATAAGGCAGTCATCATATATAAGCTGCAAGAAGAAAAAACCCCAAAATGCTGTTAATGTGAAAATCTTACTTAAAGTATCATATCCACTCTGGGATAACAGCCAAATTCTACATACAAATTCTTCAGCAGTGTATAAAATTTCTACACCAAAACGGTTACATACACCATTTAGCGCAGCACTCAGAATGTCAGAAAAACAAATCCTAGGCAGGAGAAAACCACCCACTAACTTGAATTTTCTCTCATGAGGTTCTGTGTCAGCAACAGAACTGTGTTCAGAGAACCATGTTGCTTGAAGTTAACCTCCATTCCCTCATGTTATTTTTTACATTTTATTCTTACTCTGTTAACATGCTTGCCTCATCTGCCATTTTGCTGATTGTGTAATCTTTGGTACACCTATCTGTTACACAGCAAGAGGTCACTGGGGCATGCTATCAGAGTGACACCAAAAAATACCCTGCACAGAACAGGATTTTCCCCTTTCTCTCGTAAAAATGAAAGCAGCTACTTACTTCATCCTCCGTGAACTCAGGCTCCGATTCACTGCTCTCTTCATCCTCACTTTCTGGCAACATCTGCAGGTCAGCTGTGGTCAGCTGCTTCAGCTGTTCCTGTATGCTTGAGTTGTCTCTTCCCCATGTGAGTTGATAGGGGGAATAGCCCTGATAGGTCACTTTGTTCACATCTGCCCCATGTTTCACCAAAAGCGACACCAGTTCTGAGTTCTGCAGATCGACTGCCAAATGTAGTGCTGTTCTGCCATTGCATGGCTCCTGTGTGGAAACAGCAAAGGGTTGGCATGTCAGGAGAGGCAGGGCCACTGTCTCATCTGTTGATTCTAATCTACTGATTCTTAAGAGCCCCACTCGGGTAAGCTGATGGTACACGTTACATACCTGTGCATTTACATCTGCTCCCAAGGACAGCAGATACTCCACAATACCCAGGTATCCCTGGATAGATGCTAAATGAAGACACGTATGTCCTGGAAGACACAAACAAAGGGAAAACTTGAGTAAGTCTAACTCAATACCTCATCATTACTTAAAAGTCAAGATGACAGCCCAGGATGATATCTAAATTTGCAATTCATTCACAGCAAAAGGGTGTTTTCCAGAAGAGCTTTCCAGCTTCCAGTATAAATAAAAGGGTTGGATTTTGAAAAGATTTCTTGGAGGCTTTATTCCAGTGTTTGAGTGCAACTTATTATAAACAAAAAAAGGAGGAGCACGGCAAAGGCACTCACTAAAAATGCAAAGTTCAAAGCCATGAGGGACTATAATCAACAGTGAGAAGACCTACAAGACAGTACATTTCAAAAAAATCAGACACTGCTGTATGCTTTGGGCTCCTCAACTCTCAAATGGGACAAAATAATCCTTCTCCACCTCTCCAGAGATCTCTGAGATCCACAGCAGACCGACCCTGCCCTGAGCCAGCCCACCAAGAGGAAGTGCTCAGGATGAGCAGTGTGTCCGTACCGTTGTAGTTGGCTGCCTGCAGGACAGGCAGGAGGTGCTGGGGCTGGCAGTGCTGCGTGAGCACGCTGACGCTCGCCAGGGAGCCCTGCTGGCAGGCAATGTGCAGGGGGGTGTTTCCTCGGAAATCCCTGATTTCCAGGTCGCATCCAGCCTTCAGAAGATGCTCAGCAATTTCAGGCTGATCAGTTATCACTGCCAGGTGAAGAGGAGTCTGCAAGCATAAGAGCAAAAGCACGGTAAGTTACACCACAAACTTGGCATCGGCATCTGGACAAGCAGACCTCTTGTTCACTTGGTGATTTCTGCCAACAAATAAAAGCATGAAAGCACACCCCATAAATTCAGTTCTGTCTGCTTCCCAAGTTGTTGCACAGTTGCCCATTCATCTGGAAGTGATGAACTTTGGGATCTCTGGATAAACCAACTACCAGCTGGTATGAAGGGTATCATTAACATCTCCACAAAGAGGGATGCAACCCATGGCATCATATTTGAAAAATGTGGGCGTTAAATGCCACTCTCTCAGGGGAGAAGAAGCATTGTACCAACCCGGCTGGAGCCAGCTGGGGACTTTCCTGAACGTAAGCTTTGATTCAATTGATTCCATCAATTAAAACAAAAAAAAAAAATTAAAGGGACTTTTTGGGGGGAATTCCCCAGAGGGAGTGTGTGGGTGTGGCAGGGGCTGATCCGGATTTGGGGCTATCGAGGTGAAAGTACCTGGCTGAGGTTGTTCTGGAAGTTCAGGAAAGCCCGGTCACCGGCTGCCTGCTGGATCACCTCCAGGCTCAGGGCTTTTTCCTCGTGAATAATGGCCAAGTGGAGAAAACTGCAAGGGGGGAAAAAGGAGCAATGAAGCAACACGCGTTAACCTCCCCGACGCCACGCTGAGCCCAGCAGGCCGGGCCGGGCCGGGTCACGCGCGGGTGTCGCAAGCCGGGGCTTTCGGCGGGGCCGGGGCTTTCCGCGGCCGCGGAGCCGCCTCTCCCTGGCGCCGCTCCAGGGACTTTCCGCACCCCCTCCCTTCCCTCCCGGCGCGGCCCAGCGCGGCGCCGCCCCGCCGGCAGGCACATCCTGTCCCGGACTGGCCGTGCCGAGCTCCCCGCCGTGCCCGAGCCACCCCTGCCCCGGCTCCGACCCCCACTTACGTGTCCCCGTCCTCCGTCAGCTGCTGTGCCCAGGCGGGCGGCTCGCGGGGCTGCAGCCGTATGTCCTCCAGCTCCTTCACCAGCTGCCGGTACTCCTCCTCCTTCATGGAGTCCAGGCCGCTGTCGTGGCGGTCGTCGAGCGCGAAGGCGCCCTGGCGATCCTTCTTGGGCTGCTCGTAGCCGTCCATGGCGGGCGGCTCGGCGGCGCGGCGAGCGGCGATCATGGCGACGGAGCTGCGGGCGCTGAGAGTGAGCGGCGGCGGCGGCGGAGCCTCGCATATACAGCGCGGCCGGGGGATTTCTGCGGGGGAGGAGCCGCGGAGGACGGGAATTTCCAGCCAGTCAAAGCCCGACCGACGGGTCCGGTCCTGCTCGGCGCCGCCGGCGCTGGCAGGGAGGGCGGAGCGGCTCGGGCCGCCCAGAAGGGGCGTCGGAGGGGAGGGAAGAGGCCGGGCCGAGAGGGAACTTGGCGTTTCTCCAGGGGGGAAGTACTCGCCTCTCCGGCGTCCCCGGCGGTACTTCCCTGCCGCGCCCCGCGGGGATTTCCCTGCCCTACCCTGCCCGATCCTGGGGCTCCCGGTGCCGCCTCCCCGGCGGGTCCCGCTGCGCCTCGGGGTCCCGGCGCGCTGCGGGGCCCTGGAAGGCCGAGGAGCGCCTCAGTGCCGGGCACTGCTGGCCCTGAGTGCATCCCCCCGCCATTCCGTCACTTTCGGATGAGGGGCTGCTGGATCATAGAATAATTTAGGTTGGAAGAGTTCTATAAAAAAAGTTTTTTTCCTCTTGCAACTATTTCTGGCCTCTCTGAGTGTCTGTGCTTTTTCCCCCCGTTTTGTCATTTTCCCATGGGATGGCATTCCTTTGAACAAGAACTTAAGAGAAAATAAAGGCCCATCTAGACCAACCCCCCTGCCATGAGCAGGAACATCTTCAACTGGAGAAGACTGTCATCCAACCCGACCTTTAATTTTTCCAGGGATGGGCATCCACCGCTTTTCTGGGAACCTTTGGGTTGCCCAGAGGGTTCACCACCCTCATTGTAAAAAATCTTCTTCCTTATATCTAATCTAAATTGACCCTCCTTGTGTTTTAAACGCTTAGCCTTTGTCCTATGGCAGCAGGCCGGGCTATAAAGCGTGTCCCCATCTGCCCTCAAGCTCTGCAAGGCTGCAGTATGGTCCCCCAGGAGTCTCCGGCCAGAGGGCCAGGCTGTGAGCATGAACCCTGCTAGGAGCTCCATCACCCCCGAGGTGCAGCGCAGCACCGCTCCTTGTTCCTGCGCAGGCTGCACAATGACAGAGCCCTGAGCCTGCGAGGATCCCTTTGAAGTCTGACGAGAGGGACCACCTTAGGAGTCATTAACCAGCGCTTATCTAACGATGGGGAACAGGCTTTTTAGGAAGCCCAGGGCAGCAGAGTCGCGGTAAAATGTCAGGGAATCAAACACCACCAGAACAATGCTGAGGCAGGATCAGTGCACTGCATTTGCCCTGCTTGAGGAGTGTCACTTCTTGGAGACACTCAGGCAGGATTGCACGTGATGGATGTTACACTGCCATGCCTGCAAGTGTGCCGGTGTTGCCCCAGCATTTACAGGATTTTGCATGTCTGCTGTGTAGGTTTTCACTCCATAACAAAACAAACATTTTAAAGAAGAAATGACATCTTCAGCCACTCTTCTTACTTTCTCTGGCCATTCCTAGTGACTCTTCTTTGTTTTTTTTTTTTTTTTTTACTGCTGTCCTGCCATCTGTGGGAAATAAAAACTGGATAAATGCAGGATCCCACATGGATAAAAGGCATTGTTTGTCTGCAGAGCTGACAGCACTGAATTTTTTCCTGGTGAATTTTTGCTTCTGCTTCTCAGATGTAGGGGATTCCCATGAAGAATTTTTCTTCTCTTGCAACTATTGCGGGCTTCACTGAGTAACAGTGCCTGTACTTTTTTTCCTTTTGTCATTTTCCCATGGGATGGCATCCCTTTGAACAAGAACTTATGGGAAAATCCAAAGATAAAAGGAAGAGCCAGAGGAGAGGAAGAGCGCCTGGCTTTCTGTTCAGCAAATGTTTTTAATTGTCAGCCCAGCTGTGCCATTCCTGGACTTTTTTTCAGTATTCATCACTTGGCCTGGGACAATCCAGTGGTGCTTTTGGGCAGGTTTAAAAAAAAGCCATAAAACTCTGTCTTTTTGAAGGTAAAGGTTATGAAAGTTCCGTGAGCTTTTTGAAACAGTTTCCCCTTTTTAATGTAAATTGGCAGGGGAAATTGAATTAACAAATGAATCTCCTCCTATCTGCATCTCTTCAAAAAAGGAAGATGGGAGTTGAAAAGCAAGCTCCTGCTCTGACTAGCAGGGGAATTGAGCCCAGCAAGGACCTTGCTTTCTGCAGTTGGGATTTTGCTAGAACCATACAGACATTAAACTTGAAAACTCCTGTCCTAGCTGTGATGGCTGTAAACTGACTTCAGCAAAGGGAATTCTTCGCCTCCTTCTATGAGAGACCTCCAGCTGCCCTCACAGGACTATTTTTAGCAAGCATTTGCAAGCAGCCTCTTTTCAGAGGCACACAGATGCTTTTATTTTGTGTGTTTTAACTTGGCAGTACTGCAGCCAGTGGTAGGTGGCAGAAAGGTGATGGAAAATGTTTTCTGGATGGAAATTCATGCTGAGGCCAGCCCACTTCCTGCCCCAGGGAGACGCTGCTGCTCTGCAGCATGGCTCTAGGCGTCCTGGGGGGCCCACACATGGGCCACTAACCCTGGGTATTAGGGCACGAAAAGCAGGGCTGGAGAAGGGATTTAGCCCTAAACCCATATGTAAAGCAGCAGGTAGCTGCAGATGCAGGGGCCAGTGGAGCCCTCATTAACAATTGAGCGAATAAGGCTATGTCTTCACTATAACTCCTCACAGTCAGCACAGCGGTACAATATTTGTCTGAAGGGATGACACAACAGAAGATAGCTTAAAGCAAAGGTCTTGGACTGGTGAAGGTCATCGGTGCTGCTTTGTGCTGTTGAAGTATGTCCTTCTTTTTATGTATTAATTTCTTTAATTATCACATTCAAGCAGTATTTCTAAGTGATTCTATATATGGTCCAAAACTCAGCTTTTTGGATATAGGGTGGAGCCTATGGCGACCCTAGTTTCCTGTGTGGCCTCTCAGCCAAGTGCTGCAGTTCTGGGAAGCTCAGACAGGCCCCCAGGGGATGGAGCAGCTGTACCTATCCAGGGACAGGGGCTGGCCCTGCTGAAACAGGAGCACAACTTCAACAACACTGCAGTCATCTGTGCCAACCTGAACCTTCTTTGTCTGCTTGTGTATTCTGGTTTAATACCTCTGCTATGTCTGCATTGATTTCACAGAAGTGTTTTCTGTGCTTGTCATTTTGAGAGGAGATTAACATTCTCTGCATTTCTAATTTGGGATTATAATAGCAGTCTCTGCTGCCTAGTCCAGCAGGCACTTCAAGGCCAAAGGACTACCTAAAAGTTACTTCACCAATGTAAAAACTGTAACCACGGGAGGTGGTTTTGCACCTGATACCTAAGAGCTAGGTTTTGCAAAAGCCTCCTTCACTTTAGGCGCCCTGAGCACTCAGTTGACAAAGCTGTGGTGCTGTAGGGGTGTGATGTTTGTTTTTATTCTACCTTGCAGAAAGCAACTGGCAGGGCTCCTAGAAGCAGCCTCAAGTGCCTGAATACTGAAAAGGGGCAGTAGGATTTTAATCAGTTTTAAAAGTAGGTGAAGAATTCTTGCACTGCTTCCTCCAGCAAACACATTAAATTGTAATTTCTCGATTGCCACGCTAATCATGACAACTGTCTAGTGCTGTTGATTTACCAGAGCTGGTCCCACAACTTCATCCTTTTGTGACTCCTGCTGCAGGTACTCAGTAACTGTTTCCTCTCATTTAATTGTAAAGACCGTGCCTGGCTCCCGGGAAATGTATCAGGAAATATATCAGTTAGCAACATCCAGCAAGACCTTGGCCCAGGATGTTAAAGCCAAAAGCAAAACAAATCAGTGAAGTAGACCTGCTGTCTGTACATGTATGTGTACATGCAGATATCCCTTGGACTAGGATTCTGGTTTGTTGCTTCAAAAGTCTATGGACTTAGCTGCTGCAAGGGAAGCCAGGGGACACTTGACATTGTCATTTTGATAATATTTTGCAGTTAAAATCCGCATATCTCAGCTTCCCATTTACAGCTGCTACAGAGATAAGAACCAGGCAGCTCCAAACAATTAGTCCAGTGGTAAACAAGGAAAACGTATCCTTTCCCTCCTGCTTTCTAATAATAAGTAACTAATTTGAAAGGTTAAAAAAACCAGCCAAATAAGAGAAAGGAAAGTTATGCAAAGTCCATTTTTGTCAGCCAGGATGAAAGGCCAAAGGTAGTCACATGTGCCATGTGGCCTGTATTCCTACCTCAAACCTTTTCATCAGAGGTATTTTTGGGCTGGTCATATACTCCAAAGAGCAGAATGGTGGATGCAGTAGCAAGCATTTCTGCACCTTATTTAAGCTGGTATCATATCCAAGCAAATAGTCTGCAGGGTAATTTTTGGCACATAAAGCCAAGGTCCAAATCAGGGCATTTAAAGTCCTACCCATGTGCCACGGACACAAAAATATAATTAGCTGCAGTGTCCTGACCTGAGTCTAATGGGTCTAGAGCTCTGGTTGGCTACCCTAGTCTGCTTTTATTTTTTGACTGCAGCTTATTTTTGGCAAGTCTTAAACTGATGCATTGCATCCCTGGGAAGGTCTGTATTTCTCTGCATGAACTGTGGGCTGTTTATCAATTGGTTGCATTTCTGGGGATCCTTAGGGATGAGATGTACTATATAAATTTAAACTGCTTTTATTGTAATGCCTTAAGGGTAAATATAAGTCAAGTAATTTGAAATTTGCTACCACTTGGAAGACAAGTTTTCTCTGGTGTCATTCCCATTTTTAATGTGGAAGCTTTGTTAAAGCACGTTGCTCAAAAAGCTTTAAGCTGATGCTCACTGCCTGATGCAGCAAAGCTTGCTGCCACACTTGTTTCATGTAGGAAAAAAGAACCTTGGGGAGGGAGAAGGCAGGTCTCTTGAGCTTGTTTTACTACTTTCCCTCCAGCAATAACGTTGTTCCCCATCAGTACAGCCCCTGTGTGATTGCAGACAGAGTGGAAGCACCTAATGGGGAAAATATGAACTGGGAGCATGCTAATAATTAAAAAGGGACTTTCCCCCTGCAGACAGCTGTGACATTTGGAGTCTCTAGTTCTTTCCAGCAAGTAGGGATATTGCAAAGGTGGAGAGGGCGGAACAGTGGGACCATGCAGAAAACTGAGCTGGTGAGCATTTGGGAGAGATAGCTAAGCCTGGTAGTGTGGACAGGGATGTGCAAAGCAGGGAGCTAATTTTCCTTCTGTTTGGATTACAGAGAAAATCAAAAGTGTATCTGGATGTAAATTTTTCTACTGTACTAGATAGTATTTTGAGCAAA
This sequence comes from Emberiza elegans, assembly GCA_024865655.1. NCBI lineage: Eukaryota > Metazoa > Chordata > Aves > Passeriformes > Fringillidae > Emberiza > Emberiza elegans. The sequence continues at coordinate 51,714,782 of JALJVW010000139.1, read as the reverse complement.
CTAGGGACCTTAACTGAGTGACTCTGGGGCTGTCAAAGCTTGGCTGCCTGTGGGCAGTGAGAGATGTCTTTTTCAGCACACAGTTTGCTCTGAACCTCTAATGCTCCCATGCAACCTCTGTGCCTAAAGCTGGTGGGTGCAAATAATCCTGGATAAACACAAAAAGCCAGCACAGTGCTCCTGTGTGCACAGTGGGAGTCTGGTGCAGCAGACAGGCACACAGCAAACCTCAATTAGAAGCTCAACTGCATTTGGGCCCAGGGATTTCCCTGGGGACGGATGTGGCAAACACAGGGGCTAATGAGCTGAGTGCTGTAGCTGTGCGTCTGAGCGAGCAGAGGAGCTGCCAGGAGAGGAAGCAGGAAATACTTGACAATACTAACGGCATAGCCCTGAGAGGAAAAACCCACAAGAACAGAAGATGAACTTTGGGCTGTGTTCTTCCTGAAAAAGCCCAAGGAATGCCAGCCAAGGGACTGTGGAGGTCAGCTCCGCCTGTGCACACCCTCTTCGGAGGAAGGCAGGCTCTTTGCTCTCTGCTCCTTCTGGTGAAAGTCCTCTGGAGTCACAAAGCCCGGCAGACTGCATGGCTCCGGGTGTGGTAACTCCAGTCTGCCATCCACAGTTTGCCTGAGGCTGGTAAGGGGTGTCGGCAGCAGCTGCTGCTCAAATAGCTCTTGAGGGGCTTGGCTTTTAGATCCTCGGTGGAAAACTCCCATCTGGGTGTTCTGGTGCTCTGCTCGGAAAGTTCCCAAGGTTTTAACCTGAGTTTTTTCTGGCATAGCTGCGAGCTCTGCTCAGAGCTGGATCATTGGCTGTGTCAGCAGGGAGCATGCAGCATTGTCCAAGGGCTGGATGTGCTTCTGCTGCCATGTCCTGGTCCAGCCCATCCTTCTTCTCGGTGAACAGATGGCTGTTGGTGGAAGTGGGGCTGCAGCACCTGGGGTATCACGTTTATTCTTTGCAGGAGAGCAAGCTGGGAGAAAATCTCCAAGGGACAGCAAAGAGGTAGGCAGCATTTACAAGAGTGTTAGGTGAATTCTGATTTACACACAGAGAGACTAAAGGCAGGCTGAGAGGTTAAATACAACCCATGTTCTGCATGCTCCGAGTATTGCCTGCAGTCCCGGGACACAAGTTATAATAAAATCGTCTTTTTCTCACAAAGCTCTCGTTCTCTCTTATTTCCACGCAGCCAACTGTGTACTCTGAGCATGACCTCCGCCAGGTGATGGCTGGCAGTAAGATCGGGGCCACCACCACAAGTGGGAGCAAGGAAATGAGCAGTGCCATCCTGTGGTGCGGCTCCGGCTCTGCTGCCCTGCCGGTGGTCGGAAGGTGGCTCTTCCTGCCGGTCCTGAGGCACCCGAGCTGCATGTAAAAAATGGGAATTGGAAATAATGCTGCATCTTACAGAGTGGGCTGGGATCAATGGTTCATTATTGAAGCTGTTTGGGAAGGAAGAGGGAGCAGATGGAGATGGCAATGGAGATTTTCTAGCCCCTAAGGAGTTTAAATTCATCTCTCTCCAAGGCTACATACATTCCTGGCATAACTTTTCATTTAGTGTACACCTTTTAGGGCTTTGATTTCTTCGGATTTCATGGGAGTTAGTACATAACTAACTAGTAGTAACAACTTATGGTTGTGGTGTTTCTGAGAAATATCTCTCCAGGATCAGCCCCTGCATTTCTTGGATAGATCATGCACAGCAGTAAATTCAGTTCTGTGAACTCCCCATCCTGTGCACATGCTGTGGTGACATCTGCAGGGCCTGCCCATGGCGTAGCACTGAGGGCACATGTTGCTGGCCCTTCCTACATGTTCAGGAATCCTGTACAAATGGTGGAAACTAGTCCTTGAGTTCTTCCCAGACCAAATTTCTGAGCAGGAAAAAATATAACTTGCTTGGGAAAACACTGACCTCTGGTAACAGGCTTAGGGTCACAGGCTTGGTTTTATGTTTAAGTCAGGAAGATCCGTGGAGACTCTGAAACACAGTTGTGGGAAAGCTAGCAAGGGAAGTGAGGTGGGAGGGAGGGATTTTCCCCAGAGCATTAAAGAAAATCTATATCAGCCCCTCTTTGAAACAAGTGTTTGACTGTCACACTATTTAATTCTTCTGCCTGCTTTCACAGACTCAAATCCTTTTTTTGTCGGCATCCTCTGCCTCCCAAAGCCCAGCATCCCACCATGGCCATTGCAGCAACCTCCTGTATCCTCAGAGCTCCAGGTGGGAAAACTTTCCCATCAGCTCTGCTCTCTCTAGATTGTCATGGTGCTGTGCAGGCAGAACCTTACCTGTGACCTTGTGAATGTGGTGAAGAACACCTGTGGGAAGACACCAGTGGTGAAGCCCAGAGCCTGAGCACTGCAGGAGCCCTCCCATGAGGGCAGGCAGGGCTGCAGGGCAGGGCTCAGCCTGGCTTTGGGGGAGTGGGGGGAGCCTCTCTGTGCAGGAGGGCAGGAGGGCAGCATCAGCAGGGTCTCAGCTCGCGGAGCGAGGCTGGGTGTGCTTGAGAGGGTGGAGCAGGAAATTGCTCACTGGGCTCTTGCCCTGCTGCCCTCACAGGTGGCACCCACCCAAGCAGAGTTTGGAATGAGCCCATTTCAGCTTAGTTTAGCTCCGGCTTTTAAAATCCTGTTGGGGTGAGCTGCTGTGAGAAATCACACCACATATGATCAAGCATGCATTGGCAGAGGCAGGAACATTTCCCAAATGGTTTCTTCCCTAAGGACCATCCAGAAGCACCAAAATGCGTTGTCTTACAGGAAGGATGGAGCCCCTGGGAGGTGGATTGGGCAGATAAAAGCTTTCTCCTTGGGAGCCCAGCTGCACATTAGTTTCAGCTGCATCATCAAAGTGAGTCATTCAATAAAAACAATTAGCTGAGGAAATATCACTAAACAGTAATAATTATCCAAATGTCCCAGCATTGACCATTTAGATGACTAAATCAACACAATCAATTGTGTTAATGAATGCTAATTCAAAGCTAATAACATTCTGGTTTATTTGATTGTGTATAAAGAATTCACCTGCAGTGTTTGGACAGGACGAGGTAGCAGACTAGCCAGATTCTTGGTCAGCTGCCTGTCCTGTGGACTCTGTGAATGGGTGATCCCTAACCTGCCAGCAGCACATAGCAGAGTCCCCTACATAGCCTGTAGAGCACTAAGAGTGCTTAGATGATGTCTAGGTACCCTTCATCTGGGTGGGCAGCTTTCCTGGACTTCAGAGAGACTTATGCCCTCACAGAAATGTGGTGAAGCCTCTCAGGAGGGGCTACATTCTGCTTTCTGCCTGCTTGCCTGAAGGGTCTCACAGGGCTCTGAATCTCCTAAACTGGATGACTGGATAAAGTCACACGAACACCAGGTATCCGTGTGCTCTGCCTGGGAGTGAAGGGGTATGGAGGGAACTCATGCTTAAACTGACAATTACAGTTTCAGTCAAGAACAAGTTACACTTGTAATTCATGTTGGAAACTGACCCTCTGGCTCAGGTTTTTACTCTCTCCTCCTGTTCCAGTCACTGGCACCTAGGCTCTGGAGACACAGGTATTCCCTGAAGTGCTTTATGCTCTGGATGGACTGTGATCATTGTTCATTTTTTAATGCATGGATGTTGTTTTGTTGTGTCTAGACATTGGTATAATCCTTGCCACCTCAATAGCTAGAAATTATGGGTGTTATAGATCCAGTGGGATTCAGCTTGGTGCTGGAATTACCCTCACATTTCCCTTAAAGGTGCAGTGAGCTTCTCCATCCCCACCACCAGCACACCAACCCTTCTTAGTCCATACTTGTAAGTTCTTGGAAGAGGTTAATTCTTAAGAAAAGTTTGTTCTTTATCAGTTTTTCAAGAAAGAAATCAGCAAAGATACCAAGAAGGAAGCCTGCCCTGAAAACTGATGCCTGCCATACTTTTTCCACATGTCTGTAGAAATTGTTATGTTTAGCTCTGCTCATGCTCTGCTAACACAGGAAGGAATGTGTCTGGCACAGGGACCAGTGACACACTTTTGCAACATGGTGTGCCAGGGGTGGCTAAAACCCAGCACCTCTGAGGTGAGCAGCTCTCAGGCTGCACTCATGCTGCTCACACTGATGCTCTGTCCACTGAACCACATTTTCACCTCAGGTGAAAAACAGTACAGGCACCAACAAGGTGAATTTCTCCTGCTGCCTGCTGTCCACTCCTGCTATGGCATTGCAGGGTTTTCCAGGTGGGGCTAACATGCAGGTGAGACCCTACAATGTGCTGCAGCAGGTCTGGCTCTGTCCCTCCTGCACTCACTATCCACAGCGCCAGCAGAGGGACCAGGAGCTGGAGCCACGGCAGGGACCCGGGAGCCTTTGCCATCAGCTGAGGGAGCCTGGCCATGCTGTTGGTAGGAGCAGCCCTTGCACCACAAGGACTGGGATCCTTTGCCTGCTAGTATTAACATTCATTTGCTCTCTGAAACAGACTTGGTTTATATTTTTTTTTAGGTCATTCTGTGTAACATAATCATATTGGAGTAGAATTCTTCTGCCTAATCAAATGAAAGTTCATTTAGTTAGTTTGTCCTTAGCATTTACTAGTAAATGTGATTGTGAGGATTTAGTTTCTCACATGGTTAATAGGAAGGCATTTAGATAATTATAGCTGTCTAGTGTCTTTCCACTGCTAATCGCTTTTACTGCCTGGTTCATTTCCAGACCATCAAGTGAAACTCTGGCACACAATTGTGCAGGGAAACTGCCCCTGTGGTTGTATATTGCTGTATTCCTGATATGATGGTTTGTAGGTGTGAAGTCAGTTCCCAGCTCCAACCTATATTTCATATGAACTTCTGAAAATCACAGCCTTGCTGTGATCCAGCTTTCCTACTTGTCTGCACCATGCTGGGTCACGCAGTCCAGCACTCCCTCCCTGACACTGGCCAGCTGAAGACACTTAGATAAGAAAATTTAAGCAGACAAATATGTAATGGCCCCACTCCTGGACTGTGCATCCAGCTTCCAGAGCTTTGGGAGCTTTTCCATGCACCTTTGTTTAGAAGCTGCTGTGAATTTCCCTAATCCCTGGCTGGGCTTTGCCACATCTTTGATCTCCATGGCATCCTGTGACAATGATCCTGAGCAGAAAACTGCACCAAAAATGCCCAGTGTTTGTTTTAAAGCTACTAGGTGGTATTCAGTTGAGAAAAATCAATACTTCTGTTCAGAGAAACAGGGAATGAGATTTTGTTCTTCATCTTTTTAGGGCACCTGTGATGTGATGGAGCTGTCACCCCCCTCTGCTGTCTCCTTTCCAAGCTTCAGCTAGTCCTGCTTCTATCTTGGTTATTTTTTCACAAATGAGAACATTTCCATACCTGGTTAGCTTTTACAGAATGTAATTTTTTTCTACATTTTTAATACAGAATGCAAACTGAGGTTAAGAAGGATTTAGAGAAAGGTAAAGAAAAGTTTTCTGTTTTTTTCTCTGTTTAGTCCTATTGATTCTGTTAATTCTCGGGTCTTTTGCCCAAATAGAGCCTGATCTCAAGTATCCATCATTGCTCTGAAATTCATTTCCTAGTAAAACCAGTTCATTTAAAGTCTGTGGCACACATAGATTTCCCCCTTGGGTACTGTATAATGCATTTGTTCATGTGGAATTTAATGCAAAATCTAACTTCTTATTGCTGTGCTACATTGCATTATGAAATATTTCTGTATTTTTTAGCTATAATTTAATCTTTTCTGAATAATTCTTCATCAACTGCAGCCTTTGCTACTTTGTATTTCACTTTGTTTCCTTAGATCATGTGGTAAAAGACTTGGCATTATTTTCTTTTAAGATCTGGGGGAGGAAACATGCCTGTTACACAAGCTAGTGAAGTATGTAACGATGATGATTATGGTAATGATAATTCTAATAACCTTTTTTGTCATTGCTCTGTGCTTTGATAGCTATCTTGTTGCTAACAAACAAGTCATAGCTGTTTGGAGCAGTGCTACCTTCTTAGGAGCTAAATGGGTCAAGGGCTTTCTGCCAGCAGGAGAGATGTCTGTACTGGTAAGATGGAGAGAAGCAGGAGGAAGCGATTTTTCGCTAATATTAAAATTAGGAGTTGTGACTACTGGTCTGAGAGACATGAGGAATCCTCAGAAACTCCAGCATCCCTCCCAGCAGCCGCTCCTCAGTTTACTATGACAGTATTTAATTTCATTTGTAAAATTTTAGTTTAGTTTAGTTTAGTTTAGTTTAGTTTAGTTTAGTTTAGTTTAGTTTAGTTTAGTTTAGTTTAGTTTAGTTTAGTTTAGGATTCCTTCCCTCTCATCCTTTCCTGTTTACTCTCCCCAGGGTTTTAGTGAGACACCCCTCTCCGTGCCGCTCCTTTCGCGATGGTGAAGCAGGGGACAAGAGGAAGGCGGAGGGGAGGGGGAGAAGGGAGGGGCAGGAGAAGGGAAGGGAGAAGGGGAAGGCGCAGGAGCAGGGAAGGGAAAGGCTGCCCGTCCCCGCGGCCGCAGCCCGGGCCGGAGCTCTCCCTCTCTCTCTCCCTCTCTCGCCCGTCCCTCGCCGTGCGGAGCCGCGGGCAGGCTCAGGGCGGTGCTGGGTTTCCCTCTAGCGGTGCCTGAGCCCTGCGGAAGGACGCAGCATCCCTGCCAAGGGGCCGTCGCTGCTCGGCAGGAATGGCTGCGCTCGGAGTCCCGCCGAGCTCACCTCTCCAGCCGGGGCCGGGGAGACGGGAACAGCTCTGCCTTTACAGCAAAACCAGTACAGCCGTGCCTCCTCCTCGGGCTCCCAAGGCATGTCTTTACGAAGGGCTCTTCTCTCCTTGACCATGTGGAGTCAGTGTTCTTGCTGCACTCTTGCTCCATAGCGGCACTGTTTGGTGCAGTCCAAGGCTGGTGGCATTTGGCACAGTTTAAAAGCTTGTTTCCAGGAGTCTGTACCTGCATGAGTTAGGATGCTGAAGCATCGAGCTTGTGTCTGGTTACCTGCTGCCTCTTTGGGGATGTCCATGTCAGACTGTGTGACTTTCTCACTGATTTGATATTTGGTATTACAAGCAACAGGCAGAAATTGGTAAAAATAACAGTAGAATTGTTGAAAACAGACATACTATAGTCTTCAGAAAACAAAGCATTATACATATGAGAACTGAAGTAAAAAGCCTTGTACAGGCAAGAAACTTCACAAATAGTGTCCAGAGATATTCACAGTTTATCACAGAATATTCTGAGTTGGAAGTGACCCACAAGGATCATTGATTCCAACACTTAATCTTTAGCCACTGCATGAACATATAGTAATCTCCTTCTCCACAGCTACTTGCAGGGCCTTCAAGTTTTGTCAAGATATCCTGGGCAGGGTATGGGATTTTATAAATTTTCTATATTTCTTCTTCACTGGAAGCAGGACTAGCTCACAGTATACATAAGCACATACTTTGAAGAATGTATCTTTGAAAAACATCCCATGTCACAAGGCATTTCCAAGTGAGTAGCTAAATCCTCCAGCTCCTCTTAGATCTAGTATAAATGGCATCAGGGAGTGAATTGCAGAGATCCTTAATGGCAACAGCTCAGAGCAATATGGAGCATGCTGGCTTGAGCCCAAAGCTGGGGCAATCCTGCAGAGGGTCCTGCCCAAGGACGGGACACCCTGTGCCCACCTTCCTGGAGTTACTCTGAGCAAACATCATGCCTGCTCCTCACTGCCCATTGACTGTGAATGCTAAAAAGCTCAATGCAGATATTTCTAACCTGTCCTGTGCACAATTAACCAAACCAAACACCTGGGAGGAGTAAGGTGCAGAACCTGCTGACATAAGCCTCCAGGCCTGTCTGCATTGCATCATTACCTTCTGCCCTTATGCCACTGTGTTTTCGAGTAAACCTCTCTCCCCTTGCTCAGTCTGACTGCACATTCTCTTCTGAGACAGGCAAGACTGTGGAGGCAATGCTACCTGTTGTTCACCCACATTTGATCATCTTAGCACCTGCATGCTGTCAATATCACTTGGAATCACTAGCAATATCATGCTGGAATATCATTTGGATTCTCCAGCACTGCTGTTGGCCTTGCTTCCTCCATGTATTTTCCTGCTAACCTGTTATCTTCCTCCCTCTCAGTCCCTTCAGCAGCAGCTCGAAGCCATTACAGGGCTGCCCTCTTCTCATCCTAAGTGGGTCTTGTAATGAGAAAAGGAAACATTTTTTCCTTGATGTCTGGTAGGGGAAGCTGGTGATTCTTCTGATTATTGCCCTTAAAATGAATAAGCTATTAAGAATACTTTAAAATGTTATTAGTGTGTTGAACTAGTAATGTTAATAGTTAATTCATGCTCAATAACATTATATCTTTTAAATATTATTATTATTATATTGTCTTGTCAGAACAGCTTTAAAGGTTCTTCATGGGCTTTTAGTTAAGGCAAAGCACCAGCAGTGGGAACAGCAGAGCAGTGACTGTGGGTGTGCATCCAGCTCTGGGTGAGATGCAGTCATGGGGCTCAGACACTTCAGTTCAAAGCTGTGACAGTGAGAGCTGCCCCTCAGTGATTGTCTGACCCTGGCCTGAAGGCTGTGGGTGCCACACTGCCATGTGGGGAAGGACTGCAGCTGCTGAGTGTCCAGTGTTTCTGCTCCCATGCAGGTCCCGGGGATCCTCAGCCCATCATCCTGCAGGGCGTGCCTGGAGCAGGTTTGGTGTACTGGTGCTTTCCTTGGAAACAGCCCCTGCTCATTTTTCAGCAGCTCGGTGGTTATTGCACTGGTTATTGCATCCCTTCCTCCCAATGTGCCTTGGAAGCTCCTAGGCCAGTGAGCTGCTCATCACACACCTTTAGCAAGGTGCTGCTTCGTGTAGACTCCTCAAAATTTCTTTTGTTGCAGAAAAAGGAGCAACTGGGGAAAGATTTCTGCAGAAGAGGTGGTGTCAATTCTAGTCCCTGGATACAGCTACTCAGTGGCTATTTCATGGGAACAATAAGCTCTCATTGGAGCATGGCCTGAAGCCCTGGATGTCCTGCTCTCCAGGTGAGCACTCCCATTCCTGCATCTTTCACAATCTCCTGATTGTTTGCGAGAGTTCAAAAGTGAATGGATGGAAAGGCCAATCTATTACATCTATTAAATACAATTGACACTGCTCAGAAATTGCCTGAACAAAGAGAGACAGTACCAAAGAATATTGAGAGACAGTACCACTTTATGCTTTTCTGTTACTAAATTTTTCTCCAAATACCTGCTTTTGGCCATTGCAGGAGGCAAAATACGAGATTAAATTGATTTTCAGCAAGTAAGCAGGATATTTTTATTAAAATATATCTATAAAATAAGAAATATAAAAGAAGAAATATAAATATAAAAGAAGAAATATAAAATATAAAATATAAAATATAAAATATAAAATATTATAAAATATAAAATATAAAATATAAAATATAAAATGCGTGTATATTTACAAAACTACACAGGCCTTTCTGTACTGTCTTCTTGGTAGCATTTTATAAAATTGCAAGTTTTTTTGTGATTGAATTTTGGGTGGTGATTCTAGCTGTATGAGAAAGCTTAAAATTAACTAGTAACAAAGTAATGACAATGAGAATAAAATTAAGGTTGTAAAGTTAAGAACTTAGAGGGAAGAAAATGCCAAAATAAAGGGACTTGTACTCTGAGGATTGTAATTTTTTGAAAATTCCCAGTCTGATGCCCTGCCATGTGTACCAGGAGATAGAATTGCTTTACACAGCAATACTCTATTTTTAACATAGTCTCCCTCCCTGACTTGTATCCCAGTGTGGAGAGTGACTAGCTTTGCATAAGAGCACAGAGTGAAGGAGAGAGCATCCTGCAGAGTCCTACATCCTCCTCCCACCTGCAGAAGCCCATGGGCAGAGAGAGGAGCTGCTGGTGAACCCTGACAATGGTCATCAAGTGCTCTGAGATGGTCACCCAGAGCCCCTGAAAGCCTGCCAGTGTGATGTTGGATGTCTTCAGTGAAACCACATTTTTCAACAGAGGGTTCAGATGGCTGCTCACGCTGGGTGCTGACTGAGGTCACCTGTAGAAGTGTTGGTCCCAGCTCACCTCCAGTCAGCTCAAGCTGTGCATGCTGACAGCTCCACTTATTACTGATGAAATTTCTATGTCAGGGCCTGGTTCTAAATTTCTTTTTCACTGGAAGCAGGATTAGCTCATAGTATACATAAGCACATACTTTGAAGAATGTATCTTTCTGCTTAAGGCAGTGTCCATGCAGACATTTATAGTTAGATACTTTACTGTAAAAATAACACGAGAGCAAGTGTTTTGATGACAACAGCACTGATAACCAGAAAGTTATCTAATGCTTTACTTGCAAGTACATGTAGACGGTGAAAATCGGATGTTTTGGTATAATAATTTTTCCACAGTGATCAGATATGCATCTACAGATAGCTTTCATGCTGGCAACCTGATAAGCATGAGCAGAGAGCAACTGATACAAAGATGGTCTCTCCTTTTAACAAATGAGCACTATTTGTGGTGTGTAACACTGCAATGATGAGCAGTGATGTGTAATCCCTCTGTCCAGGACCTCCCCAGCCTGCTGGGCAGATGTTCTGGCAGATTTTGGCACTTGAAAGTGAAATCTGCTTTTCCTTAACCCCCAAATTTTCATGAGCCACAATGTTTTCTTCTTCCTGTTATCTCTCATAATTTTTTCAGTTTTTGTTAGACTCTGGTAACACTTCCACTTACCTTAGTGGTTGTCTTTCTGCCTCAAATGTAACCTTTTTTTTTAAGGATCACATTTAACAGCCTTTCCCATCTGCATCTCTTCTGCTGGGGTAATTTTCCCACTAGTGGCACTGTTGTTCTTTGGGGTGGCATTAGGGGTTAGGGGTGCATTAGAAATGCCAAATGTCACTAGGCCTGTACAGAATTCTTGGCCCACAGTAAAAATAAGAGTTTCCCTAGGGACCCTGATGATGTGGGACAAACCATGGAGACTGAGGGTGGGTTTGTCATGCTTGGGCTGAGTCTTTCAAGGGCCATGGAGAGACCAAAAAAGCTGTCCAAATTGTCTCATTTAGGCTGTGGTGAGTTGCCCCTGAAAATTATTGTCATGTGAAAGGTGCTTTTATCCCCCCCAAAACACCTCCAGACAACAAAACCCTCACTGTTTTCATAATCTGTTAAAAGATGACTGAGAGCTAAAGAGAAGACTGTATTTTTCTAACATTTTGTCATAGTTGTGCCTTGCCTGAGAACAACAGTCTGTGAAAAAATACACCTGCAGCTCAGCCTGAAAATTGCCTCCCAACAGTTAACCAAGTTATCACTTTCCTCTGGGATCAAGTTGAAATGCAATTAAGGTTATGTCACTTTGGAAGAGTTCACTGGTGACATGGTGGGAAAAGGGAGGCAAGCCTGCGGAGATGAAATATGCTGGAAATTAGCATGAAGTATTAGGTACTCACATCAATCCTTAGTGTGTCCTGGCAGTTCGTCATGAGAGAGTCTCTTGAATGGTGATGCTTTGACTGTGATACACAACGTGAAAATGGGTGTTGAACAGGAAGGCAGGTGTGATGGGGAATTTTCTAGAGTATTTGGTCTAAACTTAATATAAACAGATTACTGGGGGCAGGGGGAAGTGTGACTAAATAGCTACTGGCATCCTTTATCTGTGTGGAAGCGTGAGAGAGCTTGTCCTTGAAGTGAGAAGAGAAATTTCTAAAGTAACAGTTTCTAAAGTATTATCTGCTCAGATTTTGTTACTTCCCAACATGTCTAGAGGTTAGAGACTGCATCAAAGAGAGTAAAGCCTTTTACTCTTCCTTTTTATTGTCCATTTTTATAATTAGAATTGGAAACTGTCATTTAGCAGCAAATTTAAAATAAAAACATAACTTTCACAAAGTCCTCAAAGAAAACAAAAAATCCTTTAGGTGTTGACACATCCTATCATCAGGTTTAGAAGGTAAGTACCAGAAAAACGATTGTTATCAGGTGTGAATTAACATACAGTGGGTTTGCTCACAGCTGAAGAAGGTGACAGATATAACATATGCATTAATAAAAGCCCAAATAGAAGGTATGGCCATAATTAGAAATGGTACTTGAAGAAATGCTATCGATTCCAGGAACTGAATTTAATTTGATGGCTTTTACTGTAATTGACACAATTGTTTGTATCAGCATAGATCTCTTAATATTATTATCTAAGTTGACAAATTATAAAATTAAATGTTCATTTAAGATGTAATTCAAAAATTTTAAAGGTTTTCTTGATTCAATGGGTCTCAGTTAATTTCTTTAAGGCTAAAGGACCTGATTTTTTTTCTGCCAGTTTTCAGTGACTGAAGCTGCTCCTGATTTATATCAATGCTGCAATGAAAGCAACATAAACAAAGGAAACATTCACAGGTTCTGATGAGTTCTTGACAACCCCTATTGCCTATACTTTGCAGGCTTGAAAGGTATTTTCTTTGTAACATTAGATTTTAATGGTACTGAATGTAACATGCCCATATAATAACAATAATTCACTTTTTTTGTGTTTGCCCATTTACCTTGTCATATATCTGCTAGATGCAGGGTCTGGTTCTGTTCTCTTTTACACCTGTTTTACCCAAGGTCTGTTTATTTTGATGCAGTTACTCCTGATTTAGGTCTGTGTATATGAATCTGTTATCTGCGAGAGGTAAATTAATGCTTTTAATCAAGACCACTCTTCTACCTACCCATCAAGATCAAAGCCTAGACATGCTATTAGTCATTGAGAAAGGAAGCACAGTGTGAGTGAGCAGCCCTCAGCTATCTCTGGATCCCCATTACCAGAATTTTAGCACCATTACCTCAAAACCATGAATACTTTTATCCTCACAGTCACTTGGAAAGGCTATATAGCCACATTTTACAGACCAAAGCCACAAAAGGAAACAGAATTTGGACAGAAATAAGGTGCCTAAATCCTAGTGTATCCCTTAAGACCATTTTCAGCAGCTACTACCCAAAGTCTCCCTACTCTGAAGGTGGCTCTGTTGTGGATCCCACATACCTGAAGATTTTTTTTTTTTTGACCATACCTTGAAGGACCATGATCTTGTTGGGTCATAGCATCTACCTGTTCTAAGCCTTGCTCTGTCAGAAAGGTGGCCTCAGCAGGATTCTCTCCACAGGATGGTGAATCTGTGTAGGAGGATAGAATATAAGAAAATAAAGATAGTGTAGAAAGTAATCTTACCCCTAAGGAGTTGCAGCTGGGCCAATTATCAAAGATTAGGAACAGGCCTGACTTTAACAGGCCAACGCTGTAACCAATGAGAAGAAGAGTGCTATAAAGGAGTGGGGTGGTGTTGAGAAAGGAATTGGTGTCTTTGTGAAGAAGAAAGAGTCAATGCTCTGAGGAGATGCCCGTGAGAAAACATCAAGAAAGTATGAAACTTTTGTGATAAGGAGACAACAGTATGAAACCCCTGCAATAAGATGGCAACAAATCTGACACCGTGTACTTAGGGTCTGCTGAAATCCTCAAGGCAGATTTCACATTTAACACCACTGGAGTAACTTTTTTTCCTTTCTCTTTGGCCAGACACAGAAAGCTCTGGCAGCCTTATCACTGGTCTTATGTTTGGTAATTGTATGAATAGATCAGTCATGCAGGAAGTAGGAGAGAAAGGAGAATTTGATAGGATTCAGATCTCTCTGTGCCTACTTTCAGTTAACTGCCTATGCCAAGAACGAAAAAGAAGGAGTTCCCAATTTACTAAGATCCACTAATTTCACTGAGGTGTGGTGAAGATGCAGTGCATCTCCTCTGTTTCCGTATGCCATCCACTTTGGCGGAACCAGGCCACTCTGCTGAGCTTGTTTCCTCAGAGATGGGTGAGAATTATTCCCTGTAGTCCAGGTAAAATATTCCTGTAGGCCACCAAGCTATAGGGTACTGTACAGAACAGCTATTGAATGAAGTTATATGAGCTGCTCTTGGAGCAGGGACTGGAACAGGTGGTTAGATTTTCCTCTGGTTGTCTTAGACACCAGGCAACAAAGTTGATCACTCTCTTTTCCCTTCTTAGTGAGTATTTTAATAATCCAAGAACATGACCTCATTCTTACAGAAGGATTGGAGAATACCCCAGTACAACTAACTTTCATCAGATGGTGAGGGAAGGGGGATGAGTGGACACTCTTTTGACAGATAAAAGTATTTGGGGTTTTTTGTGTGTCTTGGGTGCATGTGATAAACTGTTGTATGAGGGTTTAAAATCTGGTCTAGAGCATTACAGAAACTCATTATTCCCTTTTTGTTTTTCCAAACATCTGGCTAACGAGCCTACCTTAGGAAGAGGGTGCGGGTCTCTGAATCACAGGTGAGCAATGGCACTTCTGTGCAGTGCTTCACCCAAGCCCTAGGGAAGGTTGGAGGTTCCCTTAGCAGCCCTAACAATGTTCATTGGCCCCCTGAGGTGTTTCCCTGCTCGCTGTGCCAGCAGCTGTGATCCCAGCTGCGGATGGTCCTCGGCTCTGCAGGTGATGCTGGGCGCTCAGGTGACGGCTGTGGCACCTGCCAGGGGAGCCTGGCGCTGTGAGCTGAGCGCTGCAGCGAGCAGCCAGCCCAGCGGTGGCACCAGCAGACCCTGGGATTAATTAAGAAGCACATTTAAAAGGTGTTTCAGCCCTGCAAGACATAGATGGTGTATATCTAGCGGGCTGGTGGGTGGGCCCACCTGCCGGGTCTGCCCCGCTCTGGTCAGCTCCTCACCTCCGGAGGGGAAACAGCCGGGGCCCTGGGACCCCCGCCCCGCCGGCCTTAGCGGGGGGGCGAGAGGAGCTCGGGGAAGGGCAATGGGGCAGGCTGGGGCGGGACCGGGGCGGCGAGGCCCGTGCCGGTGTCTGTGCCCGTGCCCATGCCAGGGCCGGGGCCGGGGCCGGGGCCGGGGCCGGGGCCGGGGCCGATGCGGAGCTGTCCCGCCCCGTGGTGCTGAAACAGCCGCCAGCGCCGCGGTGCCGGCTCATCCCGCCCCCGCCCTGCTCGGCACGGCTGCCCGGCAGGGACCAGCAAGTGCTCGGGACGTGACGAACAAGGGCCAAATAATTTTTTGAAATACACGGTCACACGTGTAGACTGCAGTTCCTCTTTATTTGCCGGCTGATTATAGCTGTAGT